>JAVJGI010000040.1:64209871-64232047 GCA_035590275.1 Ibycter americanus
TTCTGACCTCTCTTGCAGAGAGGTTGTAGCAGTACAACAAGACACGGGGGGTGGGGGTGGGGGGTGGGGGGGGGGTGGGGCCAGGGAGAGAAAAAGAAAACAAAACAAAACACAAAACCAGAAATAGCAGCATTTTCTCCGTGGTACCAAGAAAGCACTATGCTTTTCAGATTCTTCCTTCTCGTCTCAGTTCTACACATAACTCAGTTAATGTTTCCACTAGCTCTGATCTCGCCTCCTGGCCGACAGGAAGTGCAAGCTGCTGAGACCATTTATTTTTCACGTTAAAAACCATATTAACTGCATTAACCAGACACACCAGAGTGAGGAGAGGGAGGTGGGAGGGGGAAATGAACATTTCCAACATCTTTGAATGTGTTACAGCTAAAGAAACCTTGAAGTATTTTATTCTCTGCCCTTACACCCTTCTGCCTCTTGATCTGTTATCTCACTGACAGCCTCTTTGAGTCATCACTCTTAGTAATCTTCTATTTTAATACCTTTCTCTCATTAGGCAGCAGACTGTTTTCCTCTTTGTCAAACTAAGAGTACAACTGAAATCTCTTCAGTCTTTCTTAAAATAAGCTTTTTCAGCAACACAACATGGATTTTAACTGTCTAGGGAAATTTCCAGCCTTAGCATTTTTCAAGTAAATATAATTAAAACAATTAAAACATTTTTTCCCTTCTCTTTGAAAAATATTTTTCTTCTTTAAAACAAGAGTTCAGTCTCACTGCACAGTGTGTTCTTTGCCTTTGACATTTAGTAGCATGAATGATTGATAACTTAGCATTACTTAGGTAGGAGATTAATCTCTATGTAGATTCAGGAGTAGGAAGAAAGAGACATTCAAATTCTGTGTCTTTATACCTGCACTGCTGTAAATTAGAAATGTCAAAAATGTAATTCATCAATGTATATGCATTGAAAGAGTTTTTCTTTAAAAATACTACCAGAAGGGAACTCCTTAGGCTCAAACCATATCCAAATATATAATTTGTATTTAAAATATCTGCAACATTCATCATCATTGTTGAAATAATGCCCTGCCATTTAAAGAAGAAATTAAATAGAATATGGGAATAACCATTAGCATCCCATGTAGGATGTAGGAAACACAGAACATATAATCCAAAACTTGTGTAGCAAATTTAAAACAATTCCACATTAAAAGAAATATTTTTTGGAAAAAAAGTACATTTAACAATATCAGGAAACTGCTTGAAAATTTTTGCTTGCATTTGAAAGGGCTGAAATGGAGACACCTCTGTAGGCTACGCCTGTGTCTCAAAACTGCTTAGGCAAAACAACCACCACCAAAATACCTACACTGTCACAGAGGTAATAACAGCCACAGCATGCTATATGCCAGGCACAATCTACTAGCATAGCTAATGGTTGCCAAGGATAAGGGTTGACAAGCAGTACATCAAACTCTGACCTGCACCAAGCTTTCTTTGACACGGTTACAACTTTATTAAAATTTATTTTCTGCTTTCAGGTGCTCCACCAGCCCCAGAGGAGGCCCATAACTGGCCTCACAGACTTCATCTCACCTCCATCCTCATTCAGTTATTGAGGGATTTCTTCATAAGCAGGATCCCTATTTTGTTCCTTTTTCCCTCTTAGAAGTTGTAACACACTCAAGAATCAATCAAAGTGAGGCCCTAAATATATACTTCCTGAATATCTCTTCACATAAATAAAATCAATTTTTAAATTGAAAGGACAATGAAACTTTCACCTAAACCGCAATTCAAAGACTAGTCTGTTCTTTATACAAAACTAGGACAACAGATGAACTATTATGTTATTCTGCAAAAGATGATTATCTACATTTTATCTTCTGCACAGTATAGCATTGTTGAAAACAATCAAATTAAATTACTTTTAAATTAAAATATAATATAATATGTATGATAGAATATATGGAGACCAAACAAAATGAAGGAATTCAATTTTGTGGTTACGACTTTGAAAATACACCATAGCTAGAAACCAAACGCTTGCACATCTTAGAATGAAAAGCAATCAAACAAAAAGTGAATGTACTTATGTTCTTTGCATGCATTACTCCATATATTAATATATTCCACACAAAGAGAACACTGTCACACACACAAAAGCTTGTCATCTAGTTATATAAAATTCTGCCTAATAACATCTTTGTAGATGAAAATGTGCTTGCTAAATGAGCTATTGTTTAAAATAAAAATCAAAAAGAACTTTGTTGTATCCTTTGAAAAGATGTCTCATTGTTTCAAAGCAATCTCTGAGAATAGGAATATTGAATCATAAAGCATTTGTAATGACTCAGAGTACATTGATGCCTCACCTCATTTTCTTAACTATAAATCTATTTGGGAAGTCTTGCCATAACATTAGTTGTGATCCACTAAGTTAAGAACATACTGTATTATCCCTTTTGAGAACTGGAATGCATGTTCAATTACTGCAAGTAATGTGCTCTCATTCCCAAATACGTAATTGAATATACCTAGAACATAATTATATTCTTTTTATACACACACAAAAACTGTGTTAAAAATCATAATTAATGCTGAAAAGTCAAGAGCCAGTAAATGCCAGAATTATAGTCTACCTTTTAGTGCTTTATGTTTTATGGTACAAGTTTTGCTTCAACAGTTTAATACTATCACCAGCATACTGCCCCTAATTAATTCAGTTCCTGAGATGGATGGTATTCACTGACTGTGGAGCTATTCAGTCTTGAGGTTTTGGGTTTTTCTTAGTGGGTTGGGGTTTTTTTATCATTCACTGTGTGGATCCATGCATTATTTACTTCACATTATTCAAACTCTGTACTGAATACAGAGTTATTAATTTTGTCATGGGGCTTTCTGTGGTTCTTCTACCACTGCATTTATCACAATTCCCATCTGAGACAAAAATTACTTGTGATCATTATTAGCCCTATTTAATGTATGAGGAGCTGACACAGAGAAATTAATGCTAAAATTGTTGAACATGTCTACGCATTTGAGCCATCTGATGTTTTTGAAGTTCTCAATAACATAAAAGACTTTTCATGTTCATAGCACAGTTCCTAAAATAGTTTAATTATTCATGCATCCCAGGCCCCAAGTTACATAAACAGACGTGTGGAAGGCATCAGCGCCTTGCTGCAGGCACTTTGTTTATGTAATTTTCCTAGCGCCACACAGTAAATATGCAGCCACAGAATCCAGGCAGTGATCAACCACCATGGCCACAAGAGTTTCTTAAATTCATTACGTGACATTTCTGAACAGACTGAACAACACTCTTCTGGCAATGACCTTATCCGCTTTAAGCTCTGGCTCATTTTCAGAGCATTACTCCGGTGGGTTGCCCCTGGCTGGGTGCCAGGTGCCCCCCAAAGCCGCTCTGTCACTGCCCTCCTCAGCGGGACAGGGGAGGGAAATCGGACAAAAGGCTCCTGGGCTGAGATAAGGGCAGGGAGATCGCTCAGCAGCTACCGTCACGGGCAAAACAGACTCGAGAAATTAAATTTATTGCCAATCAAAATCAGAGCAGGGTAATAAGAAATAAAACCAAATCTTAAAACACCTTCCCGCCACCCCTCCCTTCTTCCCGGGCTCAACTTCACTCCTGATTTCCTCTACCTCCCCCCCCCGCCCCCCCCACCGGCGGCACTGGGGGATGGGGAACGGGGGTGTGGTCAGTCCCTCACACGCCGTTTCTGCCGCTCCTTCCGCCGCAGGGGGAGGGTCCTCACACTCTGCCCCTGCCCCTGCCCCTGCCTGGGGTCCTTCGCACGGGAGACAGTCCTCCATGAACTGCTCCAGCGCGAGACCCTTCCACGGGGGGCAATCCTTCGGGAACGGCTGCTCCAGCGTGGGTCCCCCGCGGGGTCACAAGCCCGGCCAGCAAACCTGTCCCAGCCTGGGCTCCTCTCTCCATGGGGCCACAGGTCCTGCCGGGCCCCTGCCCCAGCGTGGGCTTCCCATGGGTCACAGCCTCCTTTGGGCACCCGCCTGCTCCGGTGTGGGGCCCTCTATGGGCTGCAGGTGGATATCTGCTCCACCATGGACCCCCACGGGCTGCAGGGGCACAGCCTGCCTCACCGTGGGCTTCACCAGGGGCTGCCGGGGAATCTGTGCTCTGGCGCCTGGAGCCCCTCCTGCCCCTCCGTTTGCACTGGCCTGGGTGTGGGCAGGGCTGTTTCTTCACATATTCTCACTCCTCTCTCCCAGCTGCTGTTCCGCAACGGGTTTTTTCCCCCTGCTTAAGTATGTTCTCCCAGAGGCACTGCCACCATGGCTGATGGGCTGGGCCTTGGCCAGCAGTGGGTCTGTCTTGGAGCCGGCTGACACTGGCTCTGTTGGACATAGGGGAGGCTTCTAGCAGCTTCTGACAGAAGCCACCCCTGTAGTCCCCCCCCTTATACCAAAATCTTGCCACGCAAACCTGATAAAATTACTTATTCAACCACAGTATGAGATGTGAGTTCAAAGGTGAACAAGTAATGCGACTGACCTCTGCTTTAAATGTCTGGTTTTGGTGTATATGAAGCTGGACAGCTGAGAGGAAAAAGGAAGGCCACATCAAAGCCCATAGTCCGCTGTTCTGCCCATGGTGGATTGCTCTTTTCAGTGCCTGATGGCGTTGGAGCACTAATGCACACATACACATTTCTGCAGACCAGCAAAGTCTTATTTCTTCCAATTGCATTCACTGCCCATCAGCTCACATAGGTTCTCTATATGTACTCACGCTTTCATGTGGGGTGGTGAATTCTGTTGCTTCACTGAGCACTGTACAAAACATTCTTCATTGCTCCTTTATTTTGCTAGAAGCAACCATCACCAGTCGTGACCAAATTTGTAAGTTAATGACAGCCACAAAAATAATTCAATAGCACAATGTTATTGGAAATATAAGAACATAATCAACCTAAAGAGCTTACCATATCTACAGCTAACCTGATGTGAAGAACCAGGAATCCTATCTATAGGCTGGAGATTTTTAGCATCTGCACAGCTGATTATTATACAATTGAATTTTCATAAAATCAGTTATAAGTGGAATAATATCATAATCAGGTTCAATCAAGTCACTCTTAGAAAAGAGACTATAATACAAGTGGACATCTAAGCCAACATTATCACAGATAGTCTGAAGACTCTATGGCCCATTGAATCAGGTAAGTTAGAAAACTCCTATAAAGTAAAACTGATTTCAATATTACCACCTGTGCATCTCAACAAATAGAGTATTAAATATCTGAGCTTTCTTCAACAAATTTGTAACATTTACAGACTGAACAAACACTGTATTCAGACACTGCTAAAGACAATATAAATTGGTAAATAGTAAGATAGCAGATATACTATAAAGAAATGATACCTGAAATTGCATTTAAGAGAATTGGCCCTTAGTTCTTAGATAAAATATCTGACTCCAGAAATTTGCCATGAAAAATTATGATTTATTTCCATACATACACATACAAATTACGAAATTATTCTTTACTGTTTTCCACTCAAACCACAGGAACTGCTTTAGTTTTAAGATAAAAATAGCATAATAACAATTCAATAAATAAAAACATAATTTATCTTGTGCACTTCAAATTTAGCACAGCCCGTTTCAGCTTTCTGATGAGAACATCTTGTACAGAAAATACTGTTTAAAGCCCTAAGTCTGTGAGTTTGAGAAGCCCAGTCTGCCTCTCTACCAATAGTAGATCTTGTTTAATCTTTGCTAAAATGATTTTGAAAAAATTATAGACAGATAGAATGTTAAAGAATGGGATTTGACAAACTGGAAGAAGAAAATTTCTTGTACTGCTGGAATAGTAACATAGGTTAGTCGAGATGGGCATGGAATGGTTTAATGATTTGATGAAATGGCTTTACTTTTTTTATGAAGTTTAATAAACATTTGCTAGAGATAGTTGGTTGTGCTGGGTCCTGCCTTGGAAAGCTAGGAAATACAGTATTTTCTTGTCCACACTCATGCAGTTCTGTGACGGAAAGGAATCTGGAGGGCTTTTTCAGGAAAGTCAAAGTCCAGCTCCAGCAAATACTTTGAATCAACCTACAAAAGTCATTAGTAAATACAGAACACTTAATATGTCTAAGGCATTTTTATTTTTGTTTACAATTTGTCTTTTGTAGTCAGACTAAATAGAATCTTGATTTGCTATGTTCACTAAGCCAGTATAACCTGAAAGTCAATCTACTGCAGAATATGAAGTTCAGTTCAACCTACTCAGTAGGGATGAACTAGTAAATGGGGCTAATGCACTTTGAAGATACAGGAAGAATAATGTAAGAGTAGGGTGCTAGGTTTCTTGATTCAAACATAGACTTGATGTGATCTGATCCCGTTTGTGCGATGGGCGATGACTGGGCAGAAATCAAATGTCAGATGTGTGACATCAGTATTTAAATGTATTCTTAGACTGTTGTTCCATATCTGAACTATTTTACAGAAAAAGAAGAATTACAAAGCACTGGAATATGTTCTATAATGTTTTAGCTGAGCAAAAGAGACCTTATGTATCACAATAAACAGCTTAGCTTGGTTTTCAGTGAACATGAGAAGACAAACTGAGCTAGAGGTTGCACATGTCTTTCACCTGCAGTTATTTCGGTTTGAAAGCTGAGAAGAAAAAGCTGCTTTCTGGTTTATAGCAAAAATTCAAATTAGTGTTTGAAAAGTACAGCACATGATATGAAGTGCACCTAAAAGGAGATATGAAGACAATAAGATATGAAAGGCCAAAAGCTCATTAGCTACTCTTGATAGGTAGGTCATAATTTATTTCAGTATTTACAGAAGAGATTAACTCCCAGAACAAGCTATTTCATTAAAAGAGATAGTTTGATATGCTAAGTTTTAATAATATACTTGTCCATCTTACATATCAAATCTGAAATGTTAAAAGCCTAACAAAGTAATACTTAGGTAATAATATACTGTTGCATGCACAAGAAAAAAGCATTAAGCACAAACATGCAAAACCAGCAATTTGTACTGACAACTATTTAATTTACCTCAAAAACTGTAACAGCTGGAAACCCACAAAAGTCATCACATCACAGCAATGCCACAATCATGTCATGTAAGCTGACTAGGGGAAACTACAATAGCCAAGTCATTACACACAGATAAGAGAGGAGAGGATGACGAAAATGCTGTTTCTCAGATCACACAGACTAAAGAATGGGAGAATTTGTATCCAAGCCACCAGGTTCATGCAGAAAGCAGCAGTGGCAAAGCCTCCAAGGGAACGTTCTCAGAAGTCAAAATTAAAAGTGCACTTCTGAAAAGTGTAGCTTTATCCCTGAGATGTTCCTATTGGCAATATCAGTCAGCACCTGGCTAAAACAGCAGCACCACCAATCTGGAGTGAAAGCTGCTAGAACCGGGTTGTGCGAAAAACAGCCAGATACAATATGAGACTGAAAAACAAAAGAACAAAACAATCCATCTGACTAATTAAATAACTGTAAAATACTTGGAAAGCTATTCAATACTTGAGTATTTTTTAAAAGAGCTTAAAAATGTTTTAGAAAGCTTAGTTTCATTCAAGGGGAGGATATTGAGATAGGTCCTTATTTACTGCTGACATGAAGTGATGCATCAGTGCCTGCTTGTTTCATTTGTGAACTGAAATGGCTAGAAGAGGCTACGCCCACAGAACTCCATACAGGCTATGGGCTTCTGTGTTAAACTGAATGCCTTACATCCTCTGAGAGCAACCCTGCCAAGCAGGCAGCTGGCAGCATGGAGCCACAGCTGTCTTCAGGAAAAAGGGAATGCAGGGGCGCACCAAGTTCTAGCTCTGACATAGGGAGGGTGTGTACAAAGCATACTGAATCTAAAGGCTGGGCTCCTGACTTCTCAGAGCAACTGAAGGGACTTCAGCATGGCCCCAAGCGTGCAGGGTCCCCAGTCCTGTAACAGCTTTCTGAAGGGGCATCGAAACTGTGTACAATGCATAAGAAAAGTTTAGAACTTCAAACAAAGTATTGCACTGAGCAGAGAGCTGAGTAGCAGACGTGCCTGAAAAGAAATGTTACAAATCAAAGTAAATCAAGATGTTGATGATTTACTCTGGTTTGGAGAGCAACTTCTCCCTCAAATTAGGGTCCATATTAATTCACCTGGAAGGTTAACCATATAAAGGCCCTTCTCCCCCTCCAATTTTTTTTTTTATAGTCTTTAAATATAAATTGCTTTTCAGCGTTGCTGCCCTTATTTTATCCAAGAACTCAGCAGCTGAAAAAACTGTTGCGTATCTGTTTTCAACTTCATATATTTTTTTTAAAAGCCTCTAAAATACTTGAAGCAACTCTTTAATGTGCTTCTTATTAAAAGCAAAGTCTCTTTCAAGATATACTAGCTGAATTCAGCTGTGAAATTCTGAACTGTCATCGTTTCTCGTGTTCTGAATCTATTTGAACACAACTTCCAACCATCCAGTTCTGTACTGTGTATTTACAGGGCTGTTAAGGACTCTCACTGATTGTATTTTTTGCTACACGAACTCCAAAATAAATGAAAATTTATACTTATATTTAACAGAATTCTTTCCAACCAAACCCAATATTTTTGTTTTTACATCAATGTCTTGTAAATGGAGCTGGAATTTAACATCACCCCAAATACCTCAAAATACATGCAACATCCGTTTAATACAGTGTGGCTTAAGATCATCTGTGTTAATTCTATATTTTATTGTCTTTCTTGCAGATACCCAGTTAACAGATATAGAAATTATCTTATTGAGATGGGGTAATTTGCATCTAGGAAGGTATATCTAGTGATTTTCACAGCAGGCTGCAGCCTAAGATGCTTATGTCTTTCCTAATAATACCTTGACAGTTTTACTTTGGGAATTATGAAAATACATAGGATATATCTGCAATGCATCTACTGGCAAAAAACAATAGTGGACCCTTTGACCACAGCAGAATTGATACTTGTGAAGACAGCTTCCTGCACACACATGGGCAGGATACTGGATGAGGACATGGAGATGGGAAAACCCCTACAAGACATACAGAAGTTGCTCTCTTCTTTAGTTCACCTTTAGTTATACTCCTGGACCACTGCTGAGTCAAAGCATGAAGGAATGTGAATAGGAACATCTTCAATGAACAGGAATGTAAAAATTAGCTTTTACATCGTAGTGCATTCTCCCATTGTTTTCTCTCTCCATATCAAAGCCTCAAAAGCATATGTTCTGGACCTTTTCTTTGCTTCCCTGTTTTCTACAGAGAGGAAATGTCCTTCCTGCAGACATTTCAGATGGAAATTACTGTATGGTCTATGCTCAGCTGAGTTTACTAGTGACCAATACCTATTTGAAAAGAAAGTAGGAGTCCACAGCTAGAGGAACTATTTCCAAATAGAACCTTTCATATGTTAACTTTGGAAGAGGCATTGTAAGCTTCATAGGCTTCTCAAGACAAACTTTTCATTGGTACCTCATCTCTAGTACAATTCTTTCTAAGGGTCAAAAATATACATTTTCTGAAGGCAATTAGTGCCTAAACAACATGGTAAACTGAACATTCAAATTGACCTGGTACACGTGAATATGCCACTATTAGAATCATAGAATCATTTACATTGGAAAAGACCTTTAAGATCCTCAAGTCCAACCATTAAGCCATTTCCGCCAAGTCCACCACTAAACCATGTCCCTAAGCACTGCACCTCTGTGTTTTTTAAACACCTCCAGGAGTGGTGATTCCACTACCTCCTTGGGCAGCCTGTTCTAATGCTTGATCACCCTTTCAGTAAATAAATTTTTCCTAATATCCAATCTAAACCTCCCCTTGTGCAACTTGAGGCTCTTTCCTTTCGTCCTGTCACTCTTTATCTGGGAGAAGAGACCTACCTACAACCTCCTTTCAGGTAATTAACTGAATAGTATTGAGGATGCATTTGTACATACAGTAGGACAACTTCTGTATTTTGCCTTCTGCTAGAGAATATTATCTGTTGCAATAGGACAGGGTTTACAGTTGTGTGTCTAATGTTCCCAGGTGTATTCCTAATATTTTTGAAGAAAATAGGTTTTGTTCTCTCAGTTCATATCTAGTGGACATAGGGCTACATCAATCTTATTCAAGTGTAACCTGCAGTTCTAAATTAAATGTAGTTTTTTGAGCTCAACCAAATCTCTAGTGAACAGTAGTTCTTCCCAGAAAAGTACTACACATAAATCACCATAATTGATTGGGAAAAAAGAAATTGTTATTGAAAGAGATGTTCTAAATGAATAGTGAATCTGAACTTCTTTTAACCTCTAGAATAAATGGACAGTCATCTCAACGTTCATGTTATTATCAATATAATAGCGGAGCCTGCCTTCAAAAGTACATAAATTACATTTTATAGTCTATTAAAAACAAATAGTCCACTTGTCTATTTGTCTATAATCTATTAAAACCAAACAGGTTTGGTTTTGTACATAATTTTTATTTGTCCTCCATCAAAAATATGTTACAGTATAATTTCTGAATGACCTAAGAGCTTTGATATTATTTTATTAACATTATGGTTTTATTTATTTAACAGAGCTTTGAGCCTGGACTACTTTCCAGATCATATGCATTCCCAAGAGAGCAGATAATCCAAACTTTGAAATTTTGTCCATGAAGATAAAACACTAGATCCCACTGTATCCAGTTAATATAAAGAAATATGTATATTGTGGCTACTTCTGGATCCAACCAAAAATAGACAAAAGTAATGGTTCTTTATTAGACTTCATAAGGAATTTTTAAAAATATGAAATACAGCTATCAAAACCCCAGAAGGCCCTTGAATACGTAGTTAAAGGCAATTGATAACAGAACATCAATATACAAAAATGATCAAGTGCTGTTTGCCTGACAAGGTGCCTTCAGTCTTTCTTGTCTTTTTGATTTCCGCATGTGCTCCTAGCTCATGTGATGAGGGAACCAGACAGGCTGTGATTACATGTAGGAATGTGAGCCTTACCCTTAAGCCTAAGGGCAGAGTCCCTTCAGGTCTCTGTACAGCCTTCACAGGTCACTGCTGTATGTGTATTTCTGTCCAGCTGGCCACAAAGAGTCTTCCCACCTAGTTGGACACCTCCAGGTGATACATATCTGAATTTATATTGCAAGAGAAAGTCTGAATTGCTACAAAGGCACAAGCTGGTGTTCAGGGCTACTACATTGCTGGAAACACACACCCCTTCAGTCCTCATGGGACTGACCTAGCTTTCTCTCTGCGGGAAGTGACCCTTGGTCACTGCCATAGTTTTTTGACTGTTGGCAGAAAGCTCTAATCAAGTCAGTAGACTTCTAATGCAGAATTTTAGCTTAAAAATCTTACTGCTGACGTAACGTGCTGATTTAGATTATGAAAATGGTCTGTATAAAAATATTGCATTGTACTACGTATCGCATTAGAGGTATAAGGTGCATATTGGAATTTTTAAGTTAACAGCTTCAGGAGTTAAAACTTTAAGAGTTTAAATGTAAAAGTTTTACACACAAGGTTAGTGTATCGTTTTAGTGTGCTATCCAAAGACCTTTTGCAGCAAGCTCCTACACAACAGGTGAACCCTTGCAACTTTTGTTAATACAGTTGTAAGTAGGGAGTGGAATAAAACAATGACGTGTACTGTTCAATACAAGGAGCACAAGAGTGAGGTGAGACGATTCTTTCCCTTCCCTCTTCTTTGGCCATAGATAAGATAGGTGTTACTTTCAACTGTATTTTGACAAGAAATCTGGACATAACAGATTAAATTAGAGCAAAAAATCACTCTAATCAGGAAGGAAAGTGACTTACAACAAGGAAGAACAGGTAAAGGAAAATCAGAGTTGCTGACTGGAGAGGAGATGAACTTTTGTGATGGCCTCAGCTGAGTGTCATTATTAGCACGTTCAAATAGTAACATTTGTGCCCTTTTTCTTATATGCATAGAGTGATATGATATTCTCTGCTTTACTGTAAGGGTATTTAAGCCATCCACTTTTGAAAGAGACTGATCAAGAGTTGTCAAGACACACACATTGGTCCTCATTTTTCTTGCATCTTCTAGATGCATCTAACCCAGAATGTCTGCACATAGTGCATAGATTCCTGAATTTTTCACTGCCACAAATAATATTCCAGCTGTAGAAATATAAATAATGATACATGGTAACAATACATATGTCTATGTGCATGTGTATATATATATATTTATAAATAAAATTCTATATGGTACCAGATACCTAACTATTTAAAACACTAAGGGATACATTTAGATCAGTGATTAATGAAGTTGGTCATTGGCAGATGTTTATGTCTAGAGGAAGAGAGATCTCTGGTCCATCTTCACTATGTGAAAAAGCTCATTTAGCTTCAGTGAATTTAGCGGGAAAGCCCTCATTGTAACAGTAGAGCTAAGAGCATGCCATTGCAGATGAACTTTCAGAAAGGTTCACTTGGCACACACACCTCTGAAAATGTGTGTGGGTCCAGAAAAAATATGAATCAGATGGCAGGCTTCACAGTATGAACAACTGAATTTAGTTAAAATCTATCTCATCTGTACTCAATTTGCCACTGATAGCCACCTCTGAACCAAAAAGTAAAAGAAAAAATCTGATTTCACCAGCATGTTGGAGAACATTTGCTGAACTGTGCCATATAGTACTTCCCAGAAGAACTGTACTTGCTATCAGTGTGAAATTCTTTCTGTACTTTGGGCAAACACCATACTACTACGGATGAAAAATATAACTAGTGTTGGATAATTTTTTGTGAGAAATGATTGCTTGATTTGTGGAGCTGGCTGAGACCATCTATGATGCTACCCTCAGTTATATACAAACTGGATTTTAATAATATGCATGTAACTTGTAAAACATTTTTTAAAAGAACAACAGTTCCTGTAAATTTCATATATTGTATGACTGACAGACATTTTTTATCCAACAGAGTAATTCAGTTTCATCACTGTAGCTGACTAACATTTTGACTAACAAATATTGCCAGGTGATAAATAATCTTTCTGAAAAGGACAAAGTGGAAAACAAGGATTGCCTGGGCTGTAAAGTAACCCAAATTTAAGGGAGTGGAAGTAGATGCTTTTAATTGCTATGAATATATCTATTCCAAACAACTTCAGTTTGGTGGGTTTTTTTTCATATTTTCATAGGATATCATAGTCAGTGTGGTGATTATGAGTGCTGCTGCACTTATCTTCAAGTAGCTCTGAGGATTTCATGAAATAATACCAAAAATTTAATAATCAGAACAGTGAATGGATTATATGTGACAAAGGATCTGTTAGCATGTATGAGGGTTTATACAGAGAAATTCCATTTGGTGAGAGATATTGAGCGATTCTTTCAGGAGATTAATAGCTCAGAAAGCCAAAGAAAACATGAACAGGGCAACTAAAAATAGCAACATGGACACTGCTTGCCACCAAAAAAAAACCCCAAGCCAACCAAAAAAGGAAATTTGCTACAGTATATGGAAATTCTTCGCAGGTGGATTGCCTAGTACATTCTTAATATCTTTAGTATGACCTATTTGTAAAGCTACAATAAGTAAAAATTATGGATAAGAAAGATAGCATTATTTTTGTATTTGGATTTTTGGATTTTTGTTGTAGGATTATTGATCATTCAGAACTTAGTGATACTGAATATAACCAATGATGATCTAAGAATTCCAGTAGACAACAGTTTTTTTATTATTATTTTAAAAAACATTTTCAGGTTTTCCTGTGAAGTGCCAATTCAAAGTAAGTAACAATAAGAATAAGTAAACACTGAAACTTAAGACAAGACATGGTCCTGAGAACCCTATAAATGAATGAATCTGAATTAAACCAAAAAATCTTACTAAGGGGATAAGAGCAACCTGGAATACTCCTAACTTAATAATGTTCTAAAACACATTTTTTAGCCTCCTATCTAGCTTTGGACAGAAAATTATTTACTCCCCAAAAAGGTTTTCTTGTTTCTCAATCATTAATATAATTTTTATTTTAATTCTTCAGTACTGATTTGGTTTTATTTCTAGATTTTATTTCTAGTGAACCTAGAAATAAATTCCATTTCCATTTGTAGAATTGATAGCAACTGCTATCTCTTTCTCTTTTCAGTAAATATGTAGGATTTTGTATTAACAATGAGAATGTTTAGTCACTGGAACAGCTGCCAAGGGGGGTGACAGATTCCTCATCTCATCCGACAAAATTTTTATGACATAAAATATTAAAGGCACAGTCCAGTTTGACTGTAGATGAAAATTAAAGGTCTGCAGTCACAAGAGGTCATACCATCATGACCTCATGCTTCTTCTTTGCCCTAAACTTTACAAAAAAGGATCAAAGATGCCATAGTTACACCGGATAATTCAAGGGCTCGATTCTTATGGTTCCATTCTTGTAACTCACATGAAATAGATACACTCAAGCAATGTAAAACTGGAGAAAAACTACAATTAAGTCCTCCCCCTTTTTTTTCTATTTGTCACAAACATAACTCAGCAGATTAACACTTTTAAAAAGAAGAGCCTAGAAGCATTTAAGAAAGAAGATGAAACCTATCTATATTCATACATTATACACACAATACACTGGTTTCAAATGAGAAGTCTTCATATGGAAGCTATGAAAAATGTATAGTCATGTCAATGGAGTTGCTATAGTTTTCCCAAGCTCATATGATCATAAGAAAATGTATGTTTCTTAACTTGAAACATGACTTTCACATGCTTCCTCTACTTTGAGATACTTTTTGTTCATGTAAGTACTTTGTCAGACTTAACTACTGGAGAGTTTACCTCTTTTCAGCCGACCTCTTATGGCACAATTTGGACTCTCCAATATGGTCTGAATAATCTAAAGGATCCTCAGATAAGGAAAAAAAATAATTCATGGCTTATAATTGAAAAAAAATATGTAGATTTTTTTTTATACTCTAGATGTTTTAGCATCACATGTACATGTACGTGATAATCACCTTCATAATCTGAAGAACTGAAATTATGCTATCCACTGGAGTACTGGCATGAGTTATACTGAATTTTCCTGTGGATACTTCCTCAGGGATGGAGAAATCCTAAAGTAAGATAGAGCCCAGTGCTACAGTTTCTATGCTTTCTCTCGTCTTATCTAGAGAGGGCTGGCAGGAGCTTACAAGTTTGCCAGAAGCTGAAAGAATTTCTAGAAGATGTCTTTAACATAAATCAAATAAATTTGGGGGCTACGTCAGACATCACTAGAAACTGCCTTCTAACCACCTCATGATCCTCTAAATTTATACTAACAGCTTTCCAGCCAGACTAGAAAAGGGACCCCTGAGCTTTGAAACTGTTCCAGATTTTTATCAGACTTATCATGCATGCAGGACACCGATGATCAGTTTGTGTTGTGAGACTACTAAAAGGAGGGTTTTGAAAACAAGGTTCCCAACAGAAGGATAATGTAATTGTTAGCCAAGAAACAGGTTTCTCACCTCCATAATACAGTATCTAGGAAATGATTAAAGGGTGAATGTTTATTAGGGATATTTAGCATCATAAACCAAGCTATAAAATTGGTTAATAGAATATTCCCAAAATGCTCTTATAAACGAATCACATAGACAGCACTGAAATAATGATTAAATTTGTGCTTAACTCAGTATATCACTAAAGATTAATCACCATGTATGAAATAATTAACTTATAAATTGGGCCTAGATATGAGCAGGTTTTTCTTAGCTACCTAACTTTTATATTGTTTCTCATGGGCTGCATACACAAAGATGGTGATTTATTTAATTTTTTTTTACAGTAAAGCTGAGCCTTTGATAAAATACTTAGACATAAACATAGCATGGTCTTCCTGCAATTCCTAAAAAAAAAAAGAATAAAGCCATTAATGAGATCTATGAGTTTTAAAATCCTCCACTGATGATAACATGGTCTTGAAGATGCAAAGCTTTAACATGAAAGACTCCCAGCAGCCCAGGATCAACGTTCTCAGGACTGAGTTGTGGGCAGACTCAGGAGAGAAAGAGCAACAGGCCACACTGACCCCAGGTGACTCCCTTTGTCAACAATCTGAGTTACAGTAGTTTGAAGACATAAATGATATGTCTACTTCACACAGTACAAAGCATTTCAAAGTAATTCCAGAGCCAGAAAAATCAATGTCAACATATCTGGGTCCAATTCCACATTAACATAGTTACTGGGTTTCCAAGCTTGTTGCTCCAAGCAAATCTGGGTATTTCTGCATGTTGTTGCATCTTATTTCATCATGTGGAAGGAAATTGTAAACAGACCTATTGCAAAATCGTGGCTTCTCAGTTTCCATCCTATGTCATTTGCAAATGTCATTCTTGGATAAGAAATGTTTTTACCATCTTGTGAGACATGCTGATATTGTAAAGGGGAAAAAAGTATACAATTACAGGAGAAAAAAAATTTGAAAGATTTTCTCTGAGTTCAAGAAATAATTCAAATAAACTCAATTTACTATTTCCTTTTGATAACTTCATGCTAATGTGCGTTTGACATTTGTAACAAACTTTTTTAATAAATGCATTTTGAACAGTAAGGCAACATTCTTCATTTAAAGAAATAATTGAAAAAATAAACATTATAAAATATTATGTTTGTAGGTTTTCTTTCAAGTTTAGACAATTCCTAAAATTAACTCTATCATTAAAAAAAAATGGTTTGGATTAATATGATAGGTAGCAATATTATACCAATTATAATAAACAGGTTTAGCCTGAAGAATAATATAGGTTTATTAAGCTTAATCACTTAGGCTTAATATTTGTTGAAGTTATACTCAATGAAAAAATGTGTAGTAGCAATGTGAAGTATGTCGTTTACGTAATAGTGACTGGTGAGACTTCATGAGCTTGTGTTTTTCTATCTGTCCATGTGTGTCATAGAAATCAATACCAACATTTCTCTTCCAAATATTTAGATCATGTATCCTGCCCCCTCAATTTTTAATTCACTGTATATGCATATTTGACTGAAAGATCCATTTCAGTTGACTTCTATACCTTGATGAAAAAAAAAAATATTTTTAAATATACACATCTAAACAAATAAGTTATAATTATAACAGATTCTTCTGAGAAGCTTTTGCTAATATACTGTTCCAGATGGCCAGTTCTTAATAAGCTTAAAAGCTTCATGGATAAAACCCTGGACATTAGAACTGATAAATTGCTTTAAAACAAAGAACAAAAAATTTAAAGTTGCAGAGGTCAGTCAGTACTCTGAACCCTGAGGTTTTAATCACCCTAAAGCATACAGATAAAAGGACCATCTGCAAACTAATTCAATTTAGAGATGGCTGTGCAAAACTAATTCTTCACTAGAGGCACAAAAAAGGTTTCAGTTTTCTGTCTATGAACTGACTTGCTTATAGCAAATAAAATTCTGTTCTGTAAAACAAAGCAAACACAGGAAAAAACCCTGTATGAGAGTGCTTGAAAAGAGTAAAGAATGAAGAAAACTAATTAAAAAGATCACTTTTTGATTTCTAAAATATTGAGTTAGTTTAATAGACAAGAAAAACAGTAATCTGAAAAAGTGATACTTAAGGAAAAAAATACTTATGCACTTCAAAATTCTTGCAGATAAATATATAAAAACATATCAAGAGCTAGCTATTGGGGGGCGGGGGGGGGTGGGGAGAGGGGTTGTCCTACCAACCAGTACCTTTACATATGTCTCTTCTATAATTCTTTGACACTGTCTCAGTAGCATGGTCAAAGGTAATCAGTAAAGATCCATCTAGCTAATTTATTATAAATTTAAAGATGTTTAAAAAGGCAAAAGCAAAAGCAAAACAAACCAAAATCTTCCACATGTCATTAACAAACATGAGTTGTCAATTGGACTGTCATTCCAAGAAAGGTTTGCAAAAGATCAACTTGAGCAACACCAGCGCCAGTGCTGTCTCACACGCTGATGGTGCAGGTGATGGAATAAGGAATGCACTCTGAAAGTTTTCTGAGGACACTAAGATAAAAAAAAGGGAAAACAGTGTAGTGAATGAGAGCAGAATTTGAAATTTCATTGATGAAACAATGATATCTTCAAAGTCAGCACGAAACTGAAGTAATTGCAGGCTTCCACAGTGAATAAATCTTAAAGACCCGCAGAGCCATCTTTCCATGTATTGTTACAAATCTAAACTTCTGGCAGAAGTCTGCATGGAAAATGACAGGAATAAAAAGACAGCTTACACAGTCTGCAGTGTTTTGGAGGGACTAGGAGCCCCCTCCATTCTTGATAGGAAATTTGTTCATTGTATCAGATAGTGTAGTTGCGAGATTTATCTCAAGTAAGAACTGTCTTTTCATACACCTGTTCTCCCTAAATATATATATTCCACAGATTTCCCTGGAAAATCCACTGGAACACCACCAAAACATGGGAAGAAATTGGCCTAGTGTTTGTTGAATAACTGAAGAAGTAGGTTGTATAGAGTCTATACTGGCAAAACTCTCAACCTTCAAAAATACAGTCCTAGAAATCCTCAGTTTTTCTCTGGGTCGTGTTTAAATCACACTTCAGTCCATTAGCACTTACAATTCAGACTTCAGCAGTTTAATTTGTATTTAGTATCTTTCATGAGATTATGATTGTTACCTTAATTATATGGTGATTAAAAACCACATTGCTATTTATTTTATAATCAAGATTAACATGTATGACCACAAATGATGACTACAGCAATTTCATAGATTTAATGAAGGTAGATAAGAGATTAGAAGTGCTTAAGCATTAAAGAAAATAGTATATTTATTCCAAACATTTAACTGTTTGTAGATTTCTCTGTCCTTAACCACAACTAATAACATTTTAATATTGCAATCAGCCAAACTGGGACTATAAACAATTCTGATGCACAAAGTGCTGTGAAAAGCAGCATATCTGCTAAAATAACACAAACAGGGTAGGAAATGAGCACTTCAGAATTACGTGTTCTTCACCTTTAGTTTGTTACAATAACTCAGATTAAGCTTGTCTAATCAATGACTAAATTTGTTTTCCTTGAAAGCATATAATTAACTAATAAAAGCATTTTTTAACAGCTAAAATATCTCATAAATAAACTCTAACAGTCCAGAATTTTGCTTTCAAATGTAAGTTGGAAAAACGTGAATTTGGGCTTCACAGTTTAATCATATCACTGAGGTGACAAGGGGGGGGGGGGGGCTGGTGAGCAAGCAGCTGCGTGGTACTTAGTTGCAGGCTGGGGTTAAACCACAACAGTCCTTTCTGGCCCCCAACACAGGGCACGAAGGGTTGAGATAATGACAGATCTGACCAGAGCATGTTAAAACAAATTTGTTCTAAGCATTTACTATATTATTTTAATAGTCACTGTCACAATGTTGATTTATTTGCTACACGTGATCTCAGGGTTGCATTATGGAATACTTGCAGTATGTATTCCCTGTTATGCTGTTTATCATCCTTGGGGCCTGGGCTAAGGTTATCCTTGTGTTGTACTTACTGGCTTATAGTACTTACTTATACTTAATAGACTTGATGGTCGAGAAACTAATCTGGTATGTGTACTCAGCACTATCATCACTTCTGTACTTTGGGAGCCATTTAGTGGGAACCATTAATAATTACACCTTTTGCCTTTTCTCCTCAGAGAGTCAATCTATAGGGGAATACATCTTCCTTCCTCCTTTCCTTTCTTCCAACATCTTCCTTCTCCAGGCTAATCACAGAAGCGTTTACGAATTTTGAAACTTTTGAATATCCTTAGTATGTTGAGACAAACCTATTGCTGGTCCTGGTCCTATTGCTAGGAATGCTGAATATAGTTCAGATCTTGTTTAGGATTAAGCAACTATGTGCAGCTACTCCAACCCCCACAATGGGTGATGCAACTGAACCCGAGGACCAACCCGTGCCAGTATCAGTTGCCCCTATACTCAAGAAGAAATGGACACGAAACCCAGCTCATTTAGTAAAGGAGGACGAAGCAGGGCCATCACAAGAACCAGAGGAAGAGGCAGAACAAGAGGCAACCACTCAATCCCTATCCCTGAATGAGCTGCAGGATATACAAAATTATTTTAGCCATCATACAGGTGAGCACGTTGTCACCTGGTTGCTCCGATGCTGGGATAATTGGGCTAGTAGCCTGGAATCAGAGGGAAGCCAAGCAGCTGGGATCACTTTCTAGGGAAGGGGGCATTGACAGGGCAATTGGAAAAGGAACACAAGTCCTCACCTCTGGAGGCAACTCCTGTCAAGCATGAAGGAAAGGTGTCCCTTCAAGGAGGATATTACACGTCACCCAGGCAAGTGGACCACCATGGAGAGAGGTATCCAGTACCTGAGGGAATTAGACATGAAAGAGATTATTTATTATGACCAGGACGATCCACAGTTACCCACAGATCCTGATGAAGTCCAATGCATGTGATCCACGTGGTGGAAATTTGTACGGAGCGCATCATCATCACATGCCAACTCATTGGCAGTAGTGAGCTAGAGAGACAAAGCACCACCAACAGAGGATGAAGTGGCTTGCCGACTCCAGGAATATGAAGACAAACTCTCTCTTTCCCTCACCTTGGCTGTGGAGAAACTGGTCCAGTGACTCGATGAAGACAGATCCTACTCCCCACCTGTATGGACCCACATCTCAGCTATTAACAGTAAGCACCCTTCTACTCAAGAGGGAGGATATAGGGGTACACACCACAGGGTACCCCGTGGTTTTACCTGCAGGACCACGGAAAGGACACGAGGAGGCGGGATGGAAAACCTACCTCAGCCCTGGAGGCACAGGTACATAAATTGCAAGGAAAAAACAAATCACAAATAGTGGTTCTTCCAGGAAGGTTGCTGCTCCAGTCTCCCAGAGTGGAAGGGCTGATCTTATTCTCAATTCTATGAAAAGGAATACTAATCCATTTTTACAAGATATAACTGGGCAGGGCTGCTCTGCGCTACAGCCACTCTGCACTGCTCGCTGCCCTGGTGGAGAATCCTATGATCAGGACTAGAGAAGCCCTGCCTCCAGCCAGGTAGAGGACAGGGACAACTGGGTTTACTGGACTGCGTGGATCCAATGGCCTGGCACATCAGACCCACAGGAGTATAAGGCTCTAGTAGACACTGGCGCACAGTGTACTCTAATGCCATCAAGCTATACAAGGGCAGAACACATTCATATTTCTGGAGTGATGGGGGGATCCCAACAGCTAACTGTCTCAGGAGAAAGTATTTCAAGGACCCAAAAGGGTACCAGTGGGCTTTTAGCATAGCTGCCTTGGAGATGGAGGAAACTAAGCAGCTGTCTACCTTGCCTGGTCTCTCAAAGACCCTTCTGTTGTGAGGTTGGTGAAGGTCAAAGAAAAACAGGTGATGATCACTACCACAACAGTGCACCAGCAGCAATATCACACCAACCGAGACTCCCTGATTCCCATCCATAAGCTGATTCTTTGACTGGAGAGCCAAGGAGTGATCAGCAGGACCCACTCACCCTTTAATAGCCCCATATGGCCAGTGCAAAAGTCTAATGGAGAATGGAGACTAACAGTGGACTATCATGGCCTGAATGAAATCACCACACCACTGAGTGCTGCCATACCAGACATGCTAGAACTTCAATATGAAATGGTATCAAAGACAGCCAAGTGGTATGCCCCCACTGATATCACAAATGCATTATTCCCAATCCCTTTGGCAGCAGAGTGCAGGCCACAGTTTGCCTTTACTTAGAGGGGCTTCCGGTACACTTAGAATCAACTGCCCCAGGGATGGAAACACAGCCCTACCATCTATCAAGGACTGATCCAGGCTGCAGCTCCAGAACATGTGCAATACATTGATGACATAATCGTGTGGGACAACACAGCAGAAATTTCTGAGAAAGGGGAGAAAATAATCCAAATCCTTCTGAAAGATTGTTTTGCCATAAAACAAAGTAAAGTCAAGGGACCTGCACAGGAGATCCAGGTTTTGGAAACAAAATGGCAAGATGGACATCATGAGATCCCAAAGGATGTGATCAACAAAATACTAGTTGGTGGAAACAGTAATGTTAAGAAACAAACTCAGGCTTTCTTAGGCTTTGTAGGTTTTTGGAGAATGCACATTCCAAATTACAGTATGATTGTAAGCCCTCTTTATCATGTGACCCGAAAGAAGAATGA
>JAVJGI010000040.1:64232147-64268743 GCA_035590275.1 Ibycter americanus
CCCCCCCCCCCCCCCCCAGGACTGAGTAATTTTTCAGTTTGCAATTTACTTAATTACCCCTTACACAACGTATGATTATGTTTTTGATATCTGAAGTACTTTTTTCTTTTTACCAAGTCATTTGCCTTTTCCTCAAAATTATTTCGGTAAATCGAAAATGTGAAAATGTGAGAAAGCAAAGAAACTGTACTCCATTTTAAACTGTTTCTCTAAAGTGTTAACTTCCATTAGGCATTGCAGAATGTTGTTCGAGTCAAAAATCCACAAAATATTTCTTCTGTAGTGAAAATAATTGAAGACATCCGTGTTGCAGAAATGGCAGGAAGCATCCAGCCAGTGTTAAACAATATGAAGGACTTACTGTTCAGGCAGGCAATTTTCTCTGCATGAATATAATGTGATTACAATGGGAGCTGCTGTAGGCTAATGAGCTCCTATTCACTGTTTTTTATGGCACGAAGCTCAGGAAAGTGTTCAGCATTTCCCCCTGCACTTTCAAGCAGATGGTACTGTGGTGAGACAGTGCCCTTCCACGATACACTGCACAATCTGCGTGCTGCAGCAGCATAAAAAGCCCAGAGGTCTCTTCTGTGTGTTGGTGACATTTAAGATAGACTAGCAGAAACTCCAACAAGGCAAATTGGTTTTGCTGAAGGCATTTAATTAATGGGATTTGAGATACATGTTACCAGATCCAGCGGAGATTTATAACAACCATAGCTTTCTACTATGTACAAAATCTTTCAGTGTTTTTTGTTCTTGTCGGTGGGGGGTGGGTGGGTGGGGGGTGGCTCACAAAGGTCATCAGCAGAAAACAAACATGGTTGTTTGAAGATAGTCCTTTATTTAAGACAAAAATTTTGTTCAGCAAATTCTGACTGAAGAAAAAGAACCAGATTCTTTTGCTAAAGACAGAAAGATGCTTGAAGCTTTCAGATGATATTTAATAGAATTTGATATAGGAATCTTTCACATCTACTTTTCAGTATATCATCCATTACTTATATTGGCAGGTACTGAGTGTTGCAGTGAGGACTAAATATCTTCAAATACTGGTAGCATAGTATTATCATATCTTTCAAATTTAGAAATTAAACTGGTTTTGACTATGGGACATGAGACATTTTAAAAATATTTTGCTCAAGCCACGTGTAAGCAATGTAAATATTTTCAGATATCTAGACAAGTATTTTGTGATCAAAACCAAGACAGTCAAACTCAACGAGCTAACATATTTTGAAGAGGATTGTAACGCAACAGTTATCTTCCCTCACCCCTGAACTACTTACTGGAAAAGTACTCCTTAGCTCTGACCCATTGCTATTCAAGGCCACTCACTGTAATCATCCATTTTCTCAAGTGATTTTTGAGGTAAACATCAGGCTCAAACAAAAACTTTGACTTGATTACAGGGACTGACTGACAGTGCAAATAAATCACAGGGTCCCAATGCTGTGAGTAGCCTTGCTGTTTGAAATCAGTAGAATCATCCAATTTTACATAGGTGCACAACCTGGCACAAGGTAAGCAGGTCACCCTGACTGTGCTAGTACTCCTCCTCTTGGACTCTTCAAATCAGGCCTTGGCTGATTTTTAAGCCTGGCCATTGTGACTTTAGAGGTCAGGGACTGCAAAGCCCAGATAACCAGTGCAAGGCCTACATACGGAAGAGCATCATGCAGTCTTTTTGCCAAATGAACTCCTGGAAAAGATTTTGCTTGCTTATTTTGTTTTGCTGTGGCCGCTGTTCATCTTGAAGTAGATTTCCTCTGCCAGTCTAGCAAAATAAAAACAGCCTTCCCTGTATTTATTCTTTGGCCACAGAACTGAAGATCAATTGTCTACCTCTAGTTCAGTAAGAAAGTCTTATTTAATATTGAAGAACTATGTTTTCTTCTGTTTCTCAAGTCAACACTCAAGCTCACTAGAGATGCATTTATTTTCTGTGTATGGAGATTTTATTCAGTTTTTATTACAAATGTTGCAGGTGATCATTAAACACTATTTGAAGCTGCGTGCAGAGAAATCACACAAGAGCGGAGCAGGTGTTCAGACTGGCTCAGAAACCACAGAAAGCAAACTGACTCCTTCCTTATCTTTCAGACTTATCTTTCAAGACTGCTGCTCTCCCAAGAGATATTGTTATAGTAGAAAAATGAAAGAAAGATTAGTACATCTTACAGATCTTGATTTTATCCTTGATTATATAGCTTGTAAAGATAGATCCATTAGCTCTTAGAAAATTACAGACATTTGTGGTTTAATTAACAGTATTACATGCAACTTGTTGCTGGGGAAATGGGTTACAAATAAAACATCTGCTCCTTAACTTGTTCTCATTTCAGACAGTGGTTAGGACACAGACACCTTTTTCACTTCAAAAGCATAGCACTGAATGTAATTACTTGCTCACATACAGTTATTACAACAAGCTACTCTTCAGATATTAAAGCAAAAATCAGATAAATCTACATTCTAGGAATTAGTAAAACTTATCCTCAACATAATAACGTAGGCTAGGTAACCCTATTAGGTAACCAATGAGAATGAGAGATTCCAGTACCCTGCCCTCTCAAAAGTCAAATGACTACTGCTTTTAGGATTAAAAGCATTTTAATCCCAAAGAGCATTCTGTCAATGCATGGATCCACATAACAATAGTGTGCTCACTCTTCCAGTTTGTAGCTATTAAGCCACAGCTTCCATTTCATTTTTCAAAACCATCCCTTTATGAGTGGATGGCAATGCTTCTAGCCTGTCTTAAAAGAGTTTATCTTCATTCCATCATTCTTACATCATAAAGAACAGTATTTTGTCCATCTCAAGCTCATAGGATCAGTGAACATGCTAGTTAGAAGATGCACTGACACACCACCGTCTTGCTTTTCAAAATGTTAAAAAGAAAGAAACATCATAAAAATGACTTCTCGTTCTCAATGGTATGATTTTATTGCTATTCTTCCTGAAGAAATCTCAATAATTTATCAAAATGCACGGTACTGATGTGGGGGCAGAACCTACCACATTAGTCTGTCAACATCTCCAGAGCTGTAGGGTTGTCTATATGCTTCAGGTTAAGTTCTCAGCAGAGAACTCCATATGGCAGTAACCATACCTGGTTGTCATGGTTTCTGTGCTGACTTCAGGACTCCCAACTGTTTTGACTGAAGTAGGGATGTCAATAATATTATTACAAATACAAAATAGTATTAAGCTAACAGATGATGAGAATGCAGTCCTTTATTGAGCTAGTCCAATTCCCTTGTGATTGGAGAATTGTGTTAAACTAAGGAAATAAGGCACTGTGTTTGCAACTTTGCAGTATGGCAGCGCCTGAGCACAGAAAAGTCTTCATCCAAGTGTCTCCAGGATTTAATTCACTTTAAAGGAGTAGTTAGGCCTGAGAGATTATGTCCTTCCTCCTCTGGCGTCAAGCAGGATTGTTGCTTGAATACAAAGACAGTACTGTAACTTGTATTCGTCCGATGAGATACAGCACTGCCTTTAGCCTTGCTCTTATGCTAATGCAGTTCTGCAATTGCCAGGGGTGGCACAATCTGTCCCTTAAAAAGGCAAAAGAAAGATTCATAAAAACCTCAGGGTTCATCTTCCTAACTGTTCCTATTAATTCATCTCCATTGTAAAAATCTTAGTCTTAAAATCTTAAAAATACAGGTATGTTGTGTGAAAAGCTTAATACACTCACAGCTATTGTAACGTAAACTGAGTCTACAAAATTATTTGGATGGAACCTTTGATAAGTTTCCCTCTTACAAAGAATTCTTTGTTTTCTGATAAGAAACTGAGTAGGCAAACAACACTGCTCCTGCTCTGAGATTCCAGATTATATAACTTTCAGGGGAAAAAAAAAAAAAAAAAGAAGAATCCCCGTCCTAACCAAATAAAAGGTCTAAATTTCCTGCTTTTTGTTATACAGTACCAGAGTGAAATTGAAAATATTTTTGCAAAACCAATAGGTACTTTAATGAAAAAGAGAATCCACTTTGTCATGTTATTAGAGGAATATACTCAAAGTCCATTGAATAGTAAAGATATACTCATGGCGTTGTTTTCCTGATGTCAGATGGGTCATGGTTTCATTCTTCTGTTTCAAAGATGCATACAAAAAATAACTACATATAACAACAACTATTAACATGCATTTTCCAGAGAATATTGAAAAAATTAGTAAATATTGCACTGTTATTCAGTCTCAGTCTTACATTTATTTCACAATAAACAACCATTTCATTAGTAATATGTTTGTGTGTTTTTCTTTGAATTTACAAGGTTTTACAAACCAATATTTTTTCTTTGGTTTTGGTTACAGTTTGCAATGTAATTCTTACCTCTGATGAAGATTGTATCACTTAAACACCACAAAAATTGTGTTTCAACATGGAAAATGCATGGATAAGAAATAAAATCTCATTCTAAGATCTTTTATATACACACACACACACACACATATATGTATATACATGAAAATTATACTTACATGAAAATTATACTTACATAAAACACATCTGTAAGAAGACCCTGTGCCATGATGCTAAAATCCTCCCTTGCCAAAAAAATGCTAGAATGAGGTTGTTAGAGTATGTTATTATCTCCTGCTCAATAGCACAAATATGATGGCTGATTTGTACAAATGTACAAATATACATGCACTGCTCCTCCTCTGTCAGCTTAGCCATAAAGCATGACTGAAGCCATCACAGGGATGTAAAACTCATGATATATAAGGTGTTAAGGTGAATTTTCCCCTTTAAAGCAAAGTGGTTTTATCATACTACCCTGTCTTGACCTCTGCAAATCCCAAACCGTGCCTGGTAATCATCTAGAATAATGGTAGCTAGCATACACCAAGACTACATTACTGACTGTACTAAAAATAAACATTACCAGTGACCACAGGACCATGCCTGTATAGTTTACTAGTAAACTAACAGCAGTATTTTTCCAGGACCGCCATTAGAAGTACAGAAAGAGGGTCTCATCAAAAGCTAAAAACCACTGCACTCTCTAGACCAGGATTACTATGCTACGCTACGTATGGTTTCTTGTGTGAAAGAAAACGTTGGCAAAAACCCTCAGAATTTTAACAGAATATAAAAAAAGGGTAAAGACAATTCTGTTCACATTAACACCAAAAGCTCTGGATGAGTAATCTCACTTTTTAGTCAATCACACAGTTCTGGAAAGTGGCAGCTTCACTTCCATATCATTCAATATACAATCAATGACTCTGTGATGCTAAGGTTGCAAATGCCAAAAGTTCATGGATATTTTCCAGCTCACTGTCCATCACCTCAGATCCAAAAAACAGCTGTCTTTTTTTCCTAAAGCATAATTACAAATGGATGAAGAGCATTTGTTTTTTGCTAAACTTAACCTTAAGTTTACAGATACATATGGGAGCAAATTTGTCTACATCATCTAGCTATACAACAATTCTCTGGACATTCCAATTTCCTTTAGAAACATAGTTTTTGAGTCTGAAACATGATGCTCCTAAGATAACACCTAAATCCACTTTCCATACCAAAATCAGATTAAATAACAACTAATAAAAGAAGATAAATTCCAAGAAAATTAAATTCACCCTTTAAATAAGTACTTAAGGAAAAGGGGAGTTAAGACTAAATAATTTGTCAGCACTCATTGAACATACTGACATATATAGCATAAACACCTGAAAATTATGAATATCTAAAAGTAATTTCCTTACCACAATGGTGATGTTAATGTTAAGGTGAAAATGAAGTTGAAAGATCAGAAAGTCAAGAGTTCAGAAATCAGAATGTGTCAGAATCATACCCTATAACTTGTATGATTATAACAGTAATAGCTCCTTACTATATGTTTTTACCCAGGATTCTAGACAATGATCTTTAGCTCATTCTGGATTGTAGTATTATGTTATCAGTTGTGCACATTCATGCAGTGACTAGGAGTCACTATTATGGGCCAAAATCTCTATGATGTGTTCAGTACAAACATGCATTTTAAAAAATTCCGGATCTCACAAGATTCAATTTAAGATTTTAATTTAATTTTCATTATATATCTATATAACTAGCAAGAAGACAGCTGTATAAGACAAATAGATTAATATTTCTTAAGACTGTCTCCCCCTTTTTCTTTTGTTACAAATACTTTTTTTTCTGTAAAACATTTAAACAACTTTGAAAACAGTTCTTTGAACCTTTGAACAGCAATGTTCTTTTCACATAAGTTACTACATTTTAGTCATCTAAAATAATCTTTTTAGTGAAAACTTTGCTTGCTTTGAAATGCTACTTTCTCATAATTATTTCTGTGGCAGTAAAATCCAACAAATATAATATTTACTCATCAAGACTAGCCTTTCAGCATCTTATTTATTTTTTCTTATTTTATTATTTTTTATTTTAGTTTTTCTCTTTTGACAAACTGCAATTTGATAATTTTGACATTTCTTTGAAATCTAAGAAAAATATGACCCACAGAGGCCTTCTGGGTGATTTTAAATTTATTTATACTTCTGCAAAAATTCAAAATTGCATGTCTAGAATTATATTTATGCCACTCCTAGCAATATTAAAGGTAACCAAGTCCATAAACCACGACTTTACTTATTCTGGTGTTACTAATTGTTGCACTGTCAACTAAGGAGTCTTAAAATTGGTGTTAATTTGATATATGCAAGGATGGCAAGAGCTGATAGAACTGAAGGAGACCATAGTCATTCTAAAAGAGGAAGTGCCACTGAGGCATTCTCGAGATTTCTGACAGAACTGACTATTTCTGATCAAATTTAAATGGTATATATCTCATAGATCATGATGCATATTGTCAGTGTTGGAAAAAGAGTGTAAGTGTTCACTATTGTATGCGACTTCTAATTACTTGCATTATACTAAGTGAAGGAAGTATTATGAGTTTTCTCACTGCAAAAACAACTACAACATTGTAGCATACTTGCCTTAGGAGTGACTGAAGAATATTCTGAGATTTTTCTTTTAAACTGTCATAATCAATAGAACAAGTTTGGATCAAGTTGCAAGAAGTATTCAGGCTCATCTTCCCACCACCTGGATTGTTAACTCAGCAAGTGCTACCTGCAGACTTGCTTTTACAGTTATGTCATATTACATCCTGAGGAAAATAATGAAAACCAAATATACCACCCTTTCCAAAGACTAATTATGATTTTGTGGAAATGAAGGATGAATGATCTTTCTGCAACATTCTTACTGCCTTCCAGTTTGACTCCATCTTCTAAATTATGTTATTTATTATTCTGCCCCAGTGATTCTCTAGAAATGGACTACATGAAGTCCAGAAAAATTTTCATTACAAAGATAAATAAGTAAATACAGGCCACTGTTGCAGTCTTCAAAAGGTAAGAAATAATACAGATAAGAGTTCATTAAGGGAGTGGCTGCAACTGCAATGAAGAGAATTTATTTGTACCATGCTACTTCTTGCACTCTATTTCTGCATAAGCAATCATATGCATTACCATTAGTAGACAGACAGTTAGCATCAAGTTTGCAAAATCAGGAAATGAGTCACAAAGAGGATATTCTCTTAGGATTGATTTGCAGACCGGGGAAAAACAGTTTGACGGTAGTGTAGTAGACGATAAGGCTCTGGAAGACAGAAGATGTGTCTACCTTTGAGAATGAAGTGCATGTTGCAAAATGCCTCTGTCTTCTTCCTTTGAGAGGTAGGTAAATTGTTCTGCTTCTTCTATGTATTTAAAACACAACTCAACTATCACAATAACGAAGAACTCTTAAAGGTTACAATTTGTCATCAGTGAACACAACTACAAATGCAATTACTATTCTTCAGCTCTCAATGCCTAAAAACCAGTATGATCATACAGATTTCTGGGAAATGAGGAAGGGGAAAGGAAGAGAGGGAGAATGAGCCATTTCAGTTTGAATGAAGAATTACAGGTACTTTCATAGAATTAAATGCCAAATGAGTCATGTTCTAGAGGAAGAAACACTGCTGTGTTCCCTGTTCTTTTGTACTGTATTCATTACCATCAACTGTTGATCAGAGATGCAAGATACTTGACAAATTCTGGAAACAAAACTGCTAAACTGTTTTAAGCAACCAGTGTTAGCAAATTAGGGCTGATACTGGTCTCTTCCTGTTTAATGCACATATGTTACAGGTCTTAAGAATTCTGCTAAGGCTCTGCTCTGCTTAATGAAGAGATGCTCTGTTTGATTTAGAGTTGCTCTGCCTCAAGATAGGGACTTCTGGCAAGAGGATTTCAATCAAAATAATTGCCCTGTAATCAGCTCATTAATTATGTTTTTATGTAATGACATTTATAAAAAAGTCAAAAAACATGCTAATTTGCTCAAATAAAAATGAATAATATTTCTTAATCGGCTTTGTCTTAATTAGTTTAATTACCATACTAAATCTATCTGTCTCAAGCTGATATATATCCATGCAGAGGAAATGTTCCTGATCTTACAAAAACAAGTTTCATTTCAGTTCTATGAAAACCTGCTACTGATTTATAATAAAGTATTGATGAACAGGCTTCTAAACCAATGTTGCACTTCAATTCAAGCAATAACAAAAGCTATTAGTTTTTTGTTCAGACACTTCGGCAAGCAAATAGTCAGGAAAAAAGAAGCAGAAGCACTAAAGAACAAGTATAAGCAACATCTCATCTGTAGGATGCCCCACAGCAAACAAACATTCCATTAACAACAGGTCTTAGTCAAACAGTTTCAACTGGGAAAAGCCCATCAGACAAAAATACAGCACAAAAAATGTTCCAAATATGTGCGCTACAGTCCAATATACTGATGCTTCAGACTTTCCCTTATATCTAACGCTCATATAAAATTTTGTTGAACTTTTCAGCTGTAGCTATTTACTATGTGACAGCTCATATTATTGATCTAGTTATAGTAATTTGAATATACAGGTACCCCTGTTCTCACTGCCCAAGAGAAGACTATTTCCACGTTAAATACAAACCCATGGGATCTGAAAATATGCTGGGTTTCTGTATATGATACTATATCATACAACCAAATCCTCCAAAGCAGGTATTTTCTTTTTCTTTCTTTCTCCTAACCCACACCAACACCCACACCCCCCAGAAAAAAGAAATGCCTGTTACTTATCTTTTTTGGCAGTGAAATCCAGTATTCATTAATGTAGCCATATGACCAGATTTTTTGCAGATGAACACTGCATGTCTCCACAGCAATGAAACACACTTACAAACTGGAAACTACTGCCAAATCATGTAACAAATGCTAAATTTGGTAATAAAACTAAACTTTCCTCCGAGTGTAGTTTTTATTAACTATCCTTCTCAGGAGAAATGGCACTAATAGAAGCACAAGGCCATAACAGCTATCTATAAAAATAACTACGTGCCCCAAGATGATATCCTGACTTAATTCTTATAGTTAAGAGGTAAAGCCCTTAAACAAGTGACAAGAGTTGCAGGAAAAAAAATTGTTATGAGGGTACTTACTGATTTCACATCAATTATCTGTTTGCATTATTTCATAAGGTGTAAATGACACCTAAACACATCCAAACTTCAAAGATCTACTACAAATCTGAAAAAAGAGGAACATTTATTTCCTTACACACCACCTCCACTTTTCATTATATGATCCATAAAATTAAGTTAAAACCCTGAATACATCACAGCAGTTATCATTTTCAAGCCACATATGCATACTTTTACGAAATGTTTTAGCTTTGGTCTTGGATATAAATGAATATGAATTTGATCTTGAGCAGTTTATTTGTACTGCATACTATCAGCAAGGACTGAGTTTTTCTTGTCTAAAGGACAATTTCTAATGCAGTAGGAATGGGATATTAAGTTGCAGAAGTGACCAGGTTCTGCTACATATATATAGAGAGAATCCATTTGAGAGTTTATTTCTGACTTAATAGTGGAATTTAATGTTTAGAGATTTTTAAAAAGTGAGGAAAACTAGCTGTATTCTATTTAATAGAAAAGATTTTTTGTGGGCATAAAAGCGACCTTCATTTTTTTTCTGATATCACAGGTTAATTTAGAATCAATCTCCCAAAAAACTTCAGAGTATTTTTTTCCCACAGATATAGTATGTACTCAACTTTGATAGAGTAGTTCAACTACATTGAATTCCAGTTGCAGAATGAAGAATAAAACTGCTGTGGCCCCTTAAGGAAGTCTTAACCTTGAAGGAAAAAAGAGAAATGGGACAAAATTAGAGATCAAAGGACAAGTAAAATAAAATAAAATAAATCCTACAAAGCATTTAATATTTTTTAAAAAGCTTCTAGTAGAGATTTAAAAATACTTTGTCATTTGTCAAGGTCAATAACACCTCATTCAAAAACCATAATTTGTGAAGTCATGTAACAAAGTAGCAACATGTATATTTAGGAAATAAATTCAGATGAGGTGCAGAAAAAGGTAATTTCACTGCAGCCTTAAAAAAAAAAAAATAAATCTCTGATATATAATGTTAATAGGAATGGACCAATACAGTTAAAAAAGTAGTCATAAAATGTAGCAGTGCATATTAGTTTTCATAATACATACATAGGATTTATTTTTAGCATGAGATGGGTTGGAGCTTTCTGGTTTAAAAGTCCTGAGGTATCACATTAGACTGAAAGGCAAAATAGGTTTGTAATACTGTACTTGAACGGTGGCTAACAAAAAAATTTTTTTTTCTTTTTTCATATAATCTAAGACTTATGTAAGGATGTAAATTGGTCTGGGTTCCATGTTATTTCTTTAGTGAATCAAGTTTAATTCTTTAATCCAAGAACATCTCCTGATAAAGAAAGACACCAAAGAAATTTGCACTTCAAAAACTCATTGTTATGCTTTCTCACCATTTTGAAATGCATATCAGGGACACTTTACACCGTTTATCATGCTTACTAAATTTAAACAAATCCAGTAAAGAATTCTGGACTTGAAAAAGCACCTTTATTATTATTCTGCATAATTAGCAGTTAACAATCATGCAATATATTAATCACATTTATTACACAGGTGGCTTTAGAGGAGACTGAAGTCCCATTATGCAAACATAGGCTTTGCACAGAGTTTACAAGTTACATAACACAAGGTGAAGAAAGTGACATTATGCATGACAACATTAGAACACCAAATATTATGTTAGCTCATGTTTATTAATTTCCTGAAACTACTTAAAAAATATAGTGAAATACTTAAGAGACTAGATATGTAAAAAGGAGGTGGTGCAGGATATACAAGAAAAGAAGAGAGAAAAGTAATGCAACAGAAAGATGTGCAGGCAGGCATGAAGCTGAGAGTGACACTGAGAGCAAATTAAATATTAAAAAGAAATTAAAATTAAAAAATCAACCACTGGAGTGCATGTTGGCTCCTAAGCAAGGCTAAACAACTGCCTGAAAAAGTGCAAGCTGGCTGTATTGGAAACAATTCTACCAACCTACTGGCAGCAACAACTGAGCCCAGGAAGGTTCCCCAAGATTGCTTGATTTACTCACACAGTTCTCTGAATGTCCACAGGTCTGTGATTTAGCAACTTTCTTTCATTCCACTGGTTTTTCTCTTCAGGTTTTACCCTGGTCACATGGCAGTGAAGGAGGAAGACATCATCTTTATCACAATTCCCCTTTGCGTAAGTGCTCCAAACCTTCTGGATCCCCACCTCCTGGGCACAGGATGATTGCTACAGCATCCCATTAGATCTGCTCTGTATTATGCAACAGCTTCTATTCTGTTTCCTCCTACACATGCCTCTTCTGAAATTTATACAATAGTTAGTGAGGAACAGTGACAAACTTTTTGTGGTGGGTTGACCTTGGCTGGCCACCAGGTGCCCACCAAGATGCTCTACAACTGCCCCTCTACAGGACAGGGGGAAAAAATAAGGTGAAAGAGCTTGTGGGTCAAGATAAGGACAGGGAGATCACTTACTAATGAATTACTGTCATGGGCAAACAGTTTCCACTTGGGGAAGACCAATTTAATTTATTGACAATTAATAACACAGCAGGATAGTGAGAAATAAAACAAAATGAGAAACACCTTCCCCCCCACCTCTCCAGTCTTCTCAGGCTTAGTTTCACTCCCAGCTCTTCTACCTCCTCCCCCATGCAGCATGGGGGAATGGGGAATGGAGGCTGTGGTCAGTTCATAGTGCTTCGTCTCTGCTCTTCCTTATTCCTCATGCTCTTTCCCTGCTCCAGCATGAGGTCCCTCCCACGGGAGACAGTTCTTCAAGAACTTCATCGTGGGTCCTTCCCATGGGCTGCAGTTCTTCACTAACTGCTCCAGCATGGGTCCTTTTCCATGGTGTACAGCCCTACAGGAACAGACTGCTCCAGTGTGGCTCCCCTGTGGGGCTGCAGGTCCTGCCAGAAAAATGCTCCTGCATGGGCTCCTCTCCATGGGACCACAGACCCAGGAGCCTGCTCTGGCATGCACTCTCCACGGGGTCACAGCTTTCTTTAGGAAGAAAACCTGCATGTATTTTCTCATAACAGTAGAAAAGATGATTCAGGACCCAGACACCATCTATATAGTTTGAGTTTATATAAATTCATTTTATACTTACTCTTAAATGAAAGCATAAATATAAAACACAGAAAAGTGGAGAACACAACTCAACTGAATTATGTTGCTGGTAGCCAAAAATTCTGGATGTGCCTATAGGCTAAATCTAAGTATCTTTAACTCATCGTTTCAGTGTTAGGCCTGGTAGAAATCTAGAGTCTTCTGAGAGCTGCTGCAGTTCTTTCTGCACCCTGAGACCAGACCTCATAGCCAAGGACATTGAGCTAGAGGACAGGCAGAAGACTACTTAATCCTTGTTGGAGATGGGTCCAGCATGCATTCTCAGTAGATGCCTCACTAACACAGGAAAGGCTTCAGTCACCAATAGTTGAGAAAACTGTTCTTTAAATCATGTAGATGTATGAATTTCTAATTCACATCTTTGATAACAACTCAGCAATCACAACTTTTATTCAAAGGTAAGGGAGAGAAAGAGGTCCAGTTGGAAAATTTTCTTCAAGGGAAAAAGAAAAAAGTAGGCTTAGAATGTATCTAAAACTAAAAATTGTATGTTTTGCCAAAGAAATTAACACTTTTTTCACTTATTTTTATACAACTTTATGGTCCCTTTGATAAGCTGCCTTAAATAAATAAAATGGTGAAGGACATAAATGCCTGAGAAAACCTTAAATAAAGCACCTTATGCACTGCAGACAACTTAATCCTGGTAATGTTGCCTCCCATAAGGAAAAAGTAGGCAAATTAGCCTTTTGGAGTTGTAATATGGTAGAGCTACTGGATATATAATATTCACATATTGAACTACTATTTTCATCCACAGGTTAAAAAGTGTTGAATATGCATCTATTGAATGTTAGTCAATGATGAGCTACGGATTACTTGATAGTATACTAGAAGATGCTGTATGTAAACATAGAGTAAAATTGCAAAATTTTAGTGACATTTTCACCAATATAATAGTCACAAATTCTGAAGAAAACATAGTCTAGTCAGTTAGAAACTATGATAGAAACTTTACATGAAAGCAAAATGTCACCTGTAATACTGTATCAATTAACACAACTCTATATCCTCTTATTTTGGTGACCTGCTTGTAATGGTTAAATGGTTAGATAAGTCATACTTTCAAACAAAACAAAAAAAGTAAAGGATAGGTTATGTCTCAAGAATAAAAATAAATGATAATGATCAGTTGCATGACAACAATGCAAAATCCTGCAGAAAATTCTTTGAAAGTAGATTTGGCAACAAGAGTGAAGTTACTCTCAAAAATACATTGGCCTTGGTATCAAAGATTTATTTGAATGAAGTTCCTGGCAAATCATCCAAGAAACTAGTAACAAAAGACCTTATACTAAGATGTAAATACAGTAACACAACATTGCAGCCTCAGAGAATTCAATAACAAACAAAACAAGACTGCAATGTTTGGCAGCTGCAAACTCAGCAAGTCAGTCCAGAAAGCAAATTTGCTTTGAAGTAAAAAAATAAGCTTAGAAATAAAACAGCAGAGATAGCATACAACATGCATCATAAAATGCAGTCAATAAACACATCTATCCAGAGAATATGAGCTCATTCAACCAGAAAAGAAAGTCATGCCAGCAAAGTTACAGATGTATGGTAAATCTAAAATGTAACATAAAACTAAAGGGAAAAAATCAGGCCAAAATCAAATCAAATTAAAAAAAAAACCCACAAAACCAATACCAAAACAATTAAGTAAATAGGATCGAAGTCTTGGAAGAAGAAAGGAAGTAAGTATACAGACAATTGTCTTAAACATAAAACCACTTTTGGAAAATAGTGAACTGACTTAGAGTTACCTGTCACAAAAATGGAAAAATTAAATAACAGAAAGACACATACCAGAACAGATTTTTCATTTCAGAATTTTTGTGAGCTCCCCAATTTTTCCTTTTGAATTTTAAAAAAATTCTCACATTTAAAAATATTTCATTAATTTTTGCTTTTAATCAATGCCATGTGCACTTGGAATAGCCTATAAATGGGCAGTACCCTATAAATGGGCAGATGTTGTTTAGCATTAATTTGTCATTAAACTATCCTGTTATTAGATTAACACCAAATTCTAGTATTTGTAATTTTTATTACTGCTGCTATTTGTATTATATTAGTATCACATATCAATCATAATACATAGGTTTTAAACCAGTAATCTATTGCACTATTTATAAATGACACTTACTCACTTTCAGTGGGCAATGTGACCTGAGCCCTGCCTGCCTGTCTCCTTGATGAGTTTGATACAACAAGCTGATCATGAGCCATCAGTGCACACTCACAGCAAAGAAGGTGAAGCCACATCTGGAGTGCTGGGTCCAGTTGTGCACTCCCCAGCACACGAGAGACATGGATGGACATACTGGAATGGGTCCCATGAAGGGCCACCACAAAGGCAAATGGGGGCTTTGAACATCTGTCTTAGTAGGAGAAGCTGACGTCCAGGACTGTTCAGCCTGCAGAAGGAAAAGCTCAGGGGATCTTACCAATGTGTATAAATACCTCATGGGACGAAGTAAAGAAAAGGCAGAAAGACTCTTGTTAGTAGTTCTCAGTGACAGGGCAAGAGGCAATAGACTCTGTACATCTCTGATGTTATGAGGAGTTATTTTCTCTTGAAAATTTTGATTAAGAGAACAAAGTTATGGGATTAGCATAAGGATGAATTTGGAAATTGGTGAGCTATTTTAATTAGGCATGCCATACGCTGAGTACTTTACCAAATAAAACATTAACAGGAGATTCCAGTCTTCATGACAGTCCCTCTACACTAGCTAGTTCAGTTTTAAAGTGTTGTCTAACTTCATTTACAAATCTTCTCTATGGATGGGAACTGAGTTAGGGAAAAGTTAAATCATGCGTCTAGCCAACAATACAGCAAGGATCTGAAGATGACACTCATTTCTGAATTAAACGCTCTTCAGGTTGTATGGAGCTTTTATTATGTTTAAGTGATTCTTATAAAAAACACTGGAAACATCTTCAGCTGTAACAAAAACTCATTGTACAGTACTTAAGCATAAAATAAAATAGGAATAGGAACAGAATAGAATGGAATAGAATACAATAGACTAGAACAGAACAAAATAGTTCTGTTGGAAGGGACCTACAGTGATCACCTAGTCCAACTGCCTGACCAGTTTGGGGCTGACCAGAAGTTAAAGCATGTTACTAAGGGCATTGTCCAAATGTCTCTTAGCACTGACAGGCTGGGGCATCAACCAGCTCTCTAGGAAGCCTGTTCCAGTGTCTGACCACCCTTTCAGTACATAAATGCCTCCTCATATCCAGTGTAAACCTCCCCTGGCACACCTTTGAACCATTTCCATGTGTTCTATCACTGGATCCCAGGGAGAAGAGCTCAGCACCTCCCTCACCATGTGCCCTCCTCAGGAAGCTGCAGAGAGCAATGAGGTCGCCCCTCAGCCTCCTTTCCTCCAAACTAGGCATGGCCAAAGTCCTTAGCTGCTCTTCTCAGAATATTCCTTCCAGCCCTTTCACCAGCTTTGTTGCCCTCCTCTGGGTGCATTCAAGGACCTTCACAACTTAAACAGCAGGACGATCACCTCCTGTGCCTGGCTGGTTATGCTGTGTTTGATGTACCCCTGGTTGCAGTTTGCCCTCTTAGCTGCTGGGGTACATTGCTGACAATAGCAATCTGTTGTCAGAAATACAAACTTGTGTGTGTGACACTGAACAATGTTTAGTTATCCAGGCAGTGAAGGTCAACCGTGAAATCCTCAGTGGTCAAAACCAGCTTGATAATGACAGTATGCTATGGAAACATTTCAAATATGTATTCCAGAACTTTTCACAGGTAAGAAATTGAATTTATTCTTGGACATTTATGATCTTATTTTTACCACTGAAAACTATTACCACAATTTGAGGAGTACCACACTTTATGGAAAGAAGTGTCTGAATGATCCTCTACAATAAGATTGTAAAATAAATGTGCATATTGAAAATCAGATAAGACCAGATGGGTTCTAGATGACTAATGACAACAATGTATTTGGAGACAAATCTGAAAAAAACCCTACACTAATCAATAAAACAGTTATAATTTGTTACGTTATTCAGAGAACTATCAAGAGTAAATCTGAGTCTGGACAGTAGTCTTCAATTGGGAGAACCAAAAGTTCTACAACTTCTACAAGTACTACAAGAAAAGACAAAGACTTCATAAGAAAAGGCAAAGAAGGAAAGAAGGAATAATGGGATGAGGAGGAGTGGTCATGACTTCACATGTTCAACATGCTTTCTGGTTGAATATGCACAGAATAAATCAATAAACACAATGAGGTAATTAGAGAATGAGTTTTTCAGTTGCATAGTATTTAGCTTAAACACCAATCATTTACTTCAATTAATGAAGCAAACAGAATGAAGGGACTCAATATGATAGTGCTAGAAGTGAAAATTACTGCTCTTAGGTAGAGTTTTGGGGGGGGGGAGGGGAAGAGAGCTTTTGCTTTGGTTTTATTAACAAATATTTTGCAGTTTAAATGGGCAAGCTGTACAGATTTTGATCTCTGACTCTTCTCATGTGTGGTCTAATTTTGTGTAAGAACTGCGTTTTTCAAATGAATGAAAGAAATTATGACACAATGCATTCAATAAAATTAAACTAGCCTCGTCTTGAGCAGAAGTTGAATGAATGTAATAAGCAAAGAGATATATCTTTTTAAGCCAGAAGAAATATAAATACAAATTAGGTGGGATAACATTCTCAATATATAACAGGCTAAATACCACAAAATCTGATTAATAAAACAGCTATGGTACTGCCCTTTAAGTAAAAGTTAACACTGGGGTATGAACATCCACAATGAAGAAAGGATTCCAGAACTGATTAAAGTTTTGAAAAGGCAAAGTACTTTTAGACAATAAAAGAGAAAACTGTAATTCCTCCCTAAACTTCAAAGCTCAACCCACAGTCAAGTAGGGTACCTTAATCCTAAACGTTCTTCTTAAACAAAGATAAAAATACATGGAAGTTACTACAGGGATCTGGAGATTTTTAGGCTTGTACTCTGAGATCTTTAAGCATTTCAATATAAAAAGGTAGAAACCGGTTTCCAGGAAGCTACTGTAAAAAAAGGCTCACATTGATCCCTAGAATTAGCCATTGCCAACACTCATTGTTCGCTTCCTAAGCTTTCAGGTATGTCAGAGGGCCAGGCAGCCATGTTCATAGAGTCAAAAAATTTTGAGATTATGACAATTACAACCACAGAATTCTAGAAAATTTGATCTAAAAAACTACACTCTAAATTTCTTGATCTATCCAAGGTCATGTCATTTAAATTTGTTTCAAGAACCTGAGGGGAAAAAAATATTCCACAGCTTGCCTAATCCACCTACTCTAACGCTAGAAGCTTTTTCTGCATGAACAAAATGTATCATTCCTCATTGTCATTTAAACCCTGTGCTTTTGTATTATAAGGACAACATAAAGAGCAGATTACTTCCTATCTTCTTGCAGAATTCTTTGTGTATAAAAATGTATTATCTTGTTTCTTTCTTAAGCACTTCTCTAGACACCCTCAGTTACTTTAGTCTCTCAGATCATTTCCAGACTCTCAGACATTCCTATTTGGCTCCTCAGGACTCTTAACAGGTCCACATCTTTCTTGAGGTGTCTTAATTGGTCACAATATTATAGGTAAACATTACCATTATGGAGTCAGGTGTAAGATAATTTCTTACATCATACAAAACACACCTATTTATACATCCCAGAGGAATGTTTCTCTTTTTAGCAACAGCACCACTACTGTTACATACTAGTGACTAAAATAAAATGTATTAATTACTTTACCCCCTATATTTTCCAAAGACTGCATCTAGGTCAACTGTGTCTCATCTTTTTACTTATATGTTAGGTTATTCCTACTGTACATTTATCCCTATGATCCTTCTAGTCCAGTAATCAGTTATTCAACGTGTTTATTAGTCAACATGGTGGCTGCCCTTCTTCACCTGTGTCAACAATTTAGGCAGAGTGTTTGCTATTCATCCAGAAAACATATCATTCATGAAAATACCAACAATTAAGAGGGGGAAAAAAAAGAAGAAGAAAAAAAAAAAGATCAGACCAGACCCCTGCACAATCACAGGTGATTATATACTGCCAGTCTTCATTTTGACAGCAAATCAATCACTACTCTTTCCTGGTAGTTTTCCAACTGCTTGTGAATTTACTTTCTAACACTTTTTTTCTAGGTTATTTTTGCCCTAACTGGTTCATAAGAGAATCAAGACAGGGTATCAAGCAGCTAAAGTCAAAACATTCTGTATCTTCTGACAGTCTTTAATCTGTAAGCCCTTCTCCTTCTCATGGAAGGAAATTGGAATCATTTGTCACTGCCCAGTTTCTTCTTCGGTTTCTATCACACACGTGTGCATGCACACACACACAATTTTGCCATCCCTCCAGCTGGACTTGCTTTGAGAGAACCTGGTGGGGGGGGTGTCTTGTTATGTTTCTTTTTTTATAGCATATAGCACAACAGGGGCTGGGTTTCTGTCTGCTGCATATCTAGACTACAAATTGCTACTGTTACATACATAAATACCAGAACTTCAGCCAGCACGTTGGTGTTGATTCAGAATGGATAATTCTCTAGAGAAAGTCATGTGCAGTACATTATAAAGCAATACCTAAAAACAATCAGAAATTTCAAAGTGAAAGCTTAGTGCCGGGGACTAAATGCTTCTGTGCTTACTTTGACAGTATTTACTCTAAAGGGGCAAAAAAACATATTCTGTCATATAATCTCAAAATTCTTTATAAAAAGGTGTTAATACTTTTCTCACAGTTATGGCAAGGACTCAGTGGGAGACGAACTGTTCTGGTTTTGTCTGGGATAGAGTTAATTTTCTTCCTAGTAGCTGGTACAGAGCTGTGTTTTGGATTTGGTATGAAAATAATGTTGATACACCAAATGTTTTAGTAGTTACTAAGTAGTGTTTATACTAAGCCAAGGACTTTTCAGCTTCTCATGCCCTGCCAGCGAGAGGGTTGGAGGAGCACAAGAAACTGGGAGGGGACACAGCAAAGACAGCAGACCCAAACGGGCCAAAGGGATATTCCATACCAATGAGGTCATGCTGACTATATAAACTGGGGTGAGCTGGTGGGTTGGCTGGGGGGGATCGCTGCTTGGAACTGGCTGAGCATCAGTCAGGGGATTGTGAGCAATTGTATTGCGTATCCCTTGGGTTGTTTTGGTTTTGTTGGGTCCCCCCTCTCCCTGAGTTTTATTTCTCTTTCTCTTTTTGTTATCTCCCTTTTCATTACTGTTAGTAGTAGTATTATATTTTACTTTATTTCAATTATTAAACTGTTCTTACCTCAACCCATGGGTTTTACCTTTTTTCTGATTCTCCTCCCCATGCCATTGAAGGGGCGCTGAACAAGCAGCTGCATAGTACTGAGTTGCTGTCTGGGTTTAAACCACAACAGTTTAAAAAAAAAAAAAAGAAAGAAAAAAAATTAAACTATTTGAACTGTTAATCAGCAACCTGTACAGAGAATTGGGTAAATGTTTACTCATGTATTGTAGCTTGACTATCTCCCTTTTCTTCATATTCTTCTTTTGCAAAATACTTGTTCAGTGTCAAAAGCCATGGTTGGTCACAGTTGCTGCAGGCTGAACAATGCAAGCTTGATCCTCAAACCTAAAAAAACATTAATTAAAAAAAAAAATCTGTTTATTAATCCATTCTTTTGAGAAAAAATCTGTGACAAAAAGAACTCCTTTCACGAAGCTGGAATTTCAGAAAGCTTTATTCAGTTGCATGAGCAAATGTGGATAATATGTCTCTCACCAGCTATTCTTACCTCCAGTTGAAGAGTTGACCTGTGTTTGATCAGAAAGAAAGAGTAAAGATGCACAGAAAACAATAAATGAAATGAGGTCACAGTTCTCTTACTAAATCTAAGGACAAGTGGATTTTCATTTCTTGGAGAATTGCCAAACAGGTCAGTTTATGCTGTTGATGGTCTCTCATCTCCTTGACCCATAAAAACAGACTACCTGAACCTTACCATTGTAGTATGATAATGTTTCTAACATTAAAAGTTTTCCTTGCTGGTTTATGTTTGAAGTTATTTAAAGTGTGGAGGAAAAGTAAAAATATTCTGCACTATTTCTTTCATGAATAATTATTCTCTTTTGCCTCTTTTAGATCTTCCAAGACCAGATCCAGGCAGTAGAGAGACTTTTTCCATTCCTCTAATCAAAAATGCTCATCACTTTTCTCAAGACTCTGCAGAGGCAAAATCCTTCTTAACTGTTATGATTTGTTGGGCTGAAAGTTACACACTAAGTGAAGCCAAAGGTCAGTATCTACCGTGAGGTCTAGTACATCTTTATATTGACTGAAACACTGAAATCAATGGAATTATAATTGGACAGAACGTTTAGGTAACTAGAAATCCTACTGAAGACTTTGAAGCTTTAAGAAATGTCCAAGGGAAATCCCTGAAATTCCCATATCTAGAAATATGCTGCCAGTGATTAGGGTCAGGTCACAGACTATAGGTGATTTCTGGAGTCTTGAATGATACTATGTAATGCCAGTCTCACACTCAACGAGGTATTTTAGAAGATGGGCCATAGTAAGCATAAACAAAGAGCTTACTGTAATGAAGAGTTATCTGTGATAACATTAGTGTACTTTCCCTACAGAGTTTAGTGTAAACAAAATCCTATTTCAACAAACTGATTCCTGGTGGGTACTAATACTCCATTGACAGGTCTCCTGCAGTGTAGCATAGGTTATGGTTACCCCATACTTGTTCAGTTAATGCATTTCAGGATGATTGATCATTATCCCAACTCTTATGAAAGCATGACTGAAGAATTCCAGTAATTGTCATGCTTGTGTGCCACCCTTGAAAGCAACAATGCTAACATGTTATTAAGAAGACTTAGAGAGAAGCTGCTTGAATATCTTTGTGTTATTTGCACAGATTATATTTTTTTCCCATAGTCAAAGAATCATTGAAATAAAGTTCTGAATTTTCTTTTCTTCTCAAACACCCAAGCAGATTTTCATGCCCAATGTTTTGGGGAAACACACACACACACACAGATACACAGAGGGATATATATTATATATTTATTTGTGTATACATATAACCTGAGGTTCATCTTCATTCTCATCCATGCAAGCATTCTGTATACAAACAGAAAAAAATATGCTTTCAAAATACAGTTAAAATAAATAAAATCAGGGACAAAGAAGCCAGATTCTCAGCTAATATAAATAAAAATTTATTCTACCAATTTCAGAAGAGCTATCTGATCCACTGGGTTCTGAATATGACCCTAGACACAACTGGTTTACTATTTGTTTGGTGTATGGTATTATTTTTCCTCTAGTGACAATTTTAACTAAAACATAGTTCTGCAAGGCTTTTATCAACTCTAAATTTCTCACAACCCACCTTAAAGCATTAAGAATACAGTAAACAAACACATGGCAACTTCTCACCCATTGTAGCAGATTATAATTGTAGAAATGATCATTGTAGTAAATTATACCCTTCTTATATGGAAAGTTTTACATTATTTCCAAGAAGAATGAGTGCAGCTGTGTAAAATGCATTGACACATACATACACTCAGTCTTTCAGCAAAGCTTCACAGCTAAGGAACAGACTATGGGGAATTTTTTTCTTTTCTTCTTCTTGAAGAGGAAATAACATCATAGATTAATAAAAGCATATTATATGCTCTTAAGTGAACCATAGCGGAATACAAATTATACATGCTTTCAGCATATCTTCTGAGGCAGGAGACACCCTCCATATTCTACCTGACAGAACTAAACACATCTCACAGTGGGTTGATGCAGATGGTCTATGGAGCTGAAGCCAAGAGAATCATCATTTCAGTGCCTAGTCTTTTCTTCAAAGGAACTTATTGCAATTTATAAAAAAAACAGACAAGGTCTTGCATACAAAAGTCACATATATGTGCAATCCACATTAAACTGGAAGAGTTTAAGAGAGTTAAGAAGGGTGTAAGACAACACACCAAGACTGAGTAATGTGCAAATAGCCTTGAGCTGAATAATGAGAGTATAAGGCATAAGTAAAAAGCAAACTTTTAACAAACAATAAAAATAATTAGATACAACCAAGACGTTAGGTTAAGAATTTACTTCTTTCCTGATTTCTGAAAGGTACAGATTTAGAATCAAAGGTCTGTAGTTCCTTTTTCATCTTGACTGGTCAGAATGTCAGTGCAGCAAGCTCATTTTTCACATTACTATCTATTATTCCGCACATGTCTTTCAGCTGCCTAAAACTTTTCCTTCATCCACAACAGAAAAAAGGCAATAAGCAACTCACAAAAAAAAAAGAAAAAAAAATTAATAATGACAGTGGGTAGTGCATGATTGTAGTGATCAGTGAGCCTAAGCTGGCACAGCCCGAGTTATTGCAGTAAGGTGACCTCAGCGCTACCCCAAAAACGGTAAGCAGAATCAGCATGAACAGCATCCTAGTCAAGCAAAACTTTTAAGTCAAGTGTTTACATTTGGCATTCATAATAAGGAATATATTTCCCTATTAGGCTTTCATTAATTTTTCGTTTCAAAACTAACTTGTGAAACAGAAGTGGAAGCTCTGCACAATACAACTTACCCCCTGTAGCTGCAAGGATGTCCTTCTGCTGTGTATGGTTTAACAGGTATTAAACTGATAATAGCCATCCCATAGCCCATATGTTTATTTTGTTGACAGTACGTTAGTGCAGCTGCAAAAGGAAACTTCTTGTATTAAAGGTTCCATCGCATATCATCACTACAAGGTTCTTTCAGTTTCTGCCGTATCTTTTAGTTCTGTGCGTCCAAACTTGCAGTCTTTGCTTTTCTGTATGGAGAAGCTGGAATACATGACCATATTGGTCTCTCAGATAGGTGTGCAACTTTTATATTCAATTACTGGATAATTATGGGATTTTTGTTGGAGTCGGGATTTCTAATTTGTTGACTTCTCCCTTTTCTTTGTGACTGTAGAAATTTAAGATGCTATTTTGATTGCTGGTTTTATTTCTTAGAGGACACAAAGCAATTTAATGTAGTGCAGAACCATGTACTTCAGTGCTGAGGATGGTTGATAACCTCAGGCAAACATCAGCTAGTTTCTTAACCACTTTAATTTTTTTCCTTTGGAGGAAGGGATAATATGTTATCTTTAAATAATTGCTGCCCTTTTTTTTTTTTTTTTTAAAACCAAAGATAATTTAATATTGCTGAACTTCTGAAACCACAGAACATAGTGAAATTCTGGGTGGATGAGTGGGTGGGTGAATAAAAATAATAATTGTAGAATCCCATCTTCTCTAATTATCTATTTGCTGTATGTTGCAGACTTTTTTTCGGTTACATCCTACTCATTGACAATAAAAAAAGGAAAAAATATCTTATATAATTATAGTATATCATAATATAAGTTCTGACTGCTTGGATACCCTTTAGTGGCTGATAAGAAGACTGTTAAAATTTTTACAAAGTTAGCAATTAATGTTGTGCTCATGCTTACACCTTTGATAGATATATTTAATCTATTAATTGTATAATAATATTGAGCATTATAAAGCACATTAATAAAAGTAATAACTGTAAATTGCATGTGGTTAAGAAAAACTTCCTTTTGATGCAGAAGAAACAATTTAAATAACTGAAATTAATCTATTTCAACAGGAAAATCAAGATATGCATAGTGGGAAATTCTAGTCTTCAGAAAATCAATGAGATTTTTTTCCCATTTTTGAACTCAACTCAAAAAAGTTATTAAAACCTTAGATTGCATGGAATATCTGACCAAACAAGAAAAGGTCACATCTCTTTTTAAATCAAGAAAATCTGTCATTCTTTATTCAAAAAAATTGAACACTAACTTTAAATTATCAGAAAGTGGTTTTCCATGTTTTTGTCATTCTTTGCAAGATTATGTAGGTAAGAATAGAAACTATTTTAAGTTAAAATTGTCTTGTGATTTGACATTACAAATATGATATTAGTATGTCTGTAAATGTATTTTTGTTTCAAAATAAAGGGTTTTCTCTTTGTCATTCTGATTATAACTGTGGGAATAATTTTCCTAAAAAACCCTCGCCCAACTTCAGAAATTAATCCTTGCAAATCTTAAAACATCCCATCATCCACATTGTGTTTCTAAGTTTTTACTCTTTTAGTCCAGTTCTTCACCTGCAGAGAGTACTTCTGTGCAGAGATTCTTCACCACAACTACACTTTTTTCCTACAGACTTAAAGAAAGCTGACTCTTGTCAACTACATAAATCCTCTCACTGGGAGAATAAAACAAAAGATCTGTCAGAGACATGAGCTCCCATCTCTCAGTGAATGTAGTGTGTGCATGAGTGGGTAAACCTGCCTATGACATTCGTATATGAAGGCTCTATTAAGATACCATTACAGAGGAAAATATCCTGTGTCTGTCATCATTACAAGTTCCAATCTCACTATCACATCCCCAGCTGCAAAAAATAAAATAAGTTTCTAACTATTCAACATTTTCTTGAATTCTTTTAGCCGTTAGAGTGGCAATTGCTCTACTACCAAAATATCTGGCTGGTTATATGGAAGCATCATGACAGTTCCTCACTTTGTTTCAAATACTAAGTAGAATTATTTTTCTTAGATGTCTCAAGAAAGATTATTACTATTGGACCAGAAAACACTCTTGTAGGAAAGACATAATGGGAAAAGAGCCTTATAGGAGATAAGACATGAAGAAATTGACATGACTGTCAATTTCCAAATACGAATAAACAAAATATTAAAATTTCAACCTTAATATATGCAAATAGATACACAACAAATTTTCTAAGAGGGAACTTTGTTTTGTACATGCTCTAAATCACTCAGGTGCTATATGTTTACAATTGTAAAACAATGTATACTACTACTACTAAAAAAAAGAAAATCCCACAAACCAACCCAAACACTTAAAAACGAACCAGTTATGTGAAAGTTGTGACTATTTTTCTCCTCAGTTTACAATAAATATTTGTATAAAATCAAGTCTCAAAAACTGACTTCAGTATTTCTATTTACTTTGGGCAGTCAAGGGCAAAATGTTGCACCTTCCTTTTTCCTACAGAAACAGTAATACTTTATTTCAATATTTTACTGCAGTGTAGGCCTCTTGCCATGTTATTAGATTAGTATGTAAAGCAAGAGAGACATCTGCAACAGGAATATGTTGAATACCCAGCCACACTGTGGTTAGAATGAATCGTTGAAAGCAAGTCGCAAAGGTCATTCCTCTTCTCAGTCAATGGAAGTCCAGAAGTCATTTCACCTGAGAAAATCTAGTTCCGAATGTACTATATCTTGAAAGAAGAACATGCAATTTAGATAGCATAGGAGATAACTAGACTTCTAGAAAGTGAAACAAAGAAAGGGGTCCAAAAGTTTGAGAACAATTCCAATTTAATTTGAAATGGACTGTGGAGCCTTTTAAATTTTATCTCTACGTGTCTTTTAACTTGCAGGAATCCCTCGGAGAATTGGTTTAATCTGCATAAGTATATTATGTGCTCTCAGAAGTCTTTTATAATTTGCACTCCAAACACTTCAAAATCCTGGTTTCAAGGTTTTTTGAGTGGGTTTTCTCAGTCGTTTGTTTTGGTTTTCTTTTTTTTTAATTCACATTACAGTTATGAAATGTAATATAGAACTTTATGCAGGGGAAAGTGATGAAGGGCAATTAGGACACCACAAACTGAATCAGTACATGAAGTTAACTGTTCATGGCCTAGGGTTCAAAAATGCATTGGAAAACATTTAAGCTCCAAACACAGTCAAAATAATATGAGAAGATATTCATATTGTTCTCTACTGATGTCATTGTTGATAAGTAATCATATCCACAGTCTCTGGTGTAAATTCTATTTTGTATTCCACAATGCTAATGCAAAATAGTATCTATATTACTATAAGCACGGGGATCTAGATGGTAGTTGCATATACATTCTACACTAACATAAAGTGTCTCTGCCATTACGAGAAGGAAAAACAATTATGAAATATTTTCCCAATTATTTTTCTCCTTACAAAAAGGCCACAGACAATTAACAGAGATGTAAGGTAATGGTATTTTACAGTGTATCAGCTGCTCCACTGATCACGTTGGTATGATTCAAATCTTTTGGTGTCAAACCCACCAATTCAAATTTGGTATTTAACTTTGCTCCCAAGGACATTTAGGGTGCCAATGGATTAAGTAGTTTGTGGCAGCATTCATCGGGTTAACACCCACAAGCATAATCTGCTCACATTGTCATTTACTAAGTATTAATGTGACGCTTCTAAAGACTGTGAAAACAGCTTCTTGAAACTGTTAGGAAGAGTATTCTTTCTAAATATTGCCTTTGTCAATTAAAAAATATGCAAATTATGCAATGCTTTTTTCTTGTTGTTCTTGGCTGAAATCATTCAAATTTGACTCAGCAATGAGAATTTTGGCCCAGATATCCAAAATTACAATGCAAGCTGAATCACTAAAACCTCGGACTGCCTGACCTACTGCACCCAGGCAGGATGTTTCTCCAGACTATTACCTGGAAGGCTGGGTAGATTAAAACTTATTTTTCCCACCCAGTCTAGCTAGATCTGTTTTCTTGTTTATGGTTGGAGATACTGGAATCTTTTCCAAACTCCTCTCTCTCAAATGCTTGTGCAGTTTACAGTAGATTGTTGTAAAACAAAAATCTAAAGAAAAAAAAAGAAAAAAAGAGAGAACTCAAACAACACCACAGCCATGACACATTCCCCATTTAGCTGGAGTTTGATATATTTTGCCTCATAAGGTTTTCATCATGTCCTAAAATGGTTTTAAAGTTATTTTTATTTCTGCCTGCACAGATAGACCTGTTTTAAGGCATCTTCTGAGTCAATTTAGTAGTGAAAAAGTTACAAACTTGACAATAGCTTAAACCCCTTATTCATCCTCGTGTTATGAGTGATGTGGCTACTAGTCTGAAGAGCTTTCCCCACTGCCTGCCAAAGCATGTAACACCACCATAATGAAAAGTTATTCCTCTGGAACATTGCTTCACATGATCTCCATCAAACTGCTACTGCCTCAAAGCAGAGAAAAGGCTGTGGCTTCCCATGGCTTTGATTCACTCATATCCTTACTTGGCCACATGCAAATACACCAGGAGTATTCAAGGTGCAATAGCCTGGCACCTGGCTGCTGTCCAGTAAGTAAGTTTGGCTTAGTTTGAAACATCTTGAACCTGTCAGAGCTGCTGCACACATGTACTGGTCTGTTCAAAATCTGATCCAGTTTGACCATTCACTGAGGTCACATATGAAGCATACAGCACAGAATATGGGAAAATCTGGTTTTCGCATTAATTTGGGGACAGCTTCAACAGAAGCTATAGATTATTTGCTGTGTCTAATAAACCCTAGGAAGGAATTAACTGACAGTTAAGCAAACAAATGCAGTGTTCCTTATTTTATCTTCTTCTTCAGCTTTCTACACATCCAGAAAGGCAATTGAATTGCACTGCTGCAACTGTAAGCGTAACATTTTGACTGAGTATGAATGTTCCTTGCCATAAGAGAAATCACTCGTCAAGCGCTTTCTTTGTTTCAGCATCCTGTAACAATACATTATCAAGTATTTAATGCAATTTTACTTCATTCACATAATAGAAAAAGGGAGCTGCTCTCTATTCAACTCTTCATGACACCCTGTCTCTGAATTCAGTACATGTGAAAAACATCAGGATCATATTTATCCATGAAAGATGGTTTCTCTAAAGCCAGCTCTGCTGACATCTATTTTTGTAGCAATTTAAATTATTCTACTACCTATTTTTCAGCACAAAAACATACTCACTTAGCCTGTCAGCATCAGTCAGTTATGTTCTGTGAGACCATAAAATACAGATTTGTGTGTGGGTTTCAAGGCAATCTAATGAAAAGCAAATCACACATCTACAATTTGGAAAAGCTTAGAGACTCCATGGATCCCAAAATGAGTGGATGAGATCTGCACATTGCAATTCAAACCCTCACTCTGAATCTCAGAGGAAGTATGAACACAAAAACCCCACACACATGCCATGGACCTGCAGTTGCTATCCCATCCCATCCTCTAATGTGTTAACTACTGAGCTGAAATGTATAAGGGAGAATACGAAGATGACATTCTCCATTTTGTATGTCAGAACATGACATACAAATTGGAAAAGGCTTTTGAAAAACTTCAGAACAAGTCGAGTCAACACATCTGATTTCCACACACATAGTACATCATACCCACCACCCCTCCTCACCAGCTGAAAGTGAATACAACTTAACTAGTTTGACATGCAGATGTCTTTTGGGGGAAATAAACTATGCACTCACAAATAATAGATCCCAAAAATCTCTGTTGCAGTTCAAAAAAAAAAAACCAAAACAAACAACCCACAGGTTTTAAACCCATAGAAGTCTCTTTTCTCCAGTCATTTGAATACTGGTTGGATAAGATTTTGTATGAGTGGTAGAATCTAATACTAATATTTACCACTAACTTTCACAAGCATTTAGAGATTCATTGTAGCTTTAGAATTCTCATCTTCAAAGAAAATATGTTTACAACATAACATTTTCTAAACTCTTCAAAGAGTTTAAATAACATGATTATTTTTTGTTGCTGTAATTTTGCTGTCAAATCTTTTAGGTTTTAGTCTTTAAAAATCAGGATCTGAAATTTTAAAAACCTCTCAAGCTTCAGTTGAAATGTCTCTTTTCATGTAGAATTAACACTAACCTTGAGTAAAAAGCATTAGAAAAATACATTTTAAAAAAACCCCAAACTTATCTTCAAATGAATTGAGCATCGTTTCAGAGCAAATCTATTTTCACTGTAAACCAGTGTCAGAATTTTTCACACTAACAAGAAGACTGAAAGTAACTATTAAAGTGATTTTAATGGAACCTATGTCATCTACCATTCAATTTACAAAATGAGCAGCATTTTAGTAAATAAACCTTTTAAAGAAGCAATATTGTTGCAGCAATTTTGAGCAGAAATCATAATTAAGCCTAATTTACTTCAAAGGGATTATAATTATAAATCCAGATTTACGATATGGTAATGACTTAGTGTATATATTTGACTGAATTAAAATCTTTTTTAACAAGAACCTTCATTACTATTGAAAGTAGAAATTCCAGAAATTGCACAGTTCTTAGTGTTTTTGCATAGTTCCCATTAGAAACAAACTTGATAGTAACTTCATGAATTATTACATTGTGTGGTTAGAAACACATAAAGAGCTTCACGTAGGACTGGTGCAATCTTCAGTATAAGCCTCTATTTTTCAGAATGTTTCAAGAAGGTACAAACACAAACTGCAGAACTGTAACACCTTTCTAAGTGGAGAGTATTTCACAGTCCAGTGGGACTAGGGCTAGACCCCTAACACACAGAAGAAAACAGCAATAAGAAAATTGTCTTCCAGACTCAACAGTGATATAAAACAACTCCAAGTCATCAGCCTGTAGTCCCTACTCAGATTACTTTCCAGTTGTACATTTAGCTGGTTATCGTTTTGAAAAGCTCCTAGCAAGTGTTCCATTTCATAGGTTTAGTACGGTAATGAAAGAAAGTATTTCACCCACTTCAAAAAAAGTGTAAATCTACTTAGTTTCAGGAGCAAAGATGAACAAAATAAAAACCCAGAAGGTGGTGTTCCTTTCGATTTTCATAACTAAGAATTTGCATGCATTTCAATTTCAGTTTGATATTGTAGCCACTGATGAAAATGTTATGAAATAATGATGAGGTATACCAGACAAGATGAGGATAATATTTTTTTGAAATTGTTGCCTACACTCCCCAATTGCCGAACTCTGATTTAATTAAACAAGAATGTGCACAAAGTTTAATCCAAGCTGACCTACCCTCTTCAAGCCGTTAAACGACTCACCCTCTCAAGCACCCACCATCTCAAAGTCGTCAAAACTGATGAATTAAAGGACTTCTAATCAAGGGGGTCGATCTTGGGGAAACAAAGAACAGATAATGATAAGACACAGTTATGCAAATTATGCAGAAAGAAGCCTCCAGGTGAGAAAGTTCTGGCCGCAAGAGGAGACAAGCTGATAAGGTGTTGAAAACCTCAGAAACTTTGTTGAAAGTGGGACAAAAGTAATCGTGGCAGTGGGAGATCGTGACCTCCGACTCCGCTAGCCCCTCTGAAAGAGGGCAAACCGCCGCTTGGGGAGCATGTGTAGCTGGTAAAAGACCTCAGCAGTGCTGTCTGAGGGTGCGCACTAATTTGCATTAGAAGCGAGAAGCTCGTAACCAATCCTGTGTGTGAACAAAAATGAATATGTAATGTACTATGAATACGCAGGTGTACTTTACTGTACCCAATATGTACATGTTACTTGGTGTGCATGTTAGGAGGAAAGATCCCCCATGCACCCAGTGCTGCAGTAAACCAACGTCGGTTTTCTAAACTATGATTTGGTTTGGAGAGTTTTCCTCGTTACAATTTTCAGTAACAAAATCAGTCATAAAAACCTTTTCCACATCATTTAAGGAGTTATATAGTTTGTATAGAAAAAAAGTCAGTTTCGTTTTGGTTGGTTTTGTTTGTTTTTTAAATCAACTCATTATTTGTTATTTGCACAGAGGCAGGATGACTTGCCTACTTTGTAAGATCTTTTGAGCTTTATATTTTTCTTAGGCAAACTTTTCAACTTTTTCCTCTTCCAAATGTAACTCATGAAAACATGCAGGACTGAACCTACTTGTCAGAACATTTATCCCAGAAGTGAGCAGCTCTGTTTCAAACCCTTTTTCACCCGAAATGCTTCATGCCTTTCACAACAGCTCCCTGACCATCAAGCCTAGTTTAAGAGTCACTGTCTGTTGCCCCTGTGGAAACGAAGCAACTGTGCAGAAAAGAGCACAAGCTTCACTGAGTCAGGGGAAAAGGAGGATGGCTGAAGACTCAGCCACCGAGTACTTAATGCTAATACCCCATTTACCCAGGAGTACAGTCGTTGACTCCAGAACTTTTACTCAATCTCAACCATTTTACCTCATCTACCAATGGGCTAAGATATCAGCAACTGCCCCTTTCAAAATACAAGAGCTTTTAAAACATGATGTGAGATTTTGGGCTTGAGGGAGTTGGGAAGGAAAGGAATATTTTTGTTCTTTTCCTCCTCAGTCAAAGGGATTCCCCCACTACCACCACTTTATTTTGTTTTTCCTTTTACTCACAGAGAAGCAGATAAGTGGAGACCAAACAAGACAAGACAAGAGATGCTGACCTCTCTACCCCAAGGACGAGGCCAAAAAAACTCATAAGAAGCAGTCATGAAAAATAATTTAAAGGTTGTTCAACTGACAAGTCTTCCTTGCGGATTAGCAGTCATCAACTACTGTACTGTCAGTCTAATGGATTGGATTGCAGCTGTTTAGTCTGAATGAAGCTCCTGAGTTTTACCATAGTAGAAATAAGAAAGAAGAAAAATCCCAGATGTTCAGCAGAACATTGTTACTATTCACCTTTTTTGGATTAAACTGAAGAGCACATTCCCATAGTACCCAGATACCATTTCACCTATATATCAATATTTGCATTGCCTGTGCAAATCACTTACAGTTCATTCCTGGCCAGTCATTTTTCTGCATCATAGGAGTTCACTATCACTTTTTGAACAATAAGACAAATCAGACTGTTGTTGAAAAGACCACATGCAATGCAGTCTTTTGTACTGGATCAATAAGTGTCAATTAAAAGGTACAAGCCAGGAAGATTTCACTCATTTGTCTTATTAAGGGAAGTTAAAAACCACTATTCATCATCACAGCTGTATGTTCAGCTGTATGCTAGTGTATTATATATCTAGTTCTTGGCTGTGCTAACTGAACCTCAATGCAATCAACAAGACATATGGAGGAAAGAGTGGACAGTGCTTCAACCATCCATCATGATTCTGCAGGTCCTGCTGAATCACAAAAAGCAGAGCTCAGAATCCTGAACACCCAATATTGTTAGAGGACGAAAGTGCTATTCATTTTCACTGGAAGTGCTGTTTTCTATTTAGAGATAGAAGTGAATTCACAGGCTTTTGTATTCCTTTCAAACTACAAAAGCAGAGGATTCTAGAATAGTTTGATACTTTTTCTTTCAGATTTCAAATGGTCAGAAACCAAAAAGACATTTTTACAGTTAATTATGAACTGGACACTGTATGTTATATGCTATCCCTCACTTACATATAAGTAAAAATAGAATTTTCAAATATGCAAAAATTAGGGGTGTAAATAACCAGATGCATAATCTCTTTATCCTGAATGTAAAATAAAATAAAATAGGTGTAACTTGTTAAAAATGAACAAATACCCCATCCTATGATTCTGTTCTTCCAGATAATTGCATCATTTACAGTGCATAAACCTGTATGACTTGTCTGGGAGCCGCTACACTGTGGATAGAGACCAACATCCTAAGAGGCATTTCTAGGAGTGAAAAAACAAACAACTAAACAAAAACACTTTTTCTTTTGTAGCAGGTATTCTACCTGGCAGCTCACCTGCAATTGCACTGCAGGAAGCTTTTATAGCTCTTTCTTGGAGAAGCAGCACAATTCATGCTTCTGGGGAAAATCATAAATGCTATAACACAGACAGCTGCATCACATATCGTGATGTTAATTATCTGGGAACACATTTTCTTACATTGTAGCTAGAAATTTTCTGGATGCCAGAAAGTAAGAGCTTCTAAAGATAACTAGCTCTGTAGATCATATAGGATGTCTTTTGTCCCTACCCGTGTACATAGGCCAGAGCAGAATTTCATCCTGGCAGGGCATCTCTGGCTGGTTTGGTTTTTTTGGGGGGAGGGAAGTAATACGTACAGCCTCATAAGTGATAATGTTTTAAACAAAGCAAGATTAAGAAATCAAAGGACAGCAACAACATCCTGCAAAGTTGCAGTGTGTGTCATCTCAGAGCTTTCTGCAGTATCATATATAATTTCCAAAATCTCAAGAGGCCAGGCTCCTAAATACTGAACACTTAATACCTGTGAGTATAATGTGACTGATCCTCACAGCTTGCTGTCCTGAGATATGCCTCCCCATCACTGAAATACAAAGCGAGGATCCCCAAGGCAGCCATAACCCTCTGCATTACCACAAAATAGCAAGTAAATGTATTATTTTAGGTCATGGTAACAGTTTAATCATGCTAAAAAGACTGCACCAAAAACTAAGGAATTTGTTACTTAACATAATTAACCATTTCCATAACTCACACAGGCCACATGAGCACAAAGATGACACATATCTCTCCCAAACGAAAGAAAAGAAAAAACTTGGTTCCACCGGGGAATTCCTGTTGTTTTATCAGTTCAGCAATTCCAAATCCTTTACATCATAAATGCAGACCAGAAAATGGTCTCAGGTTGCAGGGTACTGAGTATAATATGTTTTCAGAAAAGTTACCAACTATGATAATACAGCCAGGTCATACTGGCATTAACGATTGCCGTCAAGAAATGTTTTGCTAAGAGAGAGGAAAAAAAACTTTTCACACTTTTTCTCTAGTCCTGTCCATCCTGAAGAGTCCTCCGGTAAGTACTTTTAAATATTTAAAAGTAAAAAACAGGAGTGGAACTAATACTTTGAATTTATGGTGTTGGTTAAGAAAGACTAAATTGCATCTGGCTATCCTGTCCCTTTAAGAGCTTGCAGGGCTAGTGACTGGGAACATTGGTGTATGGGAGAGTTTCAAGTTACAAAACTGACAATAAAAATTTGCAGCTGTCTGATTTTCTGTGGTCTCCAGCAATGAATCTCTCTGCATGAAGTTTTAAAATATTTTCTTGGTTGTGAAAGAGCACGCTTCCTACTTCTAGCTTTTTTCACATATAAATACTTGTTTGTAATTTTTGTTTTCAGACAAAACTCCCCAATATTGTTTCCTGTCCAGATTTATGTCTTTGTCATGGTATCGTCATGTACTATCAATGTGATACCACCAACTGAAGGCAAATTTGGAAATAAATTCCAGAGTGAGATAACAATTACAAAAAATAAGTATATTTCAATGACAGTAAATTAGACGATTTTCTTAAGGATTTTAAGGAAAACAGGTCTAATTAGCACTGAAGACATTTGGTAAATCGTTAAGCCTAGAAGCTTTTCTGCCTTTGGGTGAAAAAAAGCTTTCTGCAAGTCATACTTCCTTCATGTTTAGCAATACTTGTGCTGGTTTTGGCTGGGATAGAGTATATTTTCTTCATAGCAGCTTGTATGACACTATGTTTTGGATCTGTGCTGAAAACAGTGTTGATAATAAAGGGTTGTTTTTGTTATTGCTGAGCAGTGCTTACACAGCACCAAGGCCTTTTCTGCATCTCTTGCCACCCCACCAGCGAGCAGGCTGGGGGTCCACAAGAAGCTGGGAGGGGACACAGCTGGGACAGCTGACCCCAACTGACCAAAGGGATATCCCGTACCATACAGCATCATGCTCAGCGTATAAAGCTGGGGAAAGAAGGAAAAGGGATGCGGAGCATATGGAGTTACAGCGTTTAACAGTGATGGAGCCCTTGTTTCCTGGGGATGGCGGATCACCTTCCTGCAGATAGGGGAGTGGTGAATTAATTCCTTGTTTTTCTTTGCATATGTGCGTGGCTTTTGCTTTACCTATTAAACTGTCTTTATCTCAACCCGTGAGTTTTCTCTTTTACTCTTCGGATTCTCTCCCCTGCCCTGCCATGGGGGGAGTATGCAAGCGTCTGTGTGCTGCTTAGTTGCTGGCTGGGGTTAAACCACAGCGATACCATCAAATAGAAGAGGGAAGGAAAAAAATTACTATAAGCAGAGAGAAAAATTACTTACTAATGAGAGTTTATTTTCTAAAGAGTCCTTCTATATGGGAGGTCTGCAAATGATAAAGGGGGTTGGTTGCCTTCTTTTACACAGGGCAACAAATAGTTTCTTCAACTGCAAAGATTTTTATGGGTTTAATTCTTTAAAACAGATTTCCAGAGTCACTAATAATGATCATTTGAATAGGCTTACACCAAATGCATTATTGCAGAAAATAGCAGAATTTGAATTAGGTTGTTCATAGGAAAATGAACAATTTCTTTAAGTATAAGTAAGCTGTTATTTGAGGATAAGAAACATATAACATCCTTCTAAGCAAATTAATTTATGGATTCTGATACTGAGAGGTGACCATATCATGAAATAAAGAAATTTTGTTATAGTTTCTGTTGTTTGTTTGGAGTTTTTAAAATTATTTTTTATATAAAATTAGAAAAGATAAAATATTTGAAAATAAAGTAAGAAAATCCACATCTTAAAAATTTCAATAATATGTTTTAGGATTTTTTTGCTTGGTTGTTGGCATTGTGGGTTTTTTGCTTTGTTTTAGTCCGATTTGAGTTCCCACCATCCCCACCCCCACATCTGGTTTGCTTTAAATACAACACCTGCAATTCTGGCGTCCCTTTTTACTACCTCACTTTCAAATGGTACAGTTGCCCCACTTTCTTTTACTCTTCCAAAATGAAGACATAGATAGCCAACATTCAGTCTTGATTCAAGAGTGAATGAAAGAATGTCCATTTCCTATCTAAGTGTGAACTAGATTTGCAGCACAGGTTGATTATCCCTCACCATGTATTTGTGCATAGATGTGAAGTCTGATGTTCAGAAATATTCTGGCTCTTTAGAGCTAGCTGTACTGCCCGGAGAGTTTTGAGATTCACACTTGGAACATGGAAGTGCATATTTAAACCTTTCCATTTCCTTTGAGCTCAGTCTTTCTTAACAGTACAATGACACCAATAAAACAAACAAGACCTTGTGGAACATATTAATGACACACATTAATACCCAAGTATTCATGAAACCTCACTGAATTTTGTAGAGTTTCCCAGATTTTAGCTATGGGTCATTTTAGCACATTCCTGAGGAGTAAATCGTT
>JAVJGI010000040.1:64271132-64302211 GCA_035590275.1 Ibycter americanus
CAATTTGGATACTAATTTAGTTAGCAAGGTATACGGATTTGCCACTACTGGGTATAAGTCTTCCGTTATTTTGTTTATAGCCCTAAGATCTTGTATGATTCGATAGCTTCCATTTGGCTTTTTAACAGGTAAAATGGAAGTATTGTGTTCTGACCTGACTAGTAACCCAAATTTAATAAACCGTTCTATTATTGGCTGAATTCCTTTTCTATCTTCCAATTTCAGAGGATATTGCTCGACTTTTACCAGCTGTGCCCCCATTTTGAGTTTAACAATTATTGGGAATGCAGCTTTGGCTTTCCCAGGTTCTTCTGATGCCCATATTCCTGGATAAAGCTGATCCTTAATCTCCTGGGGTACTCCCCATTCCACAGAGTTATTTATTAGGGCCAAACTTAAGATTTCAGTCAGCTGTTCATTTCCTACTTCCGGTTCTATTTTGCCATCCCCAAATGCAATTCTTGCTTCCAATTGTTCTAATAGATCTCGCCTCAACAAAGGTTTTGGTGACCAAGGCATATACAAAAATTTATGTATCCCTAGCTGTTTTCCCAATTTGTATTTTAGGGGTCTTAAGAAGAATGCCTTTTCACTCTGGCCGGTAGCACCCTTAACTGTTACAAACTCATCACCTACAGGCTTTAAGGCTTGGTTTGAAACCGAAAAGGTTGCTCCTGTATCTACCAAAAATTCTATTCCCTGTTGTTGTTTCCCTAGCTTAGGTATAACCAGTGGATCCGCTAGGGTAGATCCCCCAGATTCCTGTCAGTCCTTCCCGACAGGAGCCTGTATTCTGTTTCTGCCCCTCCTTCTTCTTTCCGGGCACTCATTCTTCCAATGTCCTTTCTGTTTACACCATGCACACTGATCCCTTCCCAAAGGCTTCCTAGGTCCCGTATTTCTAAGTCCCTGACTCTCCTGTAATGCCGTTACCAACGCTCGTTTATTTTTCCTTCGATCCACCTCTTCTCTATTGCTAAATACCCTCCATGCCTCATCTAGTAAGGTTTCCAAATTCCTACTTTCTTTTGGTTTCATCTTCTGCAACTTTCTCCGAATGTCACTTGCGGATTGTCCTATGAATAGAGACACCAGCTGCTGTATCCCTGCTTCCGACCCCGGGTCTAGTGGAGTGTGTCGCCTCATAGTGTCCCGTAATTTATCCAAAAATTCTGATGGAGTTTCTTTTGGACTTTGTCGAACAGCATATAGGGCCGACCAATTAATTGTTTTCGGAATGGCCTGTTCCATTCCTCTTATGACCCATTCCCTGTATCTATTTAACAGCTTCAGGTGAGCCCCTCTATTAGGGTCCCAGTGTGGGTCCTGTAAGGGAAAGTGATCTTTTATGTCCTCCCCGGTACTTTTAAGTTGGTCGCTAGCCAGATCCTGGGCCGTTTTCAATATGAGCTGTTTTTCAGTTTCCGTCATTTGATCTAGTAGTAATTGAATATCACTCCAATCAAGATTATGTTGTTTTATCAGAAATTGAAAATGCTTAGTCACCCCTACAGAATCACTCCGGTAGTTTTTTGCTACATTTTTCCAGGTTTCCAGATCAAAGGAGGAAAACTGGACTTTTACCAAAATCGGGCCCCCCTCCGGCCCCACCACTTCCCTCCGAGGGACGTGAACTACTATTTGCTCTTTTCTCTCCCGGGTTCGGGAAGATACTGGACTATCGGGGGACTCCCCGGGATCATCAGAATCGTCTTTGTCCTTTTCCTGATTAGTTATGGGTGGCCGGTAAAGTTCCGACAACTCTTCTGGTTTATGCATTCTTTCAAGCCTAGTGCATCTTTGTCCTAGACTACATGCTGAACAACACCCTTTTAACTGTCCTTTCCCCTCCCTCTTTTTTTCAAAACCCAACACTATAGGGTCCTGAGGGAGTACTAGACCACAGCTCCTTTGCCACTCCGGGTGGTTACGGAGGGTGAAAAACATATCGGCATATGATACCTCGTCCCATTTCCCTTCCCTCCTTAGGAACAGCATTAGTTGTAGCATGGTATTATAATTAAGGGATCCGTTAAAAGGCCATTTTTCTCCATCTTCCAGCGTATAAAGAGGCCACCATTGATTACAGTATTTTATAAGAGTCTTTCTGCTCGCGGACCCTCCAGGTACTCCCGCTATTTCTTTCCAATGGGCTAGGATACACCCCAGCGGGCTTTTCTTTAAAATTCCCCCACTTTGTCTTCCTCCCATTTCAACTTTATACAATGCAGTAAACAATTAAGAATCGTTACAAGTTGCAGGTTTCAGCACTCGCCCTGCCGCTCTGCTGCGTCTCAGCCGCTCAGCACCCAGACCCGTCCCGCTGGAGCCGCGGGTGCGGGTTGTTCCACACTCGCGTTGTGCGCAATTGCGCGTCTCAGTCACTCATCAGTCCTTCGCCGCTCAGACAGATACCACCAGTACCGCCTTACAATGGAAATTCCCAACTCAAACACCGTTATGCCATTCCAGAGCGTCAAATATAAACAAGAGGTCTGCTATTATTAACAAATGATACACGGTAGCGAATTTTACAACAGATGACAAAGCGGCCAAAACACACCACTCCGGAGAAAAACTGTTACCCCTGGAGGGGCCCCTTCCCGCTACCGCAACGAGGAGAACACAGATTACAACACCTAGGGGCGAACACCAGCGCTCTTTACTTCGCGTAGGACGTCTCCTCACGACTTACAGGTATTCCCAACCCTAACTACAACATACCTGGTCCGCCGATGATGGTCCTGGTCTGTCCCCGCGGCGATCTGGGTGAGTAGGGGAGTCCTCCCGAGAAATCTCGGGGGCGCCCAGAGGAGTCCCGTCCTCAGCAGGTCCCGCAGCCGGACAGAGAGGGTCCCACCGGGGTGGCCAAAACTGCCTTGCGGAGTCAGACTCTACAACTCGAGGAGAGTTATAAAGCAGGTATGGTTATTGCGGCGCCAGGTGCAAGGGGGATCACTCCTCCTAACTTGCACACAGTTTCAACAGGCAGCCGGATATTTGTTATACAAAGTCATGCATATACATAAGGTTCATTATCATAAATCTCCTCCCTCTGGTGCCTCTTCAAGATGTACTTTTCAGTTTTGGTATAGAATGCTGCGAAACTGGTTTCTTCTTGGGTAATTACCTAAAGTTCCTGCTTACCTTTGCATACATTAGCAGTCTTTGTTATTTAGTTTCTGTTATCTACTAGAATTCTTAGTTCTATCTACATACACGTTATCCATTATCTAACTTTTTTTCAAGTGTAAAACATCTGCTAGCTAAAGATTAGCCCTCCCTTATTGCCCACTCTAAACATGTCAAGCTAGTACTTGCCCACTGGACTATATCAATACTGTGAGGTAAGGAAAATACACACACAAAAATACCTTAAGGCAAAATTACTTGCAATAAAATGTATGCCCTTGGAGGCCAGCAATGTGGGTATACGTTTAATTAAGTGAGGCATATATACCACATATACCATATATACCACTTCCAACTCTTCACCCAGTGGCTCTAGGTCATGAGTTAAATTATTTCAAAAAATGCATAGCTCAGAAGGGAAAGTACTTGTGACACTATACTTAATGTAATTTCATTTCGCTTTAAGAATTACAATTTTTTTCTCAGTCTGAAAATTATTAACCAAAACCATTTTCCACATTCTGTTACCATTGACACTGATGTGATTTCACAAATAAAGAAGTGAATGGAAACTCCATGTTAATCAAGTTTAATGGAGCCCAGATAATGTAAATAAGTATTGTCCCACTGTTTTCTATATTTCCTGACAACATCATGATCAGTGGATCACTAATAATAGATGCTGTCAGACAATCTAATTCTGTTTTTTAAGCAGACACGTTAGCTATCCAGAAATAATGAAAAAGGAAATGACCAGAAATAGTTGACTGAATAGACTACAGAAAGCTTTTAATGCGAAATAGAAATTATGTGTAAATTAGAAGTTTAATTGTTGGACCCATAAGAATCGCTACATTCAATGAGCTACACTGGAGTTATTTAATCAGCAACTTTCTCCTTCTTTCTCTTTCAGATCTGCACCCCAGTAAAGCGAGAAGGAAAAACTACAGAGCAAAATTGAGATGAAGATAAGTAAGCACCTAAAGGAAACAACAATCAGACCAGAAAAAAGCCTGTATAAAATAATTAGAAGACACACGACTTATTAGATGCCAGAGGAAACTCTGGTGGAGGCCCGTAGCTTTCCTGACACGCAAATTGGTCAGCCAACCTGGGTCTAGGGGTGAAAGAGTAACCAAACAATGTGGTAGCATCTTCCCTCCGAAGTTTCCCTCGGGATAGCTGGCACTCAGCAAAGGGCAGGTTTAGCCTGTAAAGCCAATGATTAGAGGCCTTGGGGCTGAAACAATCTCAACTTATCCTCAACCTTTCAATGGGTAAGGGGGCCAGCCTGCTGGCGTGGAGGCATGCCCTGGAATGCGAGTGTTCAGTGGGACACTTTTCGTAAGCAGAATTGATGTTGCAGAATGGTTCCAGACAACTTTCAGAAGTTAATTTGAGATCAAAGGAATTTCAATTGAGACAGGATTTTCAAAACGTGACATGCTGTGTTGAAGACAATTCAAAACAAGTGATATAGCCACTACCCGGGGGGTGGGGATCAGCAATTTCTTTAGGATCTAATTCCATCAAGCTAAGATTGACAGAAAATGAGGAAATGGAATGAAGCTGTCAGCGAAATCTGGAAATAAAACTCCTTAACACCACTGCAACATTAAGAAGCAGGCATTCTTTATTGCGGCGCCAGATGCATGGGGGATCGCTCCACCTAATGTGCATGCCCAACTATTTCTCGGGTTTCATTTTATGTTACACAGTTATGCATAATTCATTACATTTCTCGGAATTATTTGCATGTGTATGAGTCTTGACGCCTGGGCAGTTATGCCTCCAGGTGGTGGTTACCTCCTCTTCACTCCTCTTCATCCCGTTGTTTGCCCCATGACTTCATGTAAGTTCTTGCACCTATCCCTTACTTAGCCCTCCTTCACAAAACCCAGAACCAGCTCCGCCTGCTTTTTCTGCTGCAGACCCTCTCTTGCCATTACCTGTTCTTTGTTTCCCGAGACTGACTCCCTTAATTAGAAGTCCTTTCAGTCATCAGTTTTGAGGACTTGAGATGATGGGTGCTTGAGCGTTAACGACTGGAAAGGGTGGGTCAGTTTCACGTAAACTTGCACGTTCTTGTTTATCTAAATCAGAGTTTGGTAACTGGGGAGTTTAGGCAACAAAGCTGTCAGGGGAAGTTCAGATTGGACATGAGGAAAAGGTTCTTCACCGAGAGGGTGTTCAGTCAGTGGGAGCAGGGTCTTCAGGGAAGTGATTGTGGCCCCAAGGCTGTCATAGTTCAAGGAGTGTCTGGACAACAGTCTTAGCCATATGGTTTCATTTTAGGTAGTCTTGCGAGGAGCAGGGAGCTGGACTCAGTGATCCTTATGGGTCCCTTCCAACTTGAGATATTCTATGATTCTATGATAGTGGCCCTTTAAAAAAGGCTCCAGAGAAAGGGATGAAAAATCACATACTTTGAAGGGGATTTAAAAAAAAAATAGTATTTTTATGAAGTACTGTACAAATTGTCATACTGTAGTGCATCTGAGCAAACTGTTTTGCAGTATACCAGCTATTGTTAGGAATTCTTTGGCCTTACAGAGGTCGTTTGTTTAAGTGCATATGCATTTGCTACACAATCTGCAGTTGAAAAGAAACTGCAAAATGTTCTCATCCACTTTTGCATGCTAGTATCACAGGTCCTGGGAGCTCTCTGCAACAAATACTGTAGGACAACCAAAAAGACCAACTTGAAAAACAGCAGTTAAAGGCAAGGAGGCAGAACAGGTTGGACAAAGGGAAGGACTCTTTCTTTAGATATTTAAATTAGCCTCAGCTAGCCCAAAACCACATACGGCATCTTCCTTTAGTTAGATTTTATGCAACTGTCTCTGATAAATCTTCTACCAATGCCGCTTCTTTGCAAAGCGAGTAGACCCGTGCATTAATTACCCAAACTTTTGTTCAGGTTTTTAGAAAGAGTGAAGGCAGAGGAGATGGCAGTCAGGAAGAAGGAACTGTGGGAAAGCTACAAGTAAGCTTCTTGTGCTGGAGGCCTGTAGGATGCAGAAAAATTCCAGGTGCTCTGAACCAAATTGAAAGATGACCAAATTAAAATTCCTACCTGGTGGGATTTCTGGACCAGGTAAGAACATTGCCAGAAGTCAGGCTTTATGATAACAATGAGTTGGTGGAGGTTATCCTCACCTAAGGGATCAGCACAGAACATGTTCAACGCCATAATCCTGCACAGAGATGCTGAAAACACTTTGTGTGATGAAAGTAGTCTAGTTATACTGGCACAGTGCTTTACCTGAGTAACATACTTAACTACCCAGCAGGCTAACAAACCCAGGCAGAATGCCACACTAGCATGACTAGACTACTCCTGATACTGAAATGACTTGGCTCAGAGCTTGCTCTGCTATCTCCAGATGGCACTGCCTTGTGATGGGTAGTTGCACTTGAATGGTGTAAAGGATTACAATGAAATTTATGAAACATATTATCTGCTGTTTGTGTTTCAGGCAGAACTAGGTCGACACTGCCTGACAAACCATATTAACATATTTTGAAAAAATGAAACTGTTGTCCCGTAAGTGGGTCCGTTACCCGGTGCGCAGTGCCAATTCACACACGGAGTCAAGGTATTCCTTATCTCTTTATTCTAGTTTGCACGAAGTAGGGAGCTGGGTGGTGACCCACAAATGCCAAGCTCCCCGGTTGTCAAAACTTTACACCATTTATGCAGTTTAGTGTACAGAGGCATCACCCCTCATTGGTTACAAGTACCCAACTACTTCATTACTCAGTACTCCGTTTCCCGTTTGTCAAATAATTCTCTCGCTTCTCATATTAATTAGTTTGCACGCTCAGTTCTTTTGGGTCTGGGGGATTTCTCGAGTCGGTGGTCGCGATCTCCCCCTGCCGGAGTTACCTTTCCCCTGGTTTTGCTGAGCTCGTTGCTCGTGAGGAGCTTCCTATCAAACCATCCATCCTGTGGGGGTGCTACCTTTGCGAAATTCCTTTTCTGAACGAAAAGATTTGGCGGTGCTTAACGAAGCGCTTAGCCGGACTTACAAAGTGCTTGTAACCTGAATTAACCCTTTTAACAACTCATGCGTTTCAGCTGTCTCAAAGCCAAACCGCCGACAACACATTCAGTTCCATCAACCACCCGATATCCAACCCACAAATGAAAATAAGGGAAAATAACTCAAAAAAGGCACAAAGCAGCTATAATACAATTTAAAAATAAAAATAAAAATCACTATTATTGTTGACAAAACCAACAAAAAAATCTTTCTTAGGGGTAAGCTAAGTAAACCATTCTTTCTCTTTGTTCCTCTGAAAGGACCATGCCTTCTTTCAGCCCTCCCCTAGCAATCAGTTCAAGGGGGCGGTTATTAGTAAAATTGCAGGAGCAAGAATGCTTTTCAATTTTGGTGCTGCAGTCATTCACTGAAACATTTATTGATTGAAAAAGCCCCATGAGAATTCTGATTATCCTAACATTTTTCCCTGGGAATGAAAGGGGCAGGCTTTCATATTTCATTTATGCAAAATTACAGTAATTGGTATCTGACCTTTTTGGAATAGACTGTTAAGCTTTACACTGGTGGATTTTTTTCATTGGATCAGTTATTTAAATTATGGCTATCTTAAAAGGAGCGACAGGGTGCAAACAAGAACAGAATTTTTAAATGAAACCGAAAACCGATTCTCCACCAGTACCCTGTTAACACAAAACACGCTATTGGCTGAAAATCCAGCCTCTGGAGGCTTCTAACACTTGGATTAAAATTTAGCTTTTAAGTAATTAAACTAAACCAGCATAAAGACAAATGACATATCCGAACACTTAAAAAAAGTCTATATGAAAATACAATGTTGGATAAAAGCAAAAGCTACATCAATATGTGAAAATATATCTCAGATAAATAAGTCTTTTTTAAATGGTCTAAAATGAGTTACTTGTTGCAAACACACATCTTTTTTAAAAAATAAAGCAAAGAGAGAAAAATAGAAGGCATCTCAGCAAATTTACTGCAAGCTCAAATGCTTTCCGTAACAGTCACCAGTAAATTCATTCCCAGTTGGTATCACAGAAACAGTGTCCTTCTTTCCTAGTGTAGGTAATCAAGACAAGAGAAAGGCAAATGACTTGCAAGTCATATGGTAAATCCATCAGAATCCATCCTGGGCACAATTCTGTAGAAGCTAATTTAGGGCAAACCACTATTTAAAACTATTCAAGTACATCTATTTGGCCTGAAGTTGTTTAAAAATACTAGCAGCGGAATGCACCATTTTCAGAGATGAAGTTATATTAGATTCAGGACAGGATAATTTCAAAATTATCTAGTGAAAGATCAGTCACCATAAATTGGTGGTTTCAGTTTCTTCAGACAATCTCTTCTGGCTTGAAGAGTTGTCATGGAGTCTCTACTTACCTCTTGTGAGACTTTCAGTCCTATAATTAAGCCCTTCTTCAGCCTCCATGCAAGAGCCACCACTACTTCAGGAGCTGCTGAAAAGGCAACCCTCCTCCTTGGGAAATAACAGGTAACCATTGTCAGCTTCCTGAAAGCAAAGTATGACTAATTTAGAAAAAGTTTATTTAGGAAAAAAATACTTATAAGACAGCACTCATGTTGCTTATCAATCTGCATTACAGGGCTTGGCATAATTATTTCCTTAAAGTCAGAAACAACTTTCCTCCCCAGCTCCTGGGAGAGTTTCCCCATTTCCTTTAGAATCCAATACATACATTCTCACTTTCCAAAAAAACCCCTGTACTTTCCTTAGGAAAAAAGGTATAACACCCCCAGAGACCATTGTTCTGCAAGCTTAGGCATGAGTTCTGGAGAGAAAGTGTTTATATTAAGATTTTGATGTCATAAGCTGTAATTTCTCTAGCCAGAAATACCACTCTTCCACCTTTACCCCCGAGCATTGCCTTCTTCCTCTTTCTTTGTTTTTCAACCTTTTGAAGCCAAATCAATTGTAATAGTGTTTTCAGATGCTTTGTTTATAATTATGAAAAGTTATTATTTATTAGTTGGAAAAATGTTGTTTATCATCCAGAACAAGGGTGACTATGAATAGGACCCTTCCATCAACAACATCTAAATATTTAAATTCTTAAACTATGTACTGGGTGTGACTGGGAAGGCATTAACTTTCTTCATGGAAACCCGTATGCTGCTGTGTTTTGGATTTGTGGCTAAAACAGCGTTGATAACACACCACTGCTAGCTACTGCTGAACGGTGTTTACACAACATCAAACCTTTCTCTTCTTCTCCCTCCTGCCCAGCAAGTAGGCTGCTGGTGGGCAAGAATTTGGGAGGAAACACAAACAGGACAGCTGACCTGAATTGACCAAAGGGATATTCCACACCATGTAACATCATGCTCAGCAATTAAAAAAAAAAACACAAAACCCACCCAAAAAAAGAGCAGGGGTTGTCTTCCAAAGCAGAGGTTGTCTTCCAAAGCAGGTGCTGCTCAGAGACTGGCTGGGAACTGGTCTGCTCATGGGGAATGGTGAGAGATTTCCTTTGCATCTGTTGTTTCTTTCCTCTTTCCTTCTGTTATGAAACTGTCCTTACCCTGACTCAAAAATTTTCGTGCTTTTGCTCTTCCTGTTCTCTCCTCCATCCCACTCCTGGGGGCAGTGAGTGCGCAGCCGTGTGTGCGGGCTTACCTTCTGTCTGGGGTTAACCCACCACAGACTACAAGCAAAAATATATTCTTTAGTTGGTTGTACTGAGAATGATAACAAAAATATAACATCGCTAGAAGATACATGCACTGCGGCCTTGTAATTTACTGTAATGTTTTTACTCTGCTACAATAATACTGTTCTTTCTGCTTCAAATGATATGCCATCTTTAGTAATCATGCTGTTATAAGAAGGCCCTTCAAGAATTTCAAATAAGGTTGCCATTATCATTCTGTTTCATAGCCTTGCAATTAAGTTCTCAGCAAGAAGTTTTGATAGCACTCATGCAGTGTAATGCTGGCAATTCACAGTTTACATAGAAGATATTTTCTTCCAGCATCACACTATTCAGTGGTCTACCTGTCTGGGCGCAATCTCCAAATAATGAAATCCTGGAGTTTATGTGAAATCATCTCATTACCTAAAGTTCCTTTGTTATCACATGCTGAAGCACCAAAGAAAGAAATACAGGAAGGAAAATGCCTGTCTCTCTGCCACTACAGCAATGAAAAAAAAATTAATAATAATCATATGCCAAAAATGAGACAGTGCCCCAGGATTTTGTTCACAATGGACAAAACAAGTAGTTTTGTCGCAATCGCTTCCATTCTGCTTTGTAAGAGTTCACTATCAATCTGTATACAGACACTCATAATGTATAGCAAATCCCAAAGGAGCTGGCATTCTGTGACAGGGCATTACAAATGCTATATGAAACCCGGGTGAAACTCGGAGAGACAAACACTTTCCATCTGACCAAACCTCCAGTCCAGTGGAATGTATTTCTATTGCTCCCCAAGTACATATCAAATTTAATCACTGAAGTTTGAGTTAAACATATTTTCAGCTTATATTATATAAAAAAACCCCTTAATTTCTTTTGTGGATTATTCTAGACCTTTTATACTACGGTATCCAAGGGTTAATTTGATCCCCAAATATGTTATTTTTATTTTTATTTTAGAAATTATCAAGTTATTGCATTAAAAAAAAAAGTTTTACATATATATTTAGTGAATGAAAGAAAAGTCTAACTGACCTTCAGATAAACTTTGTACATTGCAAATTCAATTCATTATCTTCTTTATGATTTATCAGATACACATCTTCATAACAGCATGAAACATTTCCTTTGAAGAAAGAAATTGTGTTTTTTTTGTGCGATCAGTGATAAATAGCCTCTGAAACTTAGACATTATGTTAGTCCTGATAATTTATTTCACTCTGCATGTGTGAGATAAAAACTAGATTGTTTGTAATACCATTTTTTATTCAATTGACAATTTAACAAAAAAAAAAATTTTTGAATCAATGCCTTTAATATAACTTTTAAATAAAGTTTGGTGTCAACATTTAGTCTCTCTCTTATATACTAACCACATGTCTCTTCATGCATTTTGATTTATAGTTTCTTCTATGGTTTAAATCTTTTCCTATGTTCTGTCACTGGAAATCTTCTCTGAGAGTTTCTTAGACAAAATAGTGCAAATTATACATTTCTTAAGACTGATCACTAGGTTGTTTCAAAACATAATTCAGCTTTATACACAACAAAACTGTTTTCTTATCCTTCATTGACTGATATTTTTCTTTTTACAAGAAAGTCCCAGATGTTTTTATTTAAAAGTCTAAGCATTGTGTAATTGTACAATTAATTGTAATTGCACATGACTCAAATTCTCAGATACTATTTTCTTAAAATTTTAAAAGTAAAACTTAAAATTATTAGTTGAATAAAAAACCTTTTCCCATTTGACAGAACTATCATGATACTGAATTTAAATATTATTAAATTAGTCACATTCACAGTATTTGTATTTTTCACAATTGCTGCTGTATCATGTTAAAGGTCAACCAGCATAACAAAAAAACCTATCCTATTACTATGAGATGCTTGTAATGTTTTAGATAATTGAATACCATGCTACTGATTCTTATGATTTATTAAAAGTGCTCATTTCCATTATCTTAAATCTTTAAAGACAGTAAATCAAACTTTGTTTTAATTACATTTTATGTTCAAGAATTTAATACTAAATTGTTGTTTTGGTGATGCCTTATTCCCTTGTTCATTCTTTTTAAACACTGCACCTAATTCATCATCTTTTGGGGATCTTGAGTTCATTTTCACTGCTTATTAGTTCAACTAATAAAGTTGAATACAACTTATAACATATGCTACAAGTGTAATTTTTTAGTTAAAAAAACCCCACGAACAGTTTCATTCTTGTGGTATGTCTCACTGCTTGCCAAATACTATGTCAGATTATGAGGATTATTACTATAACAAACAGTAATCAGTAATGTAAATTTAAATATTCTGTAGCTACTATAATGAAAATCCACTAATAATTGTTAATCACTAACAATCACGTGTAAATACGTTTAATCCCAGATACCATTTTCTTCCTATCTATACTGTTGGTTACTTGGCACTCCATATCTTTGAAAGATAACTTTAAATACCCTAAACCAGAATGATCCAGACAAGTAGGTAACTGAAGACAGGTCACTTTAGTGACAGGCTTTAAGTGACAGGCTTCAATTTAACTACATTAATCTACCAGGTGTATCATAATGGGTCACCTGAAGATTCCTGCAATATAATTTTAATTCCCTCCTCAGTTTACTCAGAAGGTCAACTCGGAAGCTAGTCTCCTTGTTGTGAGAGGAAAACTACAAGGCAATCTTCAGTGTGTGAAAAATCACAGCTACCCTCCCCCCCGCTCCCCCCAGGGAAACCTCATATCCTCCAAAAACCAAAACACCCTTTAAGTCACCTTAACTTTTTGAAGACTTGGTGCTTTTCACCAGCTATAACCAATTAATGGTTATTATTAGCAGGGAGAAAGAAGCAATTTCAAAGGAAGAGACTCTCCCTTACATTCCCTTTCCCTTTTCAGGCTGCTTTTCATTTGTAAGCATACTGAGCTTTCTGCTCAGACATACATATTTAGCTCACTATCCTGAGCTTACTGATGTGAGTTTCATACTAGTATAGTTTTGCTCTTTAGTGAAGTTACTTTTAATTCAAACAGTATAAATAAGAGCAGACTAGATTCAGCTGGGGAGCATTCATTTTCATCTTCAGCTTAATCTGCTTTTGTTTGTAGAAGCCCAGACTATTGAACAACAACAATTTAAAGCCACATTTTGTTGTGTGTACCCAGTTGTGTGTATAGGAGCACCAATCTACGCATCCTGCGTGACAGCAGTTCTTGTATTGCACTAACTCATTTTAAGCAAGTGAGGTACAAGCTTGTACGACTCATAGCTGGAAGGCTTGTTACAGATGCTTCAGTCTACACTATGAGCGTGCTTATATTAATTCAGATAGTTCCCAGGGCCAGTGCAGGATGGAACAGCAAAAGGTTCTTTGGGGTGGGATGGGGCAGTGGGGAGAAAAAAAAAAAGGGATCCTTATGTATGGCATTGCATCATCATCTTTATTTACTTTTTCCTCAATACTTTGGAAATGCTGTTATATTCATTTTACAGGTGAGATCTGAGGAAATGAGAAAGAAATATGTAGAATTAGTCAGACATTAAGTATTTAATGACTTAGTTCCTGAAAGCATTTTTCCTTAATCAGACCTGAGTCAGTTATTCAGTTCATCTTAAATGCTTAAGAACTTTTCAAAATAGCATAATATTCCAACTTTCCATTCCTAAGATGCTCATGACAGAATTAGATTTGGGTCTGTATTTCCCATAGACTAGGCTAAGTTCTCTCTCTAAAAGGAGAAAACTTCAGAAAAGAGAAATAATGGACCCACGTTAGAACTAATCTGACAAGGAGAGGAATTATCATTCCTGTTATGAATAAGTGTATTTCAGAGTGCATTGAGACATACAGCAGGGAAAATATGAGTAATAGCTGCGTGTCAAACACAATACCCAGGATCCTCTGTATCTGAAGCAATGTCTAGATGCAGACACCTCCAATGGCTGGCTGGGTTAAGTATTATGACCTGCTCATCCTTATGCTATCTGTAACACTAAACTTTTTCCAAACACTGCTGCCTCCTTGTTTACGACAGGTAAAGGAAAACACTAGCACATAAGCAGGTAACAACACATAAACAACAAAGTCCAACTATAGATGGATACCTGTCTTACCAATATTGATGTTGTTCTCATCTTTGACTTAGTCTTTTCCTTACATACTAAATCTGTTTTAGTTTTTAATTTCTGTTCACTTGAGATTGTGCACTGCTCTATTAAGAGACTTCACTTGCTTTTCCTGTTTTTCTCAATCCATGCAGTAGAAAAATTTCTGCATCAAGAATTAAAAAAAAAAACAAACCCACAACAAAAAACACCAAACCAAAACCCCATGAACAATGCCACTCATAGAAATCACACTTATTTGTTCAAGCGTAGCTATTAGAGAAGAATAGAAACAAGGAGAAAAATTAAACTGCTCCTTGCTTTATAGTTTTCCTTTTTGGTCTAGTCTGCATATTCACCACACTAGTCTGCTGGTTCAGAATAGATGCAGTATGTTGATTTGCAAGTTGAAAGTATGATATGTAACTTTTCTTATGCCTCCAACACCAAATGCCATCTGAACTTGGACATGACCATGTTCATCATTGCAAGGGGATCATGTTTCCTTTACCACAATGCACTCATTCTCATAGATTACTTGCTAAAACAGCATTTTCCTACTAGTCAGTATCACACAAAGTTCAGAAACTGAAAATCTGGGAATTTTTCTAATGTGAATCCTGTTTCAGTAGAAATATATAAACCTTTCTCAGTTATGCCCAGACACCAGGACTGCTTTGAGGCTAAACATTTTTATTTTCTTCTCAGCAAAACATTAAGATACACAGAATCAAACTGCTGACTTTGATAGTCTAAGACTTTTGGTTTCATACTTTAAGATCTCATTTTACAAATAGTACATGAAGGCTCTCTGGAAGCAGTAGAAGAGTAAAAGATGTAAATAAATAAAGATATATTAAAAAAAAAAACAACCCACAACCCACAAACAAACCCCAAACCCAACACTGCTAAATACCATCTTGAAAACACCATGGTATTTACTCTCACTCATGCTTTAAATCACATTACTTCTTAATTTACTTAAATTTACATAGGAAAAATCATAACTATTTTGATGTTGATTCTATATGATACTACTTGAATCTTCTCCTTCTTCCACCATAATTACATTGGAATATTTTATCCTTCCCAAACCAAATCCTGAATTCTTAAACTCTCACTGACTTTGCCTCTCTGGTTGTCTAGTCACAGAGAATAATACATCTGACATACTTTTTCTTAATGTAATTTCAAATAATGGACTGAAAGCAAGAATAGATACGAAATTTAACAGAATACCTTCTTTGAACAAAAGATAGCTGCCTGCAAGTACTTAAAACAGCAAAACAAAACACACACACACCCCCCATCCACCTCAAAAAAACCCAACCAAAACCCCCACAGACCACGACCAGAAAAAAACACACAAATCACAATACTTCTTTGTATTCAGGGGGAAATCATGCCTCTGTTTATTTTATGTAAAATGCTCTATAATCCACTGAAACTGCTGTTTGAGCAGGCAGTGCAGTATGGCTATTTTGAGCTACCAACATTATCACTGAAAGTGTCAAAGATCCACCACATTAAAACAAAGACACAGTTATGTGCTGCATAATGTTCTGTTCTAAAGACTTGCTGAAAAAGCCTGAAAAATCAAGACTATGCATTCTACAGTTCCCTCAGATTGATAGATGTTAGCAGTGCTCTCCCTATCACAGATACTTTTCTTACTGTAAAATATTGATGAAAAATTCCCTGAAAATACTGATAAGTCTTTTCTTCCTCTCCCCAAGTCCCTTCTCCTATTTTCCCTAGCAGTGTTTAGCCAAAGTTACTGTTCAGTACATCTCTCATTTTAATGTTTATTTGCATAACCAGTATTTATTTGTATTTTAAATGAAAGTGCGACATTATACATCAAGAGCAAGAGAGCTAATTAAATATAAAATTCTGAGAGACAGTAATTTTATCCCTAGAATCCATATACTGCTCAGATTTTTTTTTAAAATATGCAAGTATTACTACAGAATACGTTCTCAGCATTCAGTAGCAGAAAAGACAAGCCCCCTCACTTTAGTATCTAAATTAGTGCTTCTCTCTGACATAAAATAAGCACTATATTTAAAAAAATTACAAAAAATGCAAACTTTTCTTTTCCCCTGGTGACAAACCACATATATCTTATTGTAAAGATCTATTGCACGTGTCTTTTAAATAATAATGAAGTTACAACGTTAGGAACATCATCCCATGTTAGGAACATCCCAATGTTAGGAACATCAGTTCAGTACGAGTGAACAGCAACACAAGTAAGCAGAAATTCAGAACAGAGGACACTGTCTGGTATCATTGTTAGAATAATTTTCTACCCTTCTGTACATAGATTCCATATACATCAGTGTCATCTCCACAAGCCGGCATTAACAGTTTTGTTGCAAGAGAGAGAATTCTCTGTCTTCAGTTTCAGCAATCAAAACTGAATTAGAGAGGGATGGCTTCTGTCCTGGCAAATTTAACCAGTGAAGTGACCTGTGGAGAACCACTTCTGAAATGCAGAATTATTGTCAGTTGTAGCTTGAAGAGGAAACTAAAATACCTCCAACAGTTACTCTCAACGCTAATTCTTACTTTTGCATGAGACATGCTATTCAAAGCGGAATTATCACAGTCAAGAATGTTATTAATCAATTTATGAAAGTTATATGAAAAGATTTTTTGAAATGGAAACCCAGATAATTGAAAAATAATATCTTGCTACAATGACTAAAACTATAAGAAAGGCTTCTTTAAAAATTTAAAGAACACAGTACCTGAAACCATTTTCATTACTCAAGAGGTGGTCATGTTGTAAAGGTGAAAAGCCATTAGTGGGTAAAACCATGACTATTTATCCATAAAATTTTGGGATCATTAAGAGGATATCTGTGCAGAGTGTAATTGGGTTTTTGAATGCCATTGCAATAATTAGAGGGGATAGATATGTCCTAATTTAGTCATCTAAAGGATAGACACCAGTTTCTAATTAATTGAGAAATACTTAGACAACATCTGAAGAGAAAGCAATTTAACCTTAAAAATAAAAAAAAATCAAACACTAGTATTGGCAGAGGATATAGGGATGTTGACCCTTTTCTCCCCCCTCCTTTCTATTTTTTAGTAACTAAGATATAACCTAGTTTGGTTTGTTTTTTAAAAAAGGCCGATCAACCTAGTTTATGAGATGTATTAAAGACCAACCTGGAACTTGAATACCTGAAACTCTTACTCTCAAATAAAAAACCCCACACAAACAAACACAAAACAATAAAAGAACCAAAGGAAAGGAAAACCTTTGAATTAAGCTATTAAAAATATTAAGATAAAATTGAGAAAGAAAACCTTTAAAATATAAATACATTCTTATATTAACTGTATCAAAGGAAACAAAAATAGAGTGGTTTGTAGAAACTGTCACAAAGCAGTTGGTCCTGGTAATGTATTTATAGCGGTATGGTTCATGTTTTCACTAACTTCATAAAGGTTATGCATAATTTATTAGAAACTAATTTGTTCATGAATACAAATTTTCTGACAGTTGGGAAAAAAATCTTTATTATGCATATTTTGCAGCTCAGCTTCCTCCTTTCCTTGTTAAAATGTGCTATTATGGCATTTCTTACATTAACTTCTGACTGTATAAATTATAAACCAGCAGGGACCATTAAAAAAAGTCTCACAAGACACATGCTTGTGATACTTATCTACAATGATGTCTTATTTATAACCCAATAGTATATTGTACTAAAATGATAAGATTTTCCTTTACATTCCTTCATGATATCTAATTTTTTTTTTCACCAAAGATGCAGTTTTGTGGCTTGTTGTGAAAATTAGAAAAAATCTTTTCAAAATAAAAGCTTACATAAAGTGTGATTATAGTTCACAGTTACTTTAGCCATCCATTATTACATGCTAGGGAAAAAACCAAACCAAACCAAAGCAAACAAACCAAACCAAACAAAACATTAAACCAACCAAACAAACAAAAACCAAAACAAGAAATAGCTTCTTATTGACAGCTCTCTGCCCCATCCCCCTTTTTTTTTAGGAAAAAAAAAGATCAGAATATTACAATGGTTTGACAGTATGATTTTGGGCAACATCGTATACCATCTACAGCTTTCAATATGCCTTAGAAGCAGGGAAAGGGAATACTTTGTGAGTGTTGATCAGTGATCATGTTTCTGAAAACCTCTGAACCACAGAGGTTCGGTTTGGTCTCTGTGGTCTAAGCAGCTACAAAAGCCAGGGAAAAAGTGAGAGCAGGAAAACGCAAACAGATGAGCAGGTGTCTGTCTCTTCCCAAACATCCAGATGAAAATCTGTGTGTAATGTTATAACCATACAAATGCACTTTTCACTTTCTTAGTTAATTATCCTGTGCAATATTATTGCTCTATCACACGTATAATTTTTTTTTTAAAAAAAAAGCCTTTCACTATGGTTATATAAATATTTTTAAAAAGCAGCAGCAAAGGGCTAACAATGGTAAGGAGAATCAGGAACCTATTTTCTCAATATACTAAAAGCTCTTGCTTAGTCCAGCAAAAAGATGAATGAGAAGGAATATGATTACTGCTTTATAAGTGCATCAGCTGAGAACACACAAGGGCTGCAGGAGAGATAAACAACAATATTGGCACAGAAACAAATGTATATAGATTGACCATAAATAAATTTAAGCTGACGACCTCTTACAGGCTTACAAAGGACAGCAGAGATGGTAAAAAGTACAGCAAAACCCTGTACATTTAAATTGAACTTGATAAAACGATGCTGTGTATTACATAAGGGAGTTCTCATGACAGTCCATGGCTAGACTTCAGCACACTCAAAATCCTTTCCAATCCAGTATTTACTTTCCTTTTACTCAAATAGAGAAAAGAAAAACAAAACAGGAAAACCAAGACTTAGTCTTAAGAAGAAAGGCAATAGTACAACGCCTCTCGAGTTCTTACAGCACAAAAATAAAATGGATGAAAACAGACTTTAAAACCAAACAAAGAGAAAAAAAGCTTCTAATTTGGAGATGTCTGTTTTTACAACAGAAGAGGTATCTAAGCCACCATTATTAGCCTTTTGAGAAACCTGATAAATAGAGCAACTTCCATGCCATGGCAATTTTCTTGAGGTCCCTTTCTCTCCCTTTTAGTTTTGCTTTAACATCAAGTGCAGAAATATGCACAATGTGCTGGAGAGAAAGGTCAATGTATTCTGATCCACAAAATATATACATACAGAATGAAAAAAAATTATATCACAGTTCTGAGAGACTCTTTACTTTTTGAAGGCAAATCTTTTCATTGAGAACTCTGTTACATTTTTTATTCCATCACTAGGCACTGCACAACCAGCATGCCAGATGTGAACACAGCCTTAATGAGTAGTATACTAATGGTTTTACTTAAAGCACTTCAGAGCATCAATCCTGAAGTGGATGAGGTCATGTTAAATCTAGAAGAGCATGATTTGTTTTGATAAAAGAAAAAAAGCTAAGATTCCTTTAAAACCTCACACAAAGGTGGGAACGTAAGCAATATAAGAAATCAGGTTAAGCTTCCCTATTTTAAAAGCAGAAAGGAAAGCTTGTGTTTTCTGTTACACTTCCCTTTTACACTACTGTAAGACAAAATATTCCCATTCAAGTTAAGGACTAAGCATCTGCTATTCTGAAAACTGTGACATAAAATATTCAGAATAGAAAAAGAGGTGGAATGTGTGATGACTATGAAAGCAAAACAAAGGCACATTTTGTGCTGGAGCATAAAGCCCAGCCATTTTAATACTCGCTGATTTCCAGTTCCCATCAATGTGTTTCTTTTGCATAAAGCTGGGGAGCGTTAGTCTTTGCTCTTTACTTTGATTGAAGTCTTTGATCCATTTACAATCAGAGATAGAGACACTAGCACAAATGCCAATCATTACGCAAATAATCACATATGCTGTTAGCCAAGTGTTCCTTTGCTCTTCAGTTCTGTACGCTACGTTACTAAATGCTGTCATGGAAAGTAACTTAAAAACCAATTGGCATCAACAGGTCATTGCTCTCTTTAAGTTGTCATAAAATCTGCCTGTATTTCCAGCATCATCCACAAACCCTCAGAAAGATTTTCTGAATAAACGAGGTGTTCAGTGTCTTTATGCAAACATAAATCTAGGTCACACTTTACTTGCATATAGGTTTCAAATGGCTTAAAATACTAATGACTTTAGACGTCCATTCGAGAGACACGTTATTTTCACAGGGCATTGTAACCACAGAACTATGTGCTGCATTATAATAATCAATCCCTTTATATAAACAATTTATCTTTTCTATAATAGTATATTATGTATATTTTGGTTACTTGACTGCGTAAACTATCAGAGTTCGTAAAAATTTGTATTTTATATAAGGCTCTAGCCATCGGCCAAATGCTAGCAAACATATAAACAGAATCATCTGTTGAGACAGTAGTTTTAAACATGTTGCTACCTGACTTTGTGTTTGACTAGACAAATTATTTATTTTAAAACTATAAACTATATGAGCCCCACAATCAAGGAACTTGCTTAAGAAGTTTATACATGCAGCACTCCCTCATTATTTGCTATTGTAGCAAACCCCACAATAATCTGCACTACTCAGAAACCAACTGATATATCTAACACTCTGATATATAAAAATATATTTAAGTTTGCATGATACAATGGTATATAAAATTTGTTTTCTGTGCATCTCCTTAGCCTTCAGTGATTTCAAATATCAGGGAAAGAAAAGAGGCAAAAAAAAGGTGTGATGAACACCAGTTATGAAAGCTTCTAAAGTAGTTTATATTACCTGTTCTACCAACAAATCAAATATCTTTCTCTCAGAGTAATAAAAAAAAAAATTATGTCCTTGACTAGATAAGAATAAATAAAACTCTCCTATTAGGTAAAGCATGCCAGCAAGAGGTAGGCTGCAGATATTTCCATGAAAATTGAATTAATATAGTGCATGTTTTAAGGAACAACGTGTTACCTCTCTAAGAGGAAAGATAAAACACTGACTATAAAAGGGTTGATATTTTTTACTCATTTTTTGCATTTTGGTAAGTGACTAGGTAAATGTTTAATGAAGTCTTATGAGTGCTGGTGAACGGTGATAACTCCTCTTTTGGGATAAATACCTTTATTTTTTGAGCCAGAGTTCCAAACAGAAAGCACATTATTTCCAAGTCAATCATGTTGCTCTCATGAAAAACTAGGAAGATAAGCAGAATGGATGCCTTCTAACATCCATTTCTATAACTGAATTTACCACAAAACTAAATCCAAACTTGATTCAAGCCACCAGGATACAGCTAACAATCTGTCTGACCTGGCCAGAGCAGAGCTAAGAAACAGAAAGTGATGAGAGACCCAAAATGACCTGTGAAGATTTGTGTTCAAAGAATCCTGGGATAAAGCATTAAGAAGCCAATTCTATATGCTGACATGAAGTTGCAGTTCTCATGCAAAATGTGATAATCAAAACTTACACTACTCCTAGAGATGAGGGAAGCAAAGATGGAAGTTTACCAGAAAAGGAAGCAGCAGCTGGTAAATAGGCAGAAATGGATTATCAAAGATATTACAAATGTTTCTGTGGATCCAATCTGTATGATTGAAAATGAAATTGTAGTTCATTTAACAACATAAAAAAAGAGTGGCAACACAGTGCGTTCAGTTTATAAAACTAAAAGAAAATAATGCAAACATTAAGGAAAACAATTAATCTAAATACAGTCTCATACAATGATCAAGTAAATAATAATTTTTATAAAAACACTGCATGCAAAGACAAAGAATTGTAAATGTCTCAGAGAAGCACCTGATGTAGACTGTGAAACAGAAACAGTGATTTGAAAGACTAGCAGAAATGCAGAAGGACCTGCCCAACTAATTCTGGGTAGCAGAGCACTCCTAAGTAGAGTATTTGGGTATTGAATAATCAGTGAAGAAAAATGCAAAGAACAGAGCCAAAAATAAAAGAACCAATGGTTAAGACAATCTGTTTCCCGGGAAATTACTGAGTTGACTGAGCTTTAAGAGGAAGAATAAGGATGACTGAGGTCGTTTACTCAGCCTCTGTGAAGCTGCACAGAAGTTGTGTATATAATACCTTGAGATAATCACTTGGTCAAGTCTCAAGCTGCTGAAGCCAATTCTTTATATGCTGTCTGGAGGAACAAACACATATGAACAGGTTTTACCACATTAACATGCGTTGATCAAATTGTTTACTCCAGACCCACTTCATTCAGAGTTGATCCATAGCATGAGCCACCGCTTCAGGAGTACCATCAGGTGATGGGTTGAATGTAAGTTGAAGCCACAACCACAGTGACAGCGCAGGACTAATCAAAGAAGTGTCGTTTCAAACACACCAGCAGTCCCATCCTTCCACCATGTTGACATCTACATTGACAGAGCCCTACCAGCAGAGATAGAAGGAGGTGTGACTAGTGGAAGGATTGGATTATGATAGAATATTACAATAAAACATATATATATATATACACACACATGCCCCTATCACCTTTCAGAGTGGATTGAATGTGAGGCCTGAGAAAGTTTTCAGTGCTTATACTGATTTTTTTCCCCCTCCTGATGTTTGTTTCTTACTTTTGTGCAGAGAACATAAAACAAACAAAAGCAAGGCCCTTCCCCTCTAAAAAAACAAATTGGGGAATTAGTCAATGCAGTTAGAAATATTGTGATTACCTCCAGCATACAGCAGTGTTAAAATTAGATTAGCCTGATAACGTACTGTCACATTTGGATTGATTCAAACATAATCATTGAACTAATACTTAGCAATAACACTGTGTTCCCTTCCAATAAAATAGGCATACTTCCATATGTTTTGTGGGTTTTAGAAAAATATTCAAAGAATTTTTTTTTTTTTTTTTTTTTGTTTGTTTTCAATGTTCTGACGTGCGGAATCAAACTCTACAACTCGAGGAGAGTTATAGAGCAGGTATGTTTATTTCAGCACCAGATGCAAGGGGGATCGTTCCTCCTAACTTGCACGTCATTCCAACAAGCAGCCGGGTATTTATTATACAAAGTCATGCATTATAGATAAGGTTTCCAAGAATTCAGAATTTCCTCCCTTTGGGGACTCCTCAAGACGTACTTCTCACCTTCCTGGGCAGTTACCTGAAGTTCTTGTTTATCTTGCATGCATTAGTAGTCTTTGTTATTCAGTTTCTGTTATCTTAAAACATCTGCTAGCTAACGGTTAGCCCTTTCCTATTGTCCACCCTAAACATGCCAAGCTAACACATGCCCACTGGGCTGGTTTTAATCTAGATCAGCAGGATCCTCGGGCGGAGGATCCACCCTCTCCGGGGTGAGGGTCATTTCAATAGAAGTCGGCTCCCGCCCTTCGCTCTTTCTCAGGTATCAATGTTTCTGTTTTCTATGCAGTTTCTGTCTGCTGCAGTTTTAGGTTTTTCACTATATCAGTTCATACAGTGTTTTGACTGCATGTCCATCTAAGATGGGCAAATAGAAAGGGCTGTGAAATACACAGAACTGAAAGATCATATTAGCTTACAAACAGTACTTACTGAGCAAGGTACATATGAGGAAAGTAAAAACAATTAGAGAATGCAGTTAGAGCACAGGCTGATCAGTGCTCTGCTGGGTGAGATGCTGGGTCAAATTCATCCTTAATGTAATACCTTCATGATTTTATTATCATTGAAGTTACCCAAGAGATTATCTGACTCGTGAAAGACAGGCATGCTCAGAAGCAGTAGGTTGCAGATGAGCACTCAGAAAAGAAGCATCCCAGCATAAGTCAAGCAACATTACCTAAACATGTTCTTAAAATTTTATTTCAGGCTTGTGAATACAAAGTATTTGGTCACAAACAATAGCTTTGCTAACGCGTCCTGCTCTCCAGAAATGCTGATGAGGACAGGGAAGCGTGAAGCAGCCTGCATTAGAAGGGCAAGGCTGTTTTCTGCACTTGTGTCAGAAAATTGGTTCCAGCCGAGATCTCTGCCTCTGAAGAGTGACAGTGACACTTTAGGAAAGCCTAGGTGAGCTGCCAGGACTGTATTCCTCTTTCCAGTTCTTAATTTTGATGGTATTAATACCAGTATGCCTTTCTCCACTCCTTTACAAATAGCAAGGTATGTTTTCCAATTTAGTGAATGCTTGGCACGTCTACCTCTTCAGCAGGTCCCGCAGCTGCTAAACTACCAAACTCAACTTAGAGGGAGCTGAAACCTCCAATTTGGTTGCAATGAAAGAAATCTGCCCCTGCTGGACTCTAAGCTGCAAACCTTCAGCACAGAAGCAGGATATTTGCTATTTGACTTGAAGAAGTTTAAGGGAGCTACGTGTGGCCAAAAGAAAAGAAAAATATCTATAGCATAAAAGCTGTCTCAGATGTTATCCTAGAGGGCAGTAAAAGCATAGGTCAAAGCCTTTCTGAGTATCAGTAGTTTTTAACTTTGGATAATGAGATCAATAATTGCAGGGTGAATGATCAGCACGAATTGTAAATAAATCCTGTCAGAAGGTGCACCTGTTGTAAGAAATTTATTGCTTAAAGAACGTGTTGCAGATTCTGAAAAGCAAATACTGCTTTGATGCTAAGAAGCAAGAGAACTCTAAACCACCTAATGTTAGGATAAATAATTTGAACATGAGAACTGTATTCTGGGTACATTTTTAATTCTTACTTAAGGAACTTAACTTAGTGAGCATCCCACTAATATATATCTCTAACTTGTATGACAGAAAGAAACTCTAAAAAAATAATCTTATAAATACAGCAAAACCCCCTGCAAAACACATTGCTGCCTTGAAAACACTGCAGCACAACTACTTTCAGCTGTCATTCCTTGCTGCCACTACAATAAGTGAAACAGGGATCCTTTCTCTCTTCATCAGTTTCCTGCAGGTTGTTCACATTGCTCAGAGGCAATGCAGATGCAGAAGTTTTCTAAATTACTTTCTTTGCTCGCAGCACAGAAACAGCTGTAATGTCTGCAAAATGCTTGTAGTTTCATCATTCTTTTGTTCGTGTGTGTCTGAGAGAGAGAGATGGACAAATACAGATTTCTTACACATTTACGGGAAACATCTCCTAAATATAAGATTAGGTCAAGATACTAGACACCATCTGAAAAAGCACACAGTGGTTTGATTCTTTCATCTGCCTTGGTTTTGTTCAGGCCTTTATTTAACTATGGCTAATTATGTTTCACCATAGGACAAAGCATGCGGCAGTAATCTTGTTTTGATACTTATGTAACTTCAATATGATAAAAATTTTAGTTTATTATTTAGTGGGGTGGTTTTTATTGGGTGGTTTGTTGTTGTTGGTGGTGGTTTTTTGTAATAGAATTATTTGGAGAACCAGATATTTCCTATAGTTGACAACATATTTTTTCCTCCAGTAAAGAGAGATTACGTTAGCTTATTGTTTGATTCACATAACCTCAGTCTACAATTTAAAATTTACTGCAACTATCTCAATAATCATTAAAATATTTTCTTTGCATTTAAGCATATGTAAGCATATATGAAAACAATCAATGGGCTTACTTATTTGTAGCACATTCAGTATTGTGCATTTGTTCTGAGGTTTGGAGGGCACTGGAATAAAGTGAATGTAACAGGCAGTAGCTGGGAAAAATAAGGGGAGGAAATTGAAGTGACAACACAAAACGAAAAAGAGAAATTAACCCAAATTAAATAGACTAATTCAAGGCATAAAGAAACTGGGTAATTCAAAGCATAATCAGTCAAGTAACCAAGTTTTCTGAGACAAAGATTTGTGGAAGGGTGCTTTGAAGGTGAATTTGAATTTACAGCTGAGTTTACAATCAAATCTGAATGCATATGGACAAGAAATATTAAGTAAATCCAGTCAGGAGGTGCCAATATACCATTTTTGATCAGTAATAACAAGGCAAAATGTGTTAAACATTTGGGATAATTCACCTTTATCTTAACATTTTTTTAAACATCCATTAAACTGTCAGGGTGTTTTGTACCTTGTAATGAAGCTTGTGAGAGATGAATGGCAGGCATTAACCACCATTTCACTATCACAGAGTGAGAGGGAGAGTCTGGAGGGGTGATTTGCACCTCGGGTGTCTTCAGAATACTGACAAGGACATTTGTTCATTATTACTAGTACTTGAATACTAAAAATCTGCTAAAAGCCTCACAGACAAAAAGAAAGAAAAACCCTTCACTTGAGTCAAGAACCAAATGTATTACTATATTGAATTCTAAGTATTAGCTGTGACCACTACATTAAAGTTTCCTCTTGTGCCATGCAAATTCCCAAACAATCTCTGAAGAAGCTTCTCCGTGAGGATGATCCTGGCAGGAAAACAAAACAAAATTACCCCCCCTAAAACCCTCTCTGTTTTCTAAAACATTAGATGTAGACATGGTTAATTATATATTAAATATGATTTTATGTTGTGAAATCATTCAAAATACAGCTAGTGTTGACACAGAAATAAGACTATTACATGGCGGGGGGGGTGGTGGTGGTACATAAAAACTTAAATGCTGACATCATTGATTATTTCATTGCTATGCCTACAGCACCATTACTGCTAAAAGCTTTAATTAACCTACAGATACCATAGCATATGTAACTCATTTTTCAGTACAGGAATACAAACCACAGAATATTTCTTAACTGGTAAAGATGTAATTGTACATATTTTATCTAAATGAAAACTTTCAACATAATAACTCCCTAATATTAACGACTGCTACATAAGTTACTAATTAAAAAAAACAGTACAGCTGCCATACAGATTATCTGTCTCGGTAGACACAGGGAATAGCCAAGCAGTTTACTTACCAAAACCAAAAAATTATTTATCCAAAAGAGAGATGATATTTTTTAAAACATTACTAAAATTTAAAATTTGTCTTTAAAAATCAAATATAAAGACAGTAATGAGAGTCACAATATCATTTAATAACAACATCTGTACTTCCCTGCAACAGAATTTCAATTGCTATTAATGCTAGATGAAACATGAAGCAAATTTCAGAAAATGGATTAGAAAAGTGAAAAATTAAAGAACGTTAACTGCAGAGACTGTCTAGGAATGTTCAGCCACAGAATGAACACTGCTATAAGTAGCTGAATACGTACCAAGCAGACAGTATGTTTATGAAAATGTTACACAGACTAGCTCAGTGTAGAGTTAAGTTAGCAAATTTCAAATACGTTAAACCTGAGATGAGTTTTATGAAAAGTTTTTTAAAGACTTCTAAATTGAATAGCCTCCTTCTGCTTCTATTCAGCTTTAAAATTAATTTTATTTATCTGTATCAGTAGCAGCCAGACAGGCAAATATACAGAGAACAAAATGCAACATGCGGAATCAGTGAGTGTTTAGAGCGATTTCTATAAAATATGCCATCGCTAAGACTCATTGTCTTAAGGGAAGATGATATCTGTGTGAACTTGCCACACACAAGACAGACACACACATAGAGGATTTTTTTCTTGTAGTTTTATACCTGGGATACAAAAATGCTGTTGTAATTCACATTACAAACAGCTTCCATCATAAAATGCAAACCTATATAGACCTTAAATGAGACAAACATGCAATTAACCTAGGTTTAAGGTTTCTGATTCTTGCAGAATAGCTAGTCTTGAGAAAATATTTTGAATACATTTTTATGAATAACTTTGGTTGTAAAACATATCTTTTGGTTTTAAAGTAGCTTTGGTTAAGCTTATTTATATTTGCTCACATATATATCCTTCACTAAAATTTAATTATGCATCTATAACCTGTTCGGCTTAATTCTGAAAAAAAAATTAGAAATTCAAAAACTCTTTTAAAAATATTTTGTAGTCCCACCCTCACTTTAAGAATAAAAGTTATAGTTAATAATTTTCACAGTTTTGGTTGTCTTTTGGTGTGACATCCCCATATATGGCAAAAAGCACAAATGGGTAAAATATTGCATGAGAAATGACATGATCTTCTTTCCAGACAACACAATAATGGAAATGACTGAAAGGAAAAGCTAATGGCAGGATGGGGTCGTCACTGCACTGAGTAGCATCAGGGGTGGGAGTTTTGCACCATTGTTCCTACTAGACATTTGGAAGCTGAGTAGGAAGAACCTCATATACATCTGAATTGCTGGATGCAACCTTCAAGAGGTTTACTTTCACGGATTTCCTTTTCTTTTACCAGCTACCAGTGTAAAAGGGGATGTTAAATCCTATGCTATTTTTTGCTAACCCTTATGATCCTAATTTTTTAGTTGCAATAATGTTTTGCTGATTTGTTTAATTCAGCTCTTAAAGTTACATTCATTTCTAAGCAGCAGAAACAGTAGTTCCCTTTGTGAATACAAAAACTGTTGTCATGTGCACTGAAAACTGTTCCTGTCCAGAAAGGTTATCAGCTACAAACGAAAAGGGAACAAACACATGGGGACATTTAGGCAGAGGACATGACAAAAGAGATGAGATATTGAATAGTTTTCTGCTTATTACTAATACATATTTTGTTGATCTTCTTCTAGAAGCTCAGCTCTTCACTTTTTCTCTCTCCAGTATTTTTTGGTTTTCTGGTGTTTCTCTGAACATACGTACTAGTATCTAGGAAGTGAATATTGGAAGGTTATTCAGCTATCCTGATCAATTTGTATAAACTCTATGCAATGTGTTCCATGTATTTTTAGTTTTATGCACATTATATGAGCAATTAAATGTATGGGGGGAAAAAACCAAGGAGAAAAAAATCTACTGTGTTCATATGTGTGGAAAAAAATGTATACATACTGAAAGCCAAACAGTGTTAAGTCCAAGCTGCTAAATAAAGTATATTGAGCCAGTTAAATCCAAGTGAGTGCATATAAAGAGTATGATAGCTGCCTTATTATCTATGTAGTTGTAACATATGGCTAACAATCTTAAAATTGGTTCTTTTCAAAACTATCTACCAAAAGTATTTGTCCAAAAAATACATCCTTCATTCTTTATATTCCATACAAATTTATGACCTGTATTCTATGGATATGTTGGGTAGATGTGTGCAATTGTGCCGCTACTGCATGGTTGCTATGATTATAATTCCCCAGACACAATTCTTTATTTCCTAAGCAGCTTGTTGGATTGCAAAGCCCACCAGACCTGTCAAACAGTACTGTATTGTTTGGTGGCTCAGAAGTTCTTGACAGATTTGCAATGATCTTCAGTTTCAGAGGCAGCATAACTCAGGTACATGGGATATTTCCCATGATTATTATAAAACCAAGGAAAATCCTAATGATATTAGCAAGTGGTTTGCTACTAGGTTTTTATGTAATTTCTTGCTAGAAACTGTGGCTTGTGTAGCTTGAGGTCTGAGTACTGCAGTATTGTTGGAGTGTGCATGACTGGAGTCATGCAGTGACTATGTGTATATTGTGAGTATATGTGGTTATGAATACCTAAGGAATATTTGTTTCTTTCCTTCAACTTACATGTGTATACTTAGTTATCTTTCTAAATGATTATCATTGTTCATATGTCTTACTTTTTCTTCTTAAGGACTAGCCAAATGCAACAAAACCCACCAAAACCTAACAGTGAAGCTAGACACTAAAATCATTGCTAGAACTCCTCTTTTCTCAAAAAACTCTGACAAGTCTGAATACATAGTTTTCTCTACTAAGAATAACAACAGAAGAATAAGGACTCTTCTGATGGGGTCTTACAATGTTAGCATTTGCACAGACCTTTATAGTTATTTATTACTGATGAATCAGTTGATAAGCCCTGTTGCTGTTCCCCCCATGTAGTTTAGCCCTCAGAGGTTTGTACTCTGCATCGGCAGAGACACGGTTATTAAGAACATGTAGATGGTAATGTTGCACCATTCTTACGAGATTAGAGATGGCCAGACCTGGGCTGTAAAGACAGCAGAACATGTGAAACACAGTAGGGCACCATCTAACATGCTTTCTATGGTGTACAGTTTGGAAGAATTCAGTTTCTCACCTTTTCCTCCAATAGCACATCTTCCAGTAACTTATACTTTTCCCATGCACACAGGCAGAACATAGATGGAATCCTTGTGTCTTGGCTTGTACTTTGAGTAAAAAGTATTTTTTATGATTCTTCCTAAAGTCTTTGGAATATATAGGAAATGGTATGTTTTAACCAGCAGAATCATAGCTAGGGAAAATCAGTTTTGGCAAAGCAGAATTTCTATTATAGACAATTATGCAGCATAAGGTACAGGTCAAGCATGACAATATAAACTTTCAAAAAAAGAAAAATACAAAATTCCGTATGGTCAGTAACTTCTTTCTATCACTTTTCTATTGAAATGAATATAGATTAGAAGTATATACTGCCTCCTTTGTAGGGAAAAATCCCCAAAAGTTCAATGCTAACTCTTCCACCTGCAGTAAACAAATTAAAAGTAGTATTTTCCTTGCATGCTACTAAATGCAATACATTACTTACTTGCTCATTAGAAGTAGAATATTTGAAGTGCTCATCCAAAGAATGTTAGAATTAAAAAAAAAAATTGAAATGCATAGACTAATAATTTTATTATTTGTTTTCAGATACGATTCTGAAATTACAGAATGAGGTAATGTAAATGAATGAAACTTACTTTTTTCCAATACTGTATTACAATCTAAACACTTGAACAACGTTGTGACGTCACAAAGTATATGAGATTTCACATAGTCTGATATATTCCAAAACAGTCGTAGCTGCCAGAACCCAACTAGCTAGGCATTCAGAAGCTTGTACACCACAGTAACTTCAGAATCCAATTAAGTGAATTTTCCCATATCCACTCTATGCTTGTAAAGCTTCTAGCATGTTTGTGGGATAAATGTACAACTTCTTACGTAATAGCAAACTAGCATCTTGACAGTAGAAATGAAAAATTAACAACAGTAATCCTACAAGTTCTTTCTGGCCACTACAGAAGTGTTACAAGTCATAAGCTGTAGCTGGAAAAAAATATGTACATATTTCTTTTCCACAAGTGTAAAAGCATATTCTCCAAAAGCCATTCAAATTGATCTAATTTGTGAGTGAATATTATATTTGTCACTACTGGAGTGAAAATGAACAAGTCAAAATAAACAAATTTGGGGTTTGTGTTTTGCTTCCCCCGTCCTCCCACCCCCCTGCAAACCACCCC
>JAVJGI010000040.1:64302311-64320984 GCA_035590275.1 Ibycter americanus
ATCTTGAGGAAAGTGAAAGAGATGCACAAGATTGCTAGAGAAGCTTCTCCTTCCCCACCCCACCCCCCCATATATGCATTTTGAAAGGATTTCCTGCATTTAAACATAATTACAATGCTTCAAAAATTATGAACATGGCAAACATTTCATACTGCATGACATGAAACTTCTTATTTTTATTGAGTGGATTAGTCTTATCTAACATTAGGTACATAAAGTACTGATGTGTCATGGTTTTGGCTGGGATAGAGCTAGTTTTCTTCTTAGTAGCTGGTGCAGCGCTGTGTTTTGGATTTGTTGTGAGAACAATGTTGATAGCACACTGATGGTTTTAGTAGTTGCAAGGACTTCTTCGTTTCCGAGACCCTGCCAGCAAGAGGGCTGGAGTGACACAAGAAATTGCTGCCAATGTCTTGAGAGTGACGCTCTCTTTTCATAGGAAGAGCAGAACACTGGATACTACCAATGCCTTAAACTACTGCTAAGTATATATATATGTATCATTTTAATGGTGTTTAAATTGGACTCTTTGGGTAAAATGGTTTAGCCTTGCTGCCATTACCAAACTGCCAGAGAAAATGGTAATTCTGTTGTTCAGAAAGCTGGATTCAACTACATACAGCCCTTCGCACATCTGTAACAAATAATGTCTCATAGCTTTATCTAGTATACTGTTGCATATTTACATTTTATTTAAGCCTCATATTTTTTAACCATTAAGGATTTTTTATAATTACAAAATTGGATAATGCTAAGAAACTATGGTGTAGCTGCTGAAATTCTAAAGGCTGTCTCTGCTCTGATGCCTTTCAAAGCCTTAAAAGCAAAATACAATTTAAATGTGACATCTGGTAGAGTTATTAAATCTAGCAGCAGCTGAGAAAACATAAAAGGATTCTTCTTTTAAATAGAAAACAAGCTGACATTTTACAAATACTTACTATTTCAGCTACTGGTATATATTAGAGAAGACTACAAAAATCAGAAAGAATTTGAGTGATCTACAAAACAAAAGTATCTACTAAATTATAAAGACAGCAGATGTTTCAGCATTTATTTCTCTTTAAACCCTCTGCTTTCATACATTTCCAGGTCAAACATTCAGTGCATATATCTTTTCTCCTATTAATTTTCAGCTGCATATTCCACTCATCGGCACATATGACATTTTGTTACTTTATCCTGAAACAATGTCTCAGCCAGATCAGACAGATGCGATATAATTACTGACCCATTATAACATAGTTTTTACTTGATTCCCTCCCCCCTGCTATAGGTAGCTCCTTGAACTTCAGGTATCCAATTTGCATGGTAACAGGTGTCTTTATTGTGAAATCATTATTATTTTTACTGCGTGCATATCTTTACCCAGGCATGACTAATTGGTGTGGAATAAAGCCTTTTCTCAACAGTATACAGCACACATAATTTCACAACTGACATATGGTATGTGCAGTCTGGTTTCAGGCAGAGTCAAAAGATAAAAATAACAATTGCCTAACCTAGCTCTGTTTACACAGGGAAGTGTCTTATATTTTAAAATTATGTCCATTGACTTCGGATAAGAAACTGACCCTCAGAGAATAACTTTCCACTAAGATTTTTCTTTTTTGTCCTATGGTCTTGAATTTGCTTGCAGTTATATTAGTTTTCAGACATGTCATACTTATTTTTCCTTACAAAATCGTTTTTCTAATTTTACTTGTCCAATATTTATTTAAGGGTTTGGAGAGACAGGAAAGATATATAAACAATATACTATATAAAAAACCAAAACAAAACTAAAGCACAAACAGTGAATTAATTTTTTCCAAGAAAATTATAATTGACTTGAGAAGAATGAGATCTTGCTCACCAAGGCCTGGTAACTCAATCTCCTACAATTATCTTACAACTAATGATGAACTGCCTCTTTTTGATACACAGCATTTGAGATACAGCACCTAAGGAGTCAGTCTATCCAGTTCTAATGCCTGTGCTCCCCCCCCCAATCGTAAAGCTAACAGAAATAACCACATGTGACTGAAGGTGGTTGATGGTACTGGGGAGATTGACTCACAGTTGCTCTCCCTTCTGGAAAACAGCAAAGGGGAAAAAAGGTACATGGTAGGGTTTTTGGTTTTCAGTTTTGTTTTGGTTTTTTTTTGTGTGTTTTTTTTCTTTCTTCTGTTCTTGATAAAAATTGAGGTTACAGAGTGGCTTTAACAACTGGTAGAGCTCCGACCATTTTGACAAAAAAAAAAAAATCTACGAAAAGAAAAAAAGACATGATGGCTAGAAACCTATCTAGAAAGTCCGAAGCCTCAGAATCCAATAAACTATACCAATTTGTCATTGTTGGAAAGATTAAATTTCTTTTAAGTTCATTGAAAAACATTCAAATTAATTAACATGCTAGTAACTTCCTCACTTAGAAGTCCAAGGCCTAAATTCTAGCTGTAACATCTATTTCTCATAAAAGTTATGTGTGAAAGAAAAATACTCTCAAGTTCTGAGAGTACTGAATAACTCAAGCTGTTACATCAGCGTTTTGTTCTCTGAAAAAGCTGGTTTGGCAGCCACCCCCAACCACTCCCATTTCTTTTCTTGCCTTGAGCCTACCACTTCTCAGCTGTGCCAATGCAACCATTTAGGCAGCTGCACTTTAAACTGAATGAACAAAATACTCCTGGTTATAAGAGTCATTCATGTCACAACAGAGTCAGGAATAAACCTTTATGTCATCTTTTCTTTCTGCTGTCTTGGATACAACTTGGAATAAAGGTTATGTGAAATGTGGCCCAGCCAACTCCATGCTGATCAATTAAATCAACAATTATGTAGTGGAAACACTCTGTAGTTTTACCAAAATTTAGGGGACAAAAGGAAACCTTACAGTTCTCACAGAGAGCAAATAGGCCCAGACCTAAAAATGACTGAATTGTTGAGCAGAATTTAGTTGGGAGTTGGATTTATAATTCCAAAATATAGTTATTCTGACATTTCAGAGAGTAACTCGCAAACATGGACATTTTTAATCATTAAAGCTCCCTGCATGCCTATATTCTTCTGTTATAGATTCCTCTATGCCTACTTATACTTGTGTCTTTAGGTGAAATAACAGGAGTAGTACTCGTTTGCCAAGTATGTCAAAGAAATAACTAACTCTTGTATAGTAGAAGTTACATGTCCAAGAAACCCCACCATATATTATTCCAGTTCTCCAGGAAAGTTTTAGAGTTTATAGCATTAAAACCACTGCCTAGAAAATCTCATTTTCTATACCCACAGTGAACTCCCTGAAATTTAGTTTTATAATGAGAAATTATAAAAAAAACCCAACTTTGATAATACTTGAAAGTAAGTCTAGTGATATACTATGTTGTGCTCATTTATTTTGAATTTGATTGTACTGAAATGTTATAGAAAAGGATTGTTTTACTATAAGATGATTCAAAACTGTAAGAAAACAGGCATTTCATAAACAGTGAATTCTACCATACCACAGAATCCATTACCAAATTTCTGTTGTGAGCTTGCCATTGGCTTTAAGCAAGGTATGCCAGTTAAAGTTCTGTTTTCTCCTACCTTCGTTGCTCCTCTCCTTCAAGCAGTGCTTCAAAAGGTTGTCACGTGTATAACTGCGGTGACCCTAAGCTGACAGCGAGCACTGTGCTGACCAGTATGGTCCCACTGTTTCTCTGTAGTGCATCTCCACCATCCTTCTTAAACAGTCATTGAGTTATATTTATATGACTGTGTTACACTGTTTGAGGCAAAGATCATCTTTTCATTACGCATGTGAATGATGTTTAACAGAAGAGAAATCACAAAGTTCTAGAACGCTGCAGTTATAAGGAAACTAACCATAATCATGTTAATTATGATGAAGAACTGCTGGATAGGTTAGGTCATGCTTTATGCAACCTACCTTTTGAAATCACTGCTATTATCACAAACTTATTTTTGGAGGTTTGAAATTTATGCTGTGTAAATTTATACATTTCTATTAATCTCTCTTTTTGTTTGAGTATAATGCAAGTCAGAGGGAAATCTGGTTTCTTCTGATTCCTCTGTAAAGGAAGACTTAAGCAGGGCATTCAGACAAATCTTTTAGATTTTGTTTTCCTTATCTCTGAAAGTGATATTTCTTAATTCTTTAAATAAAACTTTAGAATAGCTAAGAATTCTTAAGCAAGCTAAGGACATCAAAAGTTCAGTTTTGCAAAAAACTTCATGAATCAAAGTTGTTGCTTTGTTCTAATTTTTGGGAAAAAAAAGATTATTAAACTCTTTATCAAGGAAGATACTTAAAAATATGTTCACTGATCACACTTCCTTTTACACACTCATAATGTGATCTTTTTTGTAGCTGCCAAAAATAATTTCAAACAGAAAATTAAAATACTTCATTTAAAATAAAGTTACAGAATTTCTCCAAATAGATACCTTAGTAAAATCTAAACAATTTTGTTAAGCATATCATGTTTGTCTCAGCTCAGCTGCTGGTGGAAAATTCTTCAAAGTCTTTGCAGAAAGCTTTGAGATACTTTATATAATTATCCTGTTAAATTTAGAATTTTAAGCTTGCATGGTTATCTGTTGATGCATTTCTATTATACATTAACTTTGTACCTCCAATCTTTTGCAGCTTTTATTAAAACCAGTATAAAAACTATATAAAGACCATACATTATATCTAAAGGCTTACACTAAACTTTGGGTTTAGACTTAGTGATGGGACTGGATTTATATTTTTGCATGAGAGGAGGTAATAAAACATTGTTTCCCAAAGTATTTAAATTAGCTTTTAAGAATAGTCACAGAGGTAAAAAAAAAAAAAAAAAAAAAAAAAAAAAAAAGTTGTTTTTCATTCAAACTGTTCAATCTTCAGAAAGGTCTCTTGAGCCCTTTGTACCATCAGTGCGTTTTTGTTGGATATCTGTATAGCAAGTAATGGCAATAGTGGCAATAGATTGCTGCTTCTATGAATACTGAAAATCATTCCAGTCAGATGATTCTAAGCAAATCTAAGCAAAATGACCTCGGGGACTATCTGTTCAGATGAAAGTGATTTATAGCAGAAATCTCCCAATGCAGCAAAGAACTTTTGCACATGAGTCACAAGCTGCAACAGTACTTTACAGACTTGAAACTAAATCAACATTTGAATATGAAAAATCATTGGGAAGAAGTATAACCTTTTTCTAAGCTACATAACTAAATATTGAAATTGTTCCTATAAGAAAGAGAAGAAATAAAAACCCAAACCACTTGTCATATACATGTATTAAGAAGTTGGAGAGATGTGATTCTTTTACTAAGCAAAAACTCCACATGGAATGATGCATCAAGTAGTTTTCACCCAGAAATTACAGGGCATTTATTTACTGTCATTATTTTTTCTTTTTTCATTATAATGCACACTCCTCATATTCTAAGGTGCTCTTCCACCCTAAATTGTCACAAATAGCAAAAAATGGCATGAAACAATTACTACTGTTGTTACATAAAATATGCAGTATCCCAGTGATCTTGTACAATACTATGAATTTACTAAAACAGTACAGCAAAAAATGGCATGATTATGACTTAGAAAGTTCCATGATTAGGGTACTTACAATTTAGCTGAGAAGCAGCTGTTTCTTCGAGCCTCTTCCTAACTTCAATGTTATACTAAGCTTAGCATATGGCTGTGTAGCAGGAACATCATGGCCTGATTCTCCTTTCAGGGAGGAAAATCAAATATTACAATACTGAAACCTTAAGAGTGACACCATAATAAAAAGATACTAATGAGAAGCATAGTATGTTGAAGTTAAGCACGGAACTTTACAGAGAGATATACAAGTAGCACATAGATGTCATCTGATCAGTCATGCTCTAGTTGCAAGGGCCCCCAAGCACCCCAACCAGCTTTTTCCCTTTTTCCACTCTTCAGTGACCACCAGGCTTACCTTCTGAAGCATGCTTTAGAAAATATGGATCAAGCTGGTCTATCACACAGACTGAGGAAAGGTCCGGGTCTCTCAGAGGGAGGAAAGACACCAAAGTCAGGGGAAGTGGAGGCAACTGCAGTTAAAGTCTTCCTGCAGCTCGTTCAGACGAAACCCAGGTGAAAGATCAGGAAGCCGACAGAGCAAGCAGGGTCCAAGTTTGTTTGGCCTGGGCAGTCAGCCTAACCTTGTGAGAAAACAGAGCAATCAAAACAGCATGATTTTTTTCTTTTTTTTTTAAGCAACACCCTAAAATGAACACAATAGTAAAGAAATGAGACCTGTTCAGCATTACAGAGAAAGGAAGTATATTTATAGGAAAATTTAAGGCTGTAGTTCTTACATTTGATGGCTCTTTCAGACCATATGCTGAAAGATAAGTAGTTGCTATATAACCACACAGAAGTTTAACAGCCCATAAGAAGCATGTAGATTCCTGTCAAAAGGTCAAATCCTTACTTACAGCCAGGTTACTAGCTCTATGTATGTATGCATTTTATATATATATATTTGTATGTACACATTGGTAGCAACAGAGCTACTATCCTTGAAAAGTAGGTAATGAAAAATACATGCTAAAAGCTCTATTTTTTTTTTTATAGAATGGCATTCAGATTACATTATTTTCATCAATTTTATTTTTAAACAGTAATAACAACATAAGGTGTTTTTCATACTGCAAAGCTTGTTCATAAGGATACGGAAAGTAGAAACAGCACAATAAAATCTTATCACAGTTATATCCTAGTTAAAAGCTAACAGCAAAAAACTACTCATACAGAAGCAATAGTTTCTTGCTAGACAAAAAAAGGATGAAAAGCAATAATGTGGTGCTATGCAGGTTTGGCATATCAAACCCGCTGCTTTTCACCTGCCTTATAGCAGAAAATGTTTTCTTAAGAATTTATTCTCAGAATTTATGCTCGGGGGGGGAAAGAAAAAAAAAAAAAAAGGAAAACAAAAAGCCAGGTATAAGGCCCATCAGGAATGATGAAATAAGTAGCTGTTCTTTTCCCTACATCTTTTTCATCTTTTTAGGGAGAAATAAGCTTAACTGTTTACAGCATTGTTATCAAATGTTAAATCTTCCCTGGCCTCCTAAACAGTTAATTAAGGAAAGGTGGGATACACGTTGCCTTGTCAATTCGAGTTTTGAAAGTTTTCTTATGTTTCAAGAGGAGAAAGCAACACCAGGTTTTGAAAGCTTTCATTAGAAGTCAGTGTGTCTCCTCTTTACTTTATTAAAAAAATTCCAACATTATTAATTCTTAAAGATTAGCTGTGTAACTGAAAAATGCTGTTTGTGTATCATTGCAGCTTCTGAGGAAATACCTCAAATCTTCTCATGGTTAATATTTATAATAGAAATATTAGGAATGTAGAAAGTAGACCACCTCCACCCAGCTGAACTGAGACTCTTTATCTGTTCAGGACTCAAACACTTTTTCAGCCAGAGACCTCATCCAGAAATTAAGAGACTAAAGCAATACAGGGAATAGTGTGATTCTGCAGACTGGTGATTACAATATTCTGTCAGGAAAAGTAAACATCAGCTCCTGTTGTGTCACTATTTCAGGACCTATTATTCAAAATAATGAGGATCTTATCAGCTACAGTTATGTTTTCTCCTGTGTTCATCTGAACCCTGGCAGGTAGCAGATGTGTGAACCTCCTAGGATGAAGAAAGATTTTAAAAGATCTTACTTCCTGACTCAGAGTTCCATTTTTCCATTCCCTTTGGGAGGGGTGGTGCTTGCTCACCCTTTCAAACGATGCAGCTTGCTGCATTCAGGTCAGGATTTTGAATGCATGCAAGTATTTTCTGAAATCCATTGAGCATCTAAACTTCAGAGAAGGATGGATCTTAGGATGTAAGCCCACACACCACTTTTTCTGTTGAACAGTTTTGCATGACTCCCAGTACATGTGCAGAGCATTATTTGACTCACCAGTCTAAGTCAACTAAACTACTTAAAAAGCTGGAGTGCACTAGGCTGAATTCTGTACATGGCTTCAAGGTCAAAATACCCCAAAGGTATCTGCTGCAGTACTTACCTCCCTGAGCATCAGACACCTTTATCTGATCTAGGCTTAGATCGTTTTTCATTTTAGTATAAGTTTTTGCTAATAAAGTGCACAGCATGTCAGCTAAGTGTTAATGTAGAATGTAGGAATCAGAATTTTATTCAGGTCAGAATGCCTTTTTAAAGACATAGGTCAAAACAGAAATTATGGACTGAAGCACTCTGACAGCACTGTGTACAAGATCAAACAACGCTACCTGTCCGTTTTGTCATTATTGCTTAAAAATCCAGTTAAAGCAGATGATATTTTCCTCAAACATCCCTTCAGAGGCGGAAAAATTCTTCATTTTCAAAAAACCTGCATATCAGGGACCTTGATTCAGTCCATCAAGCACTCTTCTAATATTCACCATTTATTTGACCTTGAAATATACGAATCCATGACTCCAAAAAATAACTATGTATTCCACTCCTCACTGACTGCATACACCTTACTAGCTCCCAAAAGCCAGAAAAACACATTCCTTTTGAGTAAACAAATCATCTTTTCTATCTTTAGCTGCTCCACATGGTTAGAAGAATTTATTTAAGGTGGTCAATCAGGAAAAAAAAGCTCTAGAATCAGCTTTGTGAAGAGACTGTTATGTTATCTAGATTTATTTTTTTTAATAAAGCCCTGTTTGGATTTTATAGTCTTGATACTGATACAACTTGCATAAAATGGTGGCACAAAATAGAATCTTTATTCAATGATCACTCTGAGAATTTGTGCAACACAGAAAATGCCTGCATCATTACCATTAAGTAAATGTTGGTAAATATGAAAAAGTTTAACTTGGTATAATTAAAAATAGTGATGGAAAGTGTATTTTCTCTAAACATGCTTATTCTTATTTGCAATGGTGGGTTGACCTTGGCTGGCTGCCAGATGCCCACCCAGATGTTCTCTCACTCCCCCTCCTTGACAGAGCAGGGGAGAATATAACCCAGAAAAGCTCATGGGATGAGATGAAGACCTGGAGATTGCTCACCTGTTACTGGTCTGAGGAAAACATTCTCAACTTGGGAAAAAATAGTTTAATTTATTACCAAATAAAAATAGAATAAAATGATAAGAAACAAAGACAAAAGCTAAAACACCTTCCCTCCACTCACCATCTTCTTCCCAGGCTGAACTTCACCTATGCATTCCTGACTCCTCTACCTGCCCTAACCCTGAGCAGCACAGAGGGTGGGAATAGTGGGTTGCACTCAATTCATAACAGTTATCATCTGCCACTCCTTCCTCCTCACACTTTTCCCTGCTCCAGCTTGGGTCCTCTCCACGGTCTTCAGGAAAATACCTACTTCACTGCGGTGTCTCCATCAGCTGCAGGGGAATCTCTGCTCTGGTGCCTGGAGCACATCCTACCCCTCCTTCTTCACTGACCTGGGTGTCTGCACGGCTCTTGCTCTCACATAGTCTCACTCCTTTCTCTGGCTGCAGTTGCTGTTGCACAGGTTTTTCCCCCTCCCTTCTTAAGTTTCTTATCCCAGAGGTGCTAGCACAATCACTGATGGGCTTGGCCTTGGCCAGTGGTGGGTCCATCCTGGAGCTGGCCGGCGTTGGTTTTGTCAAACACAGGGGAGGCTTCCAGCAGCTTCTCACAGAAGCCACCCCTGTAGCCCTGCTGGTACCAAAACCTTGCTGTGCAAACCCAATACAGCAAGGCGGGGGAATAATTTCATTAAGTAGAGTTTTAAATATATAATTTTTTACTAATTATGGAATGGTAGTCCCTTGATTGAAACATTTAAACTAGGCAATCCTTCTCCTGAACCTCTACTTCATTCCACAATCTCAACTTGAAAGACAAAGATGGATTTTGTGAAAGGAAAATACTAATATTATTTGGGAAATGAAATGGTATTACTGATGCAAAACTACAGAACAATTCCCCCACAATTTTAAATAATAGCAGTAGAATATTGTGAAAATTGTTTTTTCTCAAAGGTTCTTTAAAGGTTAAAAAAGAAACTATGTTAATTTTTTTTTTTTTTTTTAAATTAAGATATTTCAAAACACAGCTAAAACAACTATATAGATTTTCATCACACAAACAGTATCTTAGTTTCTCTGTTAGCTTCTTTTCCTTCTATGATGGAAAATACATGGGAAGTGGCAACTCTTCACATTACTTCTGTCTGCTGGCAGTAACAATTTTTTCCAAGGCTTATGTGCAAATTCTGATGATATAGTTGTGGCATGCAAAGAGTATCTTAAACTCCTTTAGTTATTTTAACGAAATTAGAAGCAAACTTATTCTTGAACCTACATTATGGGAAAAAATAAGCTGCTGGTTTGCGCTTGAAATTGTTCAGTCAACCAGTTTCAGGGCTGAAATCCATTCTGATTTCCTGTTACACATCTAATATATAAGAAACTTTAAAATACTCCGGAAGTGTATTAGTATATTGGAAAAGTACTTCACGTTAGCTAAAAGCCTAGAAATCTGCATCCTCTGGAGTTCAAGTCTTCCATTTCATCATTTAAAATGCCTGGGAACAGTTTAAAGCTTGAGTCAATTCAGTACTTAAAAATTATGAAAATATCTCATAAGAAAAGAATGACATAATTTTATGTTTTACTAATGCTGGAGAAGATATTAAAATACAAGTCTCTTAAGGAAATTAACTTATTCATTAACTGAATAGGCGGGTATGATTCTAAGACTGTAAAAATATTTGCAATAGCTTTATCATTTCAGTTGTATTTAATATTCACAGTCTGGCCAAAAAAGACTGAACATAAATGTAAAATTAAGGAAGGTTAATGTCTAAATACAGTATGAACTTGAAAGGAAGACCAGAATGACTGCACATTTCTGATATTATCTTTTTAAGTGCTATATGAAATCAATTCACCTTAAACAAAATACATACTACACTTTAACGACAGCCAAACAGAAGATAAATTTTTCTTACAACAAAAATATGATCTGAGAAAACATTAACTAAGGCAGCCTTACAATAACATCTGTGACAAAGTTAATGTCTCTGAGGGCTATTTTTCCTTGATTGCATAATGGACTTTACGTACAAATGCACAAAAATATAACATTATTTTTAACATCAGCTGCCAGAAGGAATGAGAAGTGATTTAACTACTCAGTGCTCACAGATAATGCCTCTTGCCTACAGGTATCTTCAATTTCAGAGTAAGATACTGAATATGGATATGTGTAGGATGAGGTAATGTTGGAAACATACTCAGATCTTCATGCAACCAGTTTATGCTTTTACAGTTCTTCCTTCCTTATCACATAGGTGAAATGAATTTTTGAGCCAGAAAATAATAATTAATAAAAAATCTCATATCAGTGATAGAAGTTCTACTTCTTGTTTAGTCTACACATCTTCAGTTGTCTTGATGAAAACATCTGCAGCTTCATTTTGGTTTTTTGCCAGAAGGCTACACTATAACGGTAATTAGCATTAAAATGATTGCCTCAAAGCTATATCTGCAAGCAAAACCACTCCAAAGTGTTACCTTTATTTCTTTGATTAATTTATTTCAAGCCCCAAATAAATATTTTCTGGAATTATTCTGGACTTTCTTATGCCAGTCCTAATATGAAAAGGTAATTTTAAAAACTGTGGAAAATCATAATGAATGGGAAAAAGTCTTCAGTAAAGCTCTTGAGACTTCTGAGAGATAATTCTAGTCTTCCAAAGTGATCAGAGTAAAGAGGAAGGAATACAAAAAAGCCATCTGAAATCAAGTCTTTGGGGACTGTAAACCAGCAGGTATTCCATTTTAATATTGTCTTAATAATTATATCTACAATGTTCATGCTTAGTACATAATCAAAGTATAAAACTGCACAGTAAAATTTATCAAACCTCTGTCTGTTGATTAGCAAAAGAAAAGAGTTTGTATTTTAGCATTACCTGTCTTTCCATCATGGATACTTTTATTTTAGAAAGGCATCATGTTGATTATTGTCATCTCAGTATATTTTGGATTAAAATTTTGGGGTTTAGTTTCTTATCTGAGAGATATTTTGATTCAATCTAAAATTATTTATGAACAGTAGAATCTGACTAAAGGCTAAGTTTATCACACAAACCAAATATAAGATCCTTTCAACATTATAATGACACCTTATTTAGAAATCTACCTTTAGTATTACCATATCAAAGTCCTCAGGGAAGGCTGACGTGAAAACTTACTTGGAGTGAACAGAATTTCTAGCTTTCACCACAGAGTATGAAAGCCATGAAGATTGCTCACACAATAAAAAGAGAAATCCACTGAATCAAAGCTTGTGTTGAGAGCAGGCACCTTTAAAAACATCCTGACTTTTCCAACATTCCTCTCAACTTTAAACCAACAGACCCAATTCTGCCTTCATTTTATCTGATGAAGTAATCATATTAAGGTTAGTGTAACTGTTATCATTTTACAAACAGGATAGGCCTATTAGCCAATCTTTTGAACACCGTGTTTTGAAAAACACAGCAGTATCTGTGGGAAACAAATGCCAAGGAACCATATGCACAAGACTTAATTATTAATCTAATGCAGCTAGTTGTACTGATTTTTTTATAGACATGAAATTTGTTTTCAAGTAGGGTTTATGTTTGGTTTTCACTTGTAGAGTTTTGTACATAACGGTGCAACTCCATCAACGTTCAAGTTCAGAATGCACTTTTGAATCATACTTTACAATCATCTCTGATTTGCTATCCATTGATTTGTGTTGTGAACTGGATTTCATATGGATAAAACAAAAATGGAATATGCACTGCAGGAGTCCATTCAATGCAGTGTAAATACAAAAGGATACTTATACTAAAACTAACCCAAAGTAAAAAACCCTGAAATGCATATGTTACAAATTCAAGGAAGAGCACTTAACTAATGCAGGAAGTGAAGACAACCACAATGTGCAGTTCAAATCAGAACCTTTTTCCATGAAAAAAAAAGACATAATTAACTTTTCATGGAAGATCAAGTAAATCAAACATTATTTAGAGTCTTTGTAAGGGGTGAGAATAAAGGGGGCAAAAAAGACTGAGTTTCTACCTTGAGGTTTTGTGCTTTTATCCAAAACAAGCAACAACTGGATTCTGATCCCTGTTCTGCTGAATATTTAATTACTCATATGAAGTGGAAACATTTCAAAAGTAGGACTGAGAGTAATCTTCTCCTCAATGATCATGAGATTCCACTAGAAATTAAAATCTTCCTAGAAATAAGTAGCAATTGAGTTCAATTTTCCCACCAGTGTGTTTTTGTGCAAAGATCCAAAATTTAATCCTAAAGATTTTTTTCTGGCTAAAGTTGCTTGACAAATTCTACTCCATTTTGAATACAGCATCTGGATTATCATAGTCATTTACTTACTTGTCTTATGTGTGTGTGGGGAGGCAGGGGAATGGAACTTCATTTGAGTTACTGTTGGTTATCCCACAGTCCTGCAAGTTCACGCTGTAGAAAGGTACACTGCTGCTACAGCTCATAAGAAATCAAATGCTACTGCGAGCATGTGTCTGCCTAAGCATTTTAGTTCAGATCGGGAATGCACTCTTGAACTGAATCCTGATTTTTCCCAGCTCTGTGGTTCACATCAGAGAACAATCTTGAAGCATATAAACAGGTTTCCTTTCAGAGGGAACTAAACTGGAAGATGCACTACAGAAATGAACTTCGTGTACTTCAACTGCTGGTAAATCACTCTACAGCCTTGCTCCTATTACTCCATAATATTTATTAACAATGGTGTAGCCGGAGTCACAAGTATCCCGTCCTTTTAAAAACAAGGTCTCATCTCTGCCATCTATTATCAGGTTTACTTGAAGGCTTCTAATTAACACTGAATTTAAACAGTCAAATTTATGGCTTATGCATAGTAGCAAACCAAAATCTACACTGATACCACATGCACAGTTTTGCTGTTGGAATTAAGCTTAAGTGATTACTGACTTTTCCTCAGTCAAGAAAACTTCTGTCTTTCAATTACTTTTCCTTTTGAAAGCTTAATCAACAAATGTTTTGCTACTTACTTCTAGCTAAGCTTTAAAAAAGAAAAAAAAAAAAAAAAAAAAAGAAGAAGAAACCCAGCAAAAGATAATGCTTTCAGAGTGCTAAAGAATGTAAAGATCATAAAGTGGCATCTGAGTAAAGAAGTAGCAGAGGCATAAAAATTGGTGACACTATAAGAAAAACATTTCAATTTACTTTTTCTAAATAAATGTAAATAATAGTTCAAATTTCACTTTTATTAAGTGCTTTCTGCATGCTTGAATGCCTTTCTTATTTAACATTTGCCAAAAGTAACTTTTTCCCCTCAAGCTAGTGTGCTTATAGGATGCTTTCTGGAATTATAGGAGACTGTTATTTTTCCTGAAGTCTGTTTTTTTTCAGTGACACAAATGCAAAGCCATTTCCATCCTGATTGACATTTAACACTGGTAACACCTACTTAATTTACACTCTAGGACAGCAATTTTATTTTATTTTATAATTGTGTTCTTAATAATGAAATGGACAAAAATGTCCTGAACAATTTGTATCAATGTAGTCCTGATTCACAATCCAGAAAAGCAAGGTCAAGCACTAACCTAACCCTCAAATAATGAAAAGAAACAGCTGAGGACAAAAGTCCATTTGAAAGCACAAACCTTAGGCTAACATATTAGTTCTCCTCAAAGGCAGTTTTATAGGTTTGAAAATTGCTGTGTAGCAGTGTCTAGTTGCTTGTAAATCCAAGTCTCAGAGACAAGGCATGTCAAAAGAAAGGAATTTCCAGTATGGGGACAATAAGTAGATGTCAACCTATGCTTTTTTTTTTTTTTTTCCAAATGTATTTCTGAAAGAAGATAATAAATCCTTTGAAGTTTAGGCCGATTTGAAAATTGAAGCTGTCAAAGTTCAAACTCCTACTTAATTTTGCAAACCTCACTATTGCATAACCTTAAACACTTTGATCTTTTTTAGCTGCTTTACACTGGGTCTTTGAGCTTCTAGTTCTTTTTATATAACTAAAATGCCATATAAAAGTACATGATGGAAAACTATTTTTCTAATTGCATATGTACAGATCCACATTTCCACAATGCAACATTTTCCCAGGTTTTTTTATGTGTGGGTGTTTGTGCTCTGGATTACACCCATTTGAACAGTTCTTCACACTACCTAAGAAAACCACAATCAGGGCTGCTTTTTCAGACAAATTGATGTCCTGGCCATTATGGTCACTGCATGTCCCATAGCATATTTTCAGCTGGATGCTCTGTACTTCATGTACTCAAATAGAATGTTCCTAACTGCATTGTGCCACTTATTATTATCTCTCTGCATAATTTTCTAATAGCGAAGGGAATATTTTGCCACTAAAGTGGTTGTGTATTACTGCTATGTTGTTGTGCACAATTAAACAGCTGTTGCATAAGTAATGTTGCAAAGGTGACTGCATTTTATTATGCTCAGTGAATACATTTTCTTGTATGCATCTATGATAAGGATAGCCATGAGACAAATTGTGTTCATAATGTGTGTCTCCTAACCTTCACTCTCCCCACAAACCCATCTCCCTTAGAGCTATGCCTAGTTTATGTAAACTTTCTAACAAACCTCAAAAAAATCTTTTGGAGAGGCATTCCTGAACACAAAAACTTACTCTGCACAGTCCTATATGAGGAGAACAGTGAACAGACAGAATTCAACTGATTTTCAGTCTAGCTTCTGAAACCACACTAAACCAAAGGACACATACTCAAAACCTCCCCCATACAATCAAACACAGCAAAATTACCTAAATTCAGTTGTATGTGTCTTTTTCTGGCTAAAACACTTCTTCCTTTACTGAATTGTGTATGCTGTGAAAAATACAAATATACTTGGGGCTTCTGCAAGGCAAAAAAACCCCCATAGATTTTTGGAGGAGGAGCAATCTCTCCCTCATCCAGTAACGCACCAGTCCTCCTCTTAGTGATGGATTGTACAGGAATAAAAATTCTTATAAACCATTAGTTACGATAATCACCCAAGACTATGTCAAAGGGAGAATCAAAATCAAGGATGCTCATGTGAGCGTCTCAACTACCAACTCTATAGGAGATGGACTAGTGTGCAGAATGAAAATGAAAATAACTACATGATAAATGTAATTTGTTCCAGGGCTATCCTTATCATATATACAATAGAAAAGTATGTTCATTGAGCATAATAAATGCCCTCAACAGAGCTTCACAGACAGAGCTTTGTGTTTGGAAAAATCATTTATATATAAAATATAGAAATAGTGATTAAAAAGCTAGAATGATTCTACAGCTCAATAAAATTATTTTGAAGAAATAGTTTAACTGTTCTTTAACAGAAGGTGAAGTTATATTTAAATTTTCTTTTCCTAGATGAGGACTCTCATCTCCTCCTGGAGTTAGTAGATAAAAACCATGTATCAACATATATTCCAACAATTTTATGAGTATAGTCTTAAAGAACATTTTTATCCATCTTTATAATTCAAATGTTGAGCTTCCAGCTCCAATCACCAGTAAACCATTGGCAACGAAGCTTACAGAAATTCATAAATGCTCTTTTGGATCTTTAAGTCTTGTTGTAACACAAGGTCAAGAGTCCTGAGACATTAGTTTGGCTGGCAAAGCCATCAGAAGAGTGTCTCAAATGAGGAACTATATTTCTCCAGTCAACCCATGCAGTGTTTCAAAAGTTGAAGATTACAAATAAATGAACTGAAAGAAAAACCCTAACTCCTCCTCTAAACAATAATATTTTTTCCATCTTTTAAATATTTTCCAAGTCACTCATTTGTTTTCTTTGCAAAATGTGTCATAACTGGAATACGTGATGGTGTAGTTTATGAGTTTGGTAGTTGTCCGGAGTAAACCAATAAGCCATTGGCTGTATGTCACTGAAGAAGGATGAAAACTCTTCATGAGTTCCAGTACATTGAGAATGAAGAAGGCTTATGGAATTATATATGCAAATGAGTAACGTAACCAGTACTGTGCTTGATCTAATTTTTTATTAAATTCTACATACTATAGACTGTCCCCAAACTCTTGTTTTTGATGTGTTGCATAATTTTGCACTGAAAATGCTTACTTCTCTGTTAAGATTGTTAAGGGGCAACTTATCACTCAGAATAGTCACTGTGGCTTCTGAGAGACATGTTGTGTAAAACAGCTTTAGGAATGATTGGAGATATGATAGGTGAAATGCATGCACAACTGATCTCTCATAATGAGACATATTACGAGGCAGTATCTATTGTAAAGGAGTTTCTACATTCCACAATAGTAGCTCTTCCAAGTTGGCTGTGCCAAGGACTGAAGCAATAAGTTACACTAAAGGAGTTTATTGATGTTCAGGAACCCAAAGTGTGCCTCTGCCTTCCACTCTGTTATAGGTATATATTGCCTTTTTGCACATAGTTAGTTTAACATTCTGGGGGCCCAAGTGTGACCAAGGTATAAATATTCTTTCCATAAAAGTTTGCCTCCCTAATAAATGTTCTGTCTAATGAGAGAAGTGCTAACAAGGTCTGAAAGGCTCTTGGAAAAATGAAGTTATGCTATATAAGTGAAATAATGGTAACACAACTACCACTATATTTAATGTATCAGAAATACTTTTATAGGCTCCTAATTTAGATCTCTCTCCCTCAAAATATTTTCTTTGATCCAAAGAACAGAATATTGTTGGCTGAATCATAATAAGCCATTTTCTGGTTTTCTACAAACATTTCTAAAGTACTAGTTTTTCTGTGTGATTTAAAAACTGTTTGCTTTCTTTGTGTTTTTTTTGTTTGTTTGTTTGTTTTTTTAAACTTAGTATTGTGTTAACAAACACATGACTACTTAAGAAACAGAAATATTTACAGATTGACAGACTTGCCAGCAAGACACTTCTAAGAACTCTTCCTTCAGCAACATTGAAATCTACTCACTGTTTTATTGAGTAAGCTTCCAATCTCTTCATGAATCACAAATGAAAGCAGAGCTTAGTATTTCAAGAGCTGGCCAGTTTATGAAACCACATAAAATAAAATAAAATAAAAACCATACACATTAAGAGACTGAAATGTTATCATAAATCTAGATGTATGATGTTGATTCAAAAAATTTCAACAAACTTTGCAAGTAAAACTTCGGTATATCATATTGTACTTTATGATATCACAGCAATCAGTCCAAAATAATCCATACAAATTCTCATCCACCAGTAAACACTGTTCACCTCAAGAATCTTAGGACAAAAGAGAATATTTCAGTTACAAATAGGGATGTACCAGCTACTAAGAAGAAAGTTAACTCCATCCCAGCTGAAACCATGGCAGCCATTTATGACTGCTAATAAGGCATGAGGCAAGCATACTGTCTGGAAATATAAAATGTTAGTTCATGTTCTCCAGGCTAAATGGGCCCAGCTTTCTCAGCTTTTCCTCATAAGGGAGATGCTCCAGTCCCCTCATCATCTTTGCAGCCCTCTGTTGGACCCTTCTAGTGGTTCCCTGTCTCTCTTGAAACGGGGAGCCCAGAACTGGACACAGCACTCCAGGTGCGGCCTCACCAGGGCAGAGCAGAGGGACAGGATCACCTCCTTTGACCTGCTGGCCACACTCCTTCCGATGCACCCCAGCATCCCATTGGCCTTCTTGGCCACCA
>JAVJGI010000040.1:64323240-64337625 GCA_035590275.1 Ibycter americanus
CATCACAGCCAAAACACAGCACAGCACCAACTACTAAGAAGAAAATTAACTCCATCCCAGCTGAAACCAGGACAGGTCTAAAGTTTAAATAACCTTCTGTGAAATTTAAATATATTGGTACACTTTCAGGTAACTGTTGCCTAGTATAACAGTATATTTGTATACTTCATTTAAATCAATTGTAGAAATACATTTTTAAAAATAACAGGATATCTGAATAGCAATTGTCAGTACCTTGCTTAATTCAAATAGGGCATGGGAAAAAATGTTCCCCAAATATTATCACTATCTATCAGCATCTCAATATTTAAATTTTTATTTCATTTTCACATTTTATTTGGCCTAAAGGAGATAAAAAAGGATTAAAGCTATGGAAAAAAACCACCTGTTCTTCCTGTCACCAATAAGCTATTTTCCTGTACATTGTAGATGACCACAGGGAAGAAAAAGTAATTTAGATTTTGTGACAAAACCATGATTCCAGACACAATATAAATGGGAAAAAGACAAAAGATTTCTGAAAAGGCTGCATGTGTTCATTGAGATCTTCCAAACCAACATTATCTGGCCACACGATGCTTTACAATGTTACTTTTTCATGTCCAGTGTCAATTAGAGGAAATACCAGCAAATTATTGCCCGATGAGGAGCAATTTCAAACCAGGGCAGTAGGAAAAAAACTGACATGAGCAGCAAGGGAAAACTACCTCCATGTCTGATACAGTCCCTGGAAAATAGACAAACAGTTTTGCTGAAGTTTATACAATATAAAGCTGTTGCTACAATTCAGCACTAAATATGTTTTGTGCTGTTAGGACTATTGCCCTTAACAAATCACTTAAAATTTTTCTTGTGTTCTGCATAATGCAAAATTTAGTAGACATCAAACAAATCATAGCAGGAGTTAAAGCACGTATAGGTAGGCATAACTGAATATTTTTGTTTCACTTTCCACCTCATTCCTCATATTGCCCAGTTAGTAATTCTTAAGTCTGTGGCATGCTTTTGCCTTGTTTACTCTGAAATTTTAGGAAGAAGTTAGTTTCAGAAATACTAATGCATGTAATCCATTGCTTCTGCAGACAGTAAGATTGTTTGGTTATTTAGAATGTATATTTATGTTTAGAAATAAGGAAGTAGTAATCTGAGAGCTTTCTATAAATCTGTTGTGTACAATATAACTGTTGACAAGAAGAGAAAATTCTTAATTGATTTTACAAGTCAACGTAATAATCTGTGCTCTGCAACAGGTCATCACTCCTAAAGGATAACCACAAAAAAAATCCCTGATGTGCCATATTTAGAAAAAACCAAGCAGTTGCCAAAAGTCTTTATTTTCCAGATTAAAAATGTAGTAACTTCAGCATCATTTATGTGTTTGCAGATAATTTAGGGCAACCGTTAAGCTTCTGTAACTCAGCAGGAAGTCATGTAAAGGCTGGTTCATGTAAACTGTTATTATGAAACACTGATCAACAACATTTTATTTGTGTCTGCTACTCTTATGATTATTGCCATTCTCCTCCTAAACTAAGCAGCAACAAACAACCCTTGAAAAGCATGTCTTATTCAAGACAACATAGGGTTTAAGAAGTTGCAACACCTGTCCATTTTGAAATTTCCACAGCTTGCTCTGAAACATCCTGAAAGTAAGCACGCTGAGGAAAAAAATACCTGAGATGTTATGTACTCATTTCAGAGTCTTAAGGACCAACAGCAGCACCTTAGACACTGATCTTTCTTTCATCTTAACAGCCATCTAGACACCTCTGCTGCACTATCCTGTAGTAAAAAGCAGTATTTACCACACTAACCCCAAGCCAACTGTATCATGAGACGCAGTAGTCTTTCACTATCTAATGCTGAAAACTGAAAACTATAACAAAAAAAAAAAAGACAAAAAAAAAAAAAAAGGCAGAAAAAACTCCCTTTATAGCATTGGCTTGTTGAGATTTAGAAAACTGGTTTGGCCTGAAAATTCTTAACTATGTCCTTTAGTCCATTCATAAATTACTGTGTCGCTAAAACTCAATAAATGCAACTGGTTAAAACAACAGGACTTGAATGCCATGTCGTATTGGTTATACTGTCCAATTAACTAAACCTATTAGGACAGCCTCACCCTGCCATCGTGATCAAGCATCAGAGTAATAAGAAACAGGTCTTTGTGCAGGGAAAGTAATGTAAATACTTAACTTGGTTGCTCAGTGACCAGACAAAATATGCAAACTGTTCTGAGGGCTTTGAATGACTGATTCTCATTATGTAAATGGTAAGTCATATATGCATATGAATCAGGTGAAGAAGATGCTTACAGCTTTGATGACTTTCACTGAAATGTTCATAACATATTTTTTCTAAGGCTAAGTCCATAACATCACTGTCCATAAAAGAAGAGCTGGATGATATTTCGGAAAGTGTCATACTTGGTCCTGTGCTTTGGTCTACATACTCTCAAAGACTTAAAGTCTCCTGGAAATAGTGGAGACTTGGCACTGGCTGTAAATCCTGGTTAGAGAATCTTCTCTTATCCGCAACTCTGTCTGAACACTGTATAAAAAGGAGAGGCTGTTATGATAGATTGCTTCCTAAATTCCCTACACTTAAGCCTTAGCTTAAAAATTCATCTGCTTTCTTCTTTGGTTTGGTCATCTGTATTTGGATCCTGTCTCAGTGCTTCACTAGATCATTCAACTGTCTTTAACAAGTACATTAATAACATGAATATTCTGCAAGGATATCAAAAATGTTTTTTGCTGGCCCTTGTCTCTTTCAGATACCTTCTTTCTTTGTAGACTAATGGTATCGTACATACATTTGTGTTATTCACAGGCAAAAAGTGAAATGAAGTGCCATTCCCTTTCCTGACATATACTAGAGAAGTGGCTTTTACTGCATCAACTTTTGGGAGTAATGTAATAAAAAGCCCACTTTTGGGCTAACCTATTTGAATTGGCCCTCAGAGCTTCTAGATATATTCTTGACATTTGTATCTATAGCCTTTCCATCCTTACCTTCTAAATAAAATGTAAAATAAAACTGGTTTAGTTTAGTTGAAGGTAAATTTAATGCTGCAAAATTATTGACCTGAGAATTTAAATTTAAACCCTCTCATCAGTGAAGAAGTACAAGCTTTTTAGCAAAATTCTGCCTGTGGGTGTAGCACGTGATAAATGGGGCAGAGTGTTCCGATCCCTTTTTATTTTATGTGGATAATAATTCCGTATGATCAATTTCCACTCATTTATCTTTGTCTCCCTAATATGTGCATCATGACTCTTCTTTTCTTGCATCTTTGTCTAGATTTTCCATCTTCTCTATAGCACTTGGCTTCAGCATTATTAAAATTTATGAACTACAGAAAATTATTTCAGACTGCACCCTTTCCTCAGTTTGCCACAACGATGTGCATGAATATACATTCAAATGATTTATACTAACAGGCTTCCTAAAATATCAGATTATGTTCCCTATTCGGAAACATTGATTCCCATTAATTTTTAAGAGAGGTTTCTGCTGAAGGTGTGACTACAATGTAACATTTGCTTTACTATAGTCAAATGTACAATATTAAAAAGAAAATAATTTATTATGATAACAAAGCTAAGTAGACAAGGAAGGGAGAGAAGTCAGCAGATATAGATTTACCAAACTCACGTACCTGTACTATTCATTATTAACGATGGAGGAGAAACCTAAACTCATCTAAAATGATCATTAACAAAATTGTTATAATTCCATAAAAAATATAGGTCTTTACAAACTTGCTTATCCACTAGCTGAAGTATGCTATATTACAAATATTTCTACACTTTAGAGAGCTGGAGAATATTTGCTCACCTTTATGGTCAGATAAATCAGAGAAATCACAGGAATTTGTATCTTCTGTAATCCAAGGAGAGCAAACCATTTGGAGTGGGATACATATATGAACCAGGGTATCAGATATATAACTAAGAAACTTGTTTGGTTCCACTTCGTTCTGACACTGTCCTTCAAAGTAAGTGCAACCCATCCTGCAACAGAATCATCAGCTAATTTTATAAAGCTACACCCTATTCCATTATCCAGCCATTAACCGAAAATACTCTGCAAAACTTGAAGACATCTTCAGAATAGGTTATCTCCTGGTTTGGTACTACAGCAATGCTGCTTAAATTTTGTAATCACTTGTGCATTTGTTGTTTCCTGGCTACACTGAAACTGTACAGTAACCTGTTTATAAAAGGGTTAATAAATCACCAAAGTATTGCCTGTACACTAATCAGTGGTTTTGTGGGTATCTGTACTCCTGCTAGGAGTAGAAAAAAAATGTCATGAATGTTAGTAACTTTGTAAAACAAGAACTTGTACTTACATTAACTAATAAAGCATTCAACCACTTGTCTTGGGCCAAGTATAAAGAACAATTTACTGTTTGGCTTCAGATTTTGATATTCAGTCATGGCTTCATGACATGAATTATTAATGCACTAAGTCTCAGCATATATATAAAGGGCTCTACCAAGAAATGAAAGCAACATTGTCAGAAGGTTACAGAAAAAGCACTGATAGCATGAGTTTAATGAAAACACTCTAGTACAAGTGAAAAATATGTTCATTTTATAAACAAAAATTGTTGTAATTTCTTTTGTGAAAAAAAAAAAGAAGCATATAATGACATACAATGGTGCCAATAGATACAACAGCATTTAGCAGAATATTCTTCATAGACTGAGATGTTCATTGTGAGTGCTATGTCCTTACCTCACCACAAGGAAAAGACAGCGTAAAACAACCAGTTAGACATGAACAGGCTGGACTTTGCTTCAAAAATTAATTTACTTGAATTAATAGTGAAATTACCTATGAGACAGGAATTACTGGAAAGCATACTAAAATTTAACAAATTCATTAGGCGATCAAGTGTTCACTAACATATCTAGTAGTTATGCTTCTTTACAGTTTTTAGAAAAGACTTCAAATGGGATAACTTCATCCAGAGCTACTGCAGTTACTCCACTTTTGTGTTGTTTTCAAATATTCTTTCTCCAGTTTCTTTTTTAAGTAGACCTTTTATCATCAAGTATAATGGATGCTCAGTCTGATTGGATGTTCACAGAATAAACTCAAATTTGTTGCCTTTATTTAACATTGAACTACATTAGCTTACTTCATGAGCTGGATAGCTGATACATTTTATTTTTCATGGGTAATAGTAAAAATCTAGCCCAAAATGCAATTTCTATTTGCCAAAATTTGTTTGTTTCTTGATGTGTGTGTGTTTCAGTTTCTTTGCTGTGTTTTTCATTTATTTTTTCTCCCTCTATTAGACAGTATAGCTGCCCAAACACAAGTTTTTTCAGTTGAATTGCAGCTAGCTTTCAGTGACTCAAAAGTAGAAGCATACTTTGTGGTAGTGCTTCATTCTCAGTCTTGTTCTTCTTATTACTTGCTACTACAAAAGATGTTTTATGACAGATTAAGGGAGCTTTTTCCTCTTCACATGCATTGAAGCTTTAAAGCTTCACTTTTGAAATTGCAGCTGTCTCCTTGATCTTGAACACTTTGGCAGGTGCTTTCATACTTTTTATTAAGTCAACCTTAGGATTACTTTTCCCTTCAAAGTTTTGAAACTTACAGAGAAAGAAGGCAGCCCACTTTTGAACTATGCAATGGAAGACAGAAAGCAGGAGCAAAATCGTTAAAAATATTGTCACTGGGAAGCTTAAAGGAAGGCATTATTCCAATTTCATAAGAAACAATGACATGAAGCAAATGCTACGTTTCTTTAGAAAGACAGATGATGATCAGGCACCAAAAGATTATCTGAAGATAAACCCTGCTAACTCTTCAAAAGATATTTTTAAAAATATAAACTTCTACAGCATAACAGCTGATACAAAATTTAATATCTTCAGATTAAAAAAAAAAAACATTTATTACCTTCCTAAATAATTATAAAATGTGTAATTTATAATGATGTACACACATGAACATACATTAGTATTTACAATACATTTGCATTTTACAAGTAATTCTGTCATTTTTTATGTTAATTTGAAGTCCCTAACTGATTTCCTATGTGCTAAATACAAAGAAGGAATACCAGAAATAAGCAGATCAAGTTATATGGGGCAATGTTTTTTCCAAAGCACCTAAGGGCACTTGCATGTTATTGCCATTTGGGCCATATTCAAAATCACCTTTTAGCTGTAGAAGCCAATATTAGGAAGTGAAAGTGTAATATCTGTATATAAAGGACAGCTGTAATTTTCAAAGTGGAAGAAGGCGTATAGGACCATCTTCTTACTGCAAGTTAACAGAAGACAAAATCTAACTCCATTTGGCCCTTTGAAAGCCTAAAATTTAAGTAATATAAAGCATTGTCAAAATTAATAGATTGAATAAATTATGCAGCCAGGAGGTCCTGTTACTATTACCTTTGATTACCACCTGCATAACACAGGCGATAGGAAATTCCTGAATTAGTTCCTTCTGCAATTCCAATGGACAAGGTTTAATTGGAGTATATATTTTCCAGAATATATTCAAACAAACGGGTTTTAACAGTTTTTAGTTCATTAAGCATTTATTTGACTCTGTGGTACTGTGTCATCCAATTTTCCAGATCAAGATGTTACACAGTACCAATATTTGTGGAAGTCTTTGTGTATTTATCAGTTGGATTTCATCATCAAGTTACATGAATTCCCATATTAAAGATACCAGGTTAGTTTTACAACATTGATTTTATGTAAAATGTATAATGTTAGTTATGTTTTGCTACTTAAGTCTTTGTTAACTTAATTTCTTGATAGCCATCCCATTTCTTTGTGAGTCATCATTGACAATGCGGCAGAGATTGTTCCGCTATGCACTTTCAAAATTCTGGCAAAGTGCGTGTGTTTTTTCTACCTCGCTCAAGTGTCTTTACTCTTCCACAATTCATTAGATCTGCCCAAATGGTTGAGAGAATTCCAAGCAATTTTTTTTTACATTTTGATACATGCTGATATATACATACTGTTATTTACAGACATATACACATATATATGTATACATACATACACACACACACACATATAATCATGTGGTCTGCTGATTTAGGAAAAGACAGATTTAGGACTTAGTCCTGACATCCTATTATATTTTATCTGGAACAGAAACCGTTTCTCCTGTCACTGGCACCATCATTAATAAAAATACATTACCTGGCTATTTTCCAGGAGAATATGAATAATTCTGCTTTTTCTGCAATATTGGCAACTCTGTAACTTTACCGTTTATTTATGGTCCAAAACCTACTGAGCATAGTCTTTCAACCAGATATGCTTCAGATATTCATTCTTAGAGACCTTAGTTCTCCTGGCCACATATTTCCACCATCCACTTAAAATCCTCCACTATTATATATTTTGCATTTTCTAGTACGTAGGGTATAATTATTAATTGTCTTTTTCACGTATGTGATGGTTTAACCCTGGTAAGGCAATTCAGCCTCACATAACGGCTTGCTCCCTCCCTCCCAGCAGGATGGGGGAGACACTCAGAAGGGTAAAAGAGAAAACTCACGGGTTAAGATAAACACGGTTTAATAGGTAAAGCAAAAGCCGGGCACACAAGCAAAACAAAACAAGGAATTCATCCCCCACTTCCCATCGGCAGGCAGGTGTTCAGCCATCTCCAGGAAAGCAGGGCACCATCGTGTAACGGTTACTTGGGAGGAGTAACTCCAAATGTCGCCCCTTCCTTCTTCCCTCAGCCTTTATAGCTAGCTGAGCATGCCATCCTAAGGTACGGGATATCACTTTGGTCAGTTGGGGTCAGCTGTCCCGGCTGTGTCCCCTCCCAGCTTCTTGTGCAGTGCTGGGTCCTGCACCTGGGTCACAACAACCCCACACAACGCTACAGGCTTGGGGAAGAGTGGCGAGAAAGCTGCCTGGTGGGAAAGGACCTGGGGGTGCTGGTTGACAGCTGGCTGAACATGAGCCAGCAGCGTGCCCAGGTGGCCAAGAAGGCCAACAGCACCCTGGCTTGTATTAGAGGTAGTGTGGCCAGCAGGACAAGGGAAGTGATTGTCCCCCTGGACTCGACACTGGTGAGGACGCACCTCAAATACTGTGTTCAGTTTTGGGCCCCTCACTGCAAGAGGGACGTAGAGGTGCTGGAGTGTGTCCAGAGGAGGGCAATGAGGCTGGGGAAGGGTCTGGAGCACAAGTCTTGTGAGGAGTGGCTGAGGGAACTGGGGTTGTTTAGTCTGGAGAAAAGGAGGCTCAGGAGGGACCTAGTTGCTCTCTACAACTACCTGAAAGGAGGCTGTAGAGAGATGGGGATCAGCCTCTTCTCCCATGTAACAAGCATGGAAGGTTGTTACATGGGAGACAAAAGGAAATGGCCTCAAGTTGCACCAGGGAAGATTTAAATTGGATATTAGAAAAAATTTATTCCCTTTCAAGGGTGGTCGAGCATTGGAAGAGGCTGCCCAGGGAGGTGGTAGAATCACCATCCCTGGAAGTGTTTAAAAAATACATAGATGTGGCACTTAGGGGTATGGTTTAGTGGTGGACTTGGCAGTGCTAAGTTAATGGTTGGACTTGATGATCTTAAAGGGCTTTTCCAACCCAGATGATGCCATGATTCTGTGATTCTGTGATTCTGTTATCAACACTGTCTTCTTCACAGATCCAAAACAGCACCATAGAAGCTACTATGAAGAAAATTAACTCTATCCTAGCCAAAACCAGTAAAACATATTGCTTTACTTTTCTTTTTGTTATTTATGGCCACTTCTCTTTAAAAATAGCCAGATTTTAAAAGCCAGTATGGAAGCTCTTTTGACATGGAATTGCTGTTTTTCTGTTCAACAGTTAATGTTGTTAGGTCTTTCTCAATTATTACTACTTGTTAGTTTCAACTTTTTCTCCTAGTTGATATGTATCAAAATAATTTAGCTTCTGAAGTGCTAAAATTTTGCATTTCTGTGTCGGACTTTGCTCTCTATGCCCATAATGAATGTCATCAGGTCATTGCCACCCAAGACAGCAACTGTAAGTTTTATAGTTCTGTGATGAACTCACCTTTATTGTTCTAAAATATAGACTAAAGCAAATTCTACTGTGATGTATGCAGCTCCTAAAGTTCCTTTCCTAAAGTTAGGAAAATGCGATCTCTAAGTTCAACAGGTGATACAGGCCTTGTAAGTAAGAGTTGTTAACCAAGCAATCCAGACTGAAGTCTCAGTAATAACGTAGTTCTATCCCTACCACTATATTTTATACATCAGTGCTTAGGGGTGTAACTTGCCACCCTCTTTAGCAGGATTTGGTGATCTGTAGTAGATGTAGTCTCTGTCAGGTTAGAGACTTATCTTGTGTTTCATTTGCAAAGATGTAGACCCATAATAAAATAATATCATTTATTTCTGAGCTGTCAATGTTCTAGAAACACATGTCATTTTTCACTCCATTTGACTCCCCCCAAACTGTTTACTCACTCAATCTAAATAGATTATGAACAATTATTTTATTATGCAGATGATATGAATATTCCTACCTGGTAGGTAGTTCCTCCTGTTTATTACTCAACTGCCCTTGAGTAATAAACATTTATTATTTTAATGATTTCTCCTATTTGCATTTCTTATGGTCTTGATTAATAGTTCTTGGCATCTTGATTTTGTGCTGGGCATTTCCATTATAATTCAATGTTTTTCACCACTCATAACTGTCATATATGTATTACACTGCACAAATAATATGTCTTCCATATCTTTCTCCATTTTCTGTTCAGTCAGATATACATTTAATGTGGGTGCCAATGGACTTCAAATAACTCTTCTCTTAAGAAAATTGAAAAATCTGCTATTTCTTTTTCAGTTTTAAACCTTTACTGAGTCGTGTCTTACACTGTTTTTGAAGAAAATTATTTTGATATGTCCATGTTTCCCCTTCACAACAAATTTAATAATATAATACTGAATACCTTTGCTTTCAACATAATCCACAATAAGAGTGAAATTAATGCCACCACTCTATGTGCCCAGTGCACTAAGGAATAGACACAGTAGAGCTTAAATTTAAAAAACAAAACCAAAAAAACCAAAACCAAATGAAAACTACCACCCCCAAAAAATCCCACCCAAGAAACAAAGCACCCCCCCAACCTATATAAAAATTGATTTTCTTTAGATTTAAGCCTTTTTATATCCACTGTAACACTGTAAATAACAATACAAAATAGGAATTTCTGATATAACACACAAGTGAAATAACCAGTACTTTTAAGTCACGCTCTTCCATTTGGATCTAGAAATGCTTGCAAGATATAAGTCTGAGCAGGAAGAGCAAGTGAGCAAAAGGGTGCACAACTGAAAGAACAAGTGAGTGAAAGAAGGGTAGAGAAACTGAGATCAGCTTCAGACCATGGTCAAAGAATCTGGGTCTGTGCTTCTGGCTTCTCTCAGAAAATCTACAAGAGAAATTTGATTCTAAATGGTCCTCAGCTTTCAGAGTCCAAAGGACCCAGAATCTTCATTAACAGTTCTCTTATACTCCCTAGTCCTGACTAATAATATCCTTCACACTATTGTTAACCCTTAAAGTAAAAATGAATCTGAAATGTGTCTATACATGCAACTCTAAATCTAGCAAACCAGATTTCTATTTACTTCCAAACTTCTTAGGATTTATATTGCAGTCCATTTCAGAGGCATGAGGAATTCAGCTATAAAATAGAAAGTTGTAATAAGAGCAGCCACCTTGAACAAGTGTATCATTATGGCATAAACAGAGGTGCTTGAGAAATTTCTGCCTGGTTTTTTGGTTTTGTTTTGTTTTTTAAGAGCAGGATAATTTTAATGAAATAATATTCAAAATTTTAAATTAAAAAGTAAAACTAATATAATTTCGAGGTAAGTACTTAATATCTCTGTATTGGGGATACGTTTCATTTTTGTTCAATTACACATCAGCTGACCCAAACGACTACAAAATATCATAAGAATGACAGTTATCTTTTATCCCTGCATTTTATTCTATGGGCTTGGTGAACTGTACATCCCAAGAAGTGTCAAAATATCCTCTTGCTTAGATTTCTGTAATGTACTAGTAAAGTATGACATTTGGAAATAAAGAAATATGGTGAGGTGGAAATATTTTGCTAAGCATTAGGACCTCGCCAACCAGTTCTGCTTTCTGAAATCTGGAAAAGCAATACTTCAGTAATTACTGCAATGTTAAAAAAATGCACAACAAAAAAAGGATGTATGTAATCATTTGCTCCATTCACTATAAAATACACCACAAATAGATAAGATTCACAGAAATTCCTGTCTTTTAATATTTTCTGCATCTAAATTAGCCTGCAGGCATATATATATATCTTTATGTATGTTCTGAACATTGCTAAAGAATGCTTTAAACATCATGCTAATTATAATACTTGTGGTTCTCAAAAATTCCTTAAATAACTGTATGCATGCACTATATATATGTTAAGGAATCTGAGATTCTTTATCTCATATATCAGTTCTCATAAGAAACTTCAAAACGTGCTTTTTCTCCGGAAGAAAACAACAATGTAAAGTCAAATTATGTTTTCCTGCTTCCCAGCTTTTCAGTTGTAAAGCTGTTTAAAACAATGTTGAAAAAATACTTGGGAGTTGAAAAATATTCTTGGGAGAGTAATAAGACTGCTAAACTTCCCACCAAGTGAAAGGAATAGGAGTGCATTTAGTGATTATCTACTCTTGAAGGGACCTAAGTCATCTTGTGTAAACACCACACAAGCATAGTTTTATAAGTGGATGAAAAACTGAACCTATACACTCATTAAACCTGATTCTGTCAAAGCTAGGAAATAGAGCATGACTTTTTGTTGGGTTTTGGTTTTGCAACGAAGAAACCTATTTAGGTATCTAATGGATTCCTCGTTGCTTGAACTCTTAAATTCAGAATAGTGCATCTTCCTCGTAAATATCCTGTTGCTGCAGCAAAAACTCAAAGCTTAAAATTAACTGGTAAAGTTATGTGTGCTGTAGGACGCAAAGGGAGATGACCTCTTCAGGCTGAGTATCTCTACCCAAAGCTAAAGGCATATAATCAGACCAACCAACTCAGTAAAAAAGGAACACGGGAGGAGCATGTGTTACATTGCTCTTCTCATGGAAAACACTAACATACAAATGCATAACATTAATAAATTTGTTTCTTTATCAGATTTTAAATGAATCCGTCATAAAATTAAATATTACTATTCAAAAATGTTTCCTGATGTATTACTGTGGCTGTATTCTTCACACTCCTTTTCTCCTTCATTGGTATCTATCGCTGCTCAGACTCTGCTTCTTTTCTTGTACAGGCATCCTTTCCTGGACCACAGCAGTGAGGCAGTACAAGAGATGTTACCTGGGACCCCCTTCACCAACTAATAGTCATAGCACTTCCACTGAATCTTTACTTTTCTCCCACAGGTTTTCCACTAAATCATGTTGGGTCTATTCATTTTATTTCATTTATTCTTAATATTATTTTACAGCAGTGTTTGGATTGTTCTTTCTTCTCAGAAGCCCTAGAGCAAAGAGAGTGATATAGCTTAATTTTATTGCAATTCTTGCACATAAAAAAAAAAAAGAGATCTCTGCTTAGCTACATTAGAGATGAGAAGTCTTTTCTCCAATGTCTAGCAACTATAATCCAATTAAATATCTTGAGAAAGTTTGATTACTCTACAATTTAATTCTTTGGCAACAAAAATCTTATTGGAACATTTTTATGTTATGACAGGTAGCTGCAATGAGAGAATCAAGAAATGAATTGGTGAAGGTGAGTTGCTTCTGAAAAGCAAATCAGGCCAAAATTTTCGTCAACCCCTAATGTTTCTCAGGATTGAATGTAGACTTGGATATTTTTTATCTCCCAGTGTGACAGTAGACTTGGGACAGGTATCCTGCGGGTGCCTCACTTCCCTTTTGCTGATCTACAACTAGATTCAAAGAACTTTGCCAATATTCATACTTACAGAGTCTTATTTCTCTCCTACTTGATAAAACCCTAATTAAGAGCCCTTTCCCTGCCTTTCTATGTACTTCTGAAGGTCCTTTTCCTGCTTGCTGCTGTGTTGAACTCTCTGTTCAGTCTCACTTAATAGTGAACTTAAAATTTCTGGTATACTTTGGCACACAACACAGAATGTCCTCAGTGACCTTTCATTTTCCTGACAACTATAACAGCCAACAAAAAACCAACAAGAAGGAAAGAGCAGTGGAGAAGCTAGCTTTCTTTAAATAAACATAAATAAGAAATCACATAAGAAAAAACTAAACAAAAATGTTGGCATTCTTTTTTCAGGAAGGTTGGATAGCTGAAGAACCAGCAATTTCATTTTCCTTCAGGAGAAAAAAAAATACCCACAAAAAATAAAGGTTTCAAGCATACACCCTCCAATATTATGTAAAAATGTGCTGAGCCAGCCTACTGGCAAAGACATGGCTTGTGCACGCTGTTACCGTAAGATTTTGGACGTTCTCACCATATATGACACCGCAAGAATGTCAAAGTCCTGCAAGGTCTAGCCTTGCTGTAGCCACTGCATTTGAGCCTGGACTGCCACCTCCCTCCATCTCTATCCCTCCCAGGAGCCTGGCATCTGCCCTCTCTGTTCCTCCAGGACCCCACATGCATCCCCTTTTCAGCTTGGGCCAAAAGTGCCTGAGAAGCCTGCTTGATGTTCAAAACCCAAGAGCAAAGAAGCACACCTTGCTTGCATGTCAGCCACAGCAGCCGCTATGAGCCAAACTGTGCCACAGGGACCTCACAGATCTGGTGTCCAGGCACTGACAAATCTACTGAGATCACAGGCAGTCTATATGTATGGGCTTCTTGTATTAGCTCTTCTACAAATAAACTACTCCTTTCTTAATGACTCACTTTTGCAGACATAGGATGTTAATAGTAAAAGGCACACCTTTCTATGGCCAATGATACTTTCCTAGATTTGTTTTCTATGAGGAAAAAGCAAAACAAATGAAACCACTGTAATTACACATTATTTCCAGTAGGAATATGTCTTAGCGGAGATAGGGGATGGAGATCCATGTGGCAGCAAAGACACAAGGGTTATTGATGTGTTAGAAATCATGAAAGCACCTGAGAATGGTCATGTAAGGATTAGGGCTTCTCCCCTGCAAAAAGGTGGTGGAATCAACAGCCCAGGTGAAGTGTCTCTGCACCAATGCATGCAGCGTGGGCAACAAACAGGGGGAGCTGGAAACCATCGCACAGCAGGAAAGCTATGACATAGTTGCCATCATGGAAACATGGTGGGATGTCTCACACAACTGGAGTGCTGCAATGGATGGCTACAAACTCTTCAGAAGGGGTAGGCAAGGAAGGAGAGGTGGTGGCG
>JAVJGI010000040.1:64338114-64360036 GCA_035590275.1 Ibycter americanus
GGCCTGTTTAGGAGACTGGTTGGCAGAGGCCCTTGGAAGGCAGCCCTGAAGGGAAAAGGAGTCCAGGAAGGGTGGACGTTCTTCAAGAAGGAAATCTCAATGTTGCAGGAGTAGGCCATCCCCATGTGCAAAAAGACAAGCCAGCAGGGAAGAGGATCGGCCTGGCTGAACAGAGAGCTTTGTCTGGAACTCAGGACAAAAAGGAACATTTATGGCCTTTGAAAGAAGGGGCAGGCAACTCAGGGGGACTACAAAGATGTTGTGAGGTTATGCAGGAAGAAAATCAGAAGGGCCAAAGCCCAACTAGAACATAATGTGGCTACTGCCATAAAAGACAATTAAAAATGTTTCTATCAATACATCAGCAATTAAAGGAGGGCTAAGGAGAATCTCCATCCTTTATTGAATGCAGGGGAAATGTAGTGACAAAGGATGAGGAAAAGACTGAGGTACTTAATGCCTCCTTTGCCTCAGTGTTTAATAGGAAGACCAGTTGTTCTCAGGGTACCCAGTCCCCTCAGCTGGAAGATGGGGATGGGGAGCAGAATGAAGCTCCCATAATCCAAGGGGAAATGGTCAGCGGCCTGCTACACCAGTTAGACACAAACAAGTCTATGAAGTCAGATGGGATCTACCCAAGGGTGCTGAGGGAGCTGGCAGAAGTGTTCACCAAGCCACTTCCATTCATTTACCAGCAGTCCTGGCCAAGTGAGGAGGTCCCAGCTGACTGGAAGCTAGCAAATGTGACACCTGTCTACAGGAAGGGAAGGAAGGGGGATCTGAGGAACTAGAGGCCTGTCAGTCCGACCTCAGTGCTGGGGAAGGTTATGGAGCAGATGATCTCGAGTGCCACCATGTGGCATGTACAGGGCAACCAGGTTGATCAGGCCCAGTCAGCATGGGTTTATGAAATGCAGGTCCTGCTTACTGAACCTGATCTCCTTCTATGACAAGCTGACCTGCTTAGTGGATGAGGGAAAGGTTGTGGATAGCCTTTGATACCATTTCCCACAGCATTCTCCTGGAGAAACTGGCTGCTCACGGCTTGGATGGGTGTACTGTTCACTGGGTAAAAAACCATCTGGATGGCTGACCCCGAAGAGTGGTAGTGAATGGAGTTAAATCCAGCTGGCAAGTCACAAGTGGTGTTCCCCAGGACTCAGTACTGGGAACAGTTCTGTTTAATATCTTTATCTACAATTTGGAGGAGGGGATTAAGTGCACCCTTAGTAAGCTTGCAGATGACACCAACTTGGGTGGGAGTGTTGATCTGCTTGAGGGCAGGAAGGCTCTGCAGAGGGATCTGGACAGGCTGGCTGGCTTGGCTCAGGCCAGTTGTATGAGGTTCAACAAGGAGAAGTGATCGACCCTGCACTTGGGTCACAACAACCCCACACAACGCTACAGGCTTGGGGAAGAGTGGCAAGAAAGCTGCCCAGTGGAAAAGGACCTGGGGGTGCTAGTCAACACCTGGCTGAATATAAGCTAGCAATGACTTAGAAGGCCAACAGCATCATGGCTTGTATCAGAAACAGAGTGGCCAGCAGGACTAGGGAAGTGATTGTCCCTCTGTACTCCAACCTAGCAAGGCTGTACCTCAAATACTGTGTTCAGTTTTAGGCCCCTCACTACAAGAGGGACATTGAGGTGCTGGAGCGTGTCCAAAGAATAACAATGAAGCTGGTGAAGGGTCTGAAGCACAGGTCTTATGAGGAGTGGCTGAGGGAACTGGGTTGTTTAGTTTGGAGAAAAGGAGGCTCAGGGCCAATCTTATTGCTTTCTAGAACTACCTGAAAGGAAATTACAGTGAGGCGGGTGCCAGTCTCTTCTCCCATGTAACAAGCAACAGGACAAAAAGAAACGGCCTTGAGTTGTGCTAGGGGAGGTTTAGACTGGGTATTAGGAAAAATTTATTCCCTGAAAGTGTTGTCCAGCATTGGAAGAGGCTGCCCAGGGAGGTGGTGGAGTCATCATCCCTGGAGGTATTTAAGAGACGCATAGATGTGGCACTTACGGACATGGTTTAGTGGTGGACTTTGCAGTACTAGGTTAACAGTTGAACTTGATGATCTTAAAGGTCTTTTTCAACCTAAACTATGATGCTGTGAAAAACACCTGCAGAACTTCCCCTATTCTCCTTCCTCCCCTCTTCCCTGTAGAGGTTTCCTATTGCCATTCCCAAAGCTGTCAGGTTTCTTAGGAAATAATCAGGCTTGACAGTTCTGGGGTTAAGAATAATATCTTCTTGTCTTACGTCCCAGCAGACATGCCATGAGCAATTTATCACAGTCCAAACAGCAGGGGTTTGCTATCTCATATTAAATGCAAGACCCTTATCTAAAAATGTGATCCCATGTGTGGTCAGTGAATTTGGTTTGAAATACCATGTATTTATTCAGATCTTTGTTTCATTGTTAATCCTCCATCTGACAGCACTTCAGATCTCTTTGCTAAACATTGCTGTACAAATGCCACTTTATGCTAATTAAAATGAAATATTTCAGCTATTGTTTATTTATTAATTCAACCAAGATACTTGTAAATAAGACAGAACCAGGGCAGGGGGATGAAAAGGAGGGAAAAAAAAACCACCACAAAGCTTGCATTAGACTTGCAAATTATATCTGTAGAGTGTTAACTTTGGTCCATGAAAATTAATGGTTTGTAACAAAGCTAGTTATTTCCTCTTATATTGCATCATTTATAAACAAACAGTAACTTTGATGCAATTATAAGTGTAATAAATACATGAAAATATAACATTCTTTCATGGATCACAAAACAAAATAAAAAAGCATAACCTGTGGAAAGGATTTTCCAAAATTTCACTGGTTTGGGTAGTATCATAGTATCTTGTAGTGACTTGGCTGCTGTTATTAGGATATGTAGTTAATGATGTATTGTCTTTATTGTGTGTAGATCCTAAGGGATTTTCCCTGTCTCTTGCTCTTCATTTCCATCACCCTCTCTCTTTATGCACATATAGATGACCTGTATGTATATATATATACACAAACACACACACTCCTGATCTGCAGAATTTGTCTATATAGAGCTTATGCATAAGGTTTGGTACAGATTCATCCTGCCCATCTGCACCTGACTAGAGCAGCATTTCATGTGTTTCTTCTCTGCTGCATTGTGCTCATCTTTTAAGAAAAAAATCAGGAGGGAATGATGAGGAAAGCACAGAGCTGACAGCAGAAGATTGCTCAGCTTTGGCACTTGACCAGAGCAGGCTCAGAGAAAAAGATGACTATCCGGCAGAGCAAACCAATTCTTTTTTTTGCTGTGTACTCCAAGGAGACTACTAACAGTCAGATCACCTACAACATAGATTGTCATTAACTATTTTAGAGAAAAAGAGGACAATGAAAACCATCTTGAAGCCTGAGAATGAAATGTCATAGTATGAAAAAAAAGGTCATTTACAGGAGGGGGATTTTCAAGGCCTCGGAAGACCAACTTAACTCTAAGAAACATTCAAATACAGACTGAAAACAAGCATAGAAAACTGAGTCCCTTTAACTTCCTACCCGCCAGGACTACTCAGTATCACAGCCACATCAGTACAACATTCCTCTGTTCTTAGTCTGATGAAAAGACAGGATATGTCCACCTAATGAACAAAGGAAAAACTAGCTAAAAACCTCTCTGTATCGCAGTAAGGCATGCAACATTATCCACCCATGTACTTAAAAAAAAAAAAAGTCCACCTTTATACCTGGTAAATACACTGCATTCCTACCCATTTTTTAGGAACTTCTCCCTGAAAATAAGACTGAATTTGTTCTTCCTCTTTTCTGAATTGCAAATCTATTTAAATTTACCAGCTTTCTTTTGAGCTCCTTGGCTGTTTTGTAGCTCCTGAACTAGCTTCTTCAAGAATGCCAGTTATTAAGACAGGTGGGTGCTATTTACTGATGTCCTTAATTACACAAGGTGATAGCAGAAATCCTTTTCCTTACTCACATAAGTAAAGAAGCAGTATGGTGATAGTCCCACAGCAAGGATTTTATTTCAGGTAGCTGCCTTCACCAAATGAAGCTACATCATAATCCTAAAAAAAGGATTTCTTAAAGAAGAACCAAACCATGTAGTAATTTTATATTAGTATACATGCACCCATCTATGAGAATTCAACTCATAACTTTTCTGCATGTTTACCTGTAGCCAGAACATCATACTTACAAGAAGGATTGATCACTCACCTGAGCTAGCTGTCACTATGGTTTCTTCTATCCTTGTGACTCTTCTTTCATCTGAGTTTCTCAGTTTGTTACAGTTCTGTGCAGAAACTATTGAAAACTGCAAATTGTAGGTTTTCGTACAAGCCAGGAAGACTTCAGATATGTTTCCTTTAGGCACTGCTAGTCTCTAAAGTGTTAATGCATTTGACTCTTTGTAGTGAAGAAGTCACTAATCAGAATGTCTTTACCTTATTGCTTTGTATTCTACTGGTATTTTATATAAAAAAAAATCTCCTATATTCAAGTATATTTTATCACAGGGTGCCTTCAAGCCAAATCCTCCAGACTAGAGGAGCATTCTATTGTTAATGTTCTCATTTGGAAGAGAGGATTAAGGAAATTTGTATGAGAAAAGACTGAACAATGAAGGGATCAATAAAGTGACTAAATGTTGAGAATACTGAAAGAGGGACAAATCAGTCACATCTTGCATGAAGCCAGGGTGAGCAAAAGGACTATAGCAACAACAGTGAGAGACAGGAGACTGGAAAGGAGTCCACAGTCTTGCCATCAGGGCTTCATGGGAGAAAACTCTTCTTATAACTGCTTTTAGTCTATGGGTCTACAGCTTAGCTCTGACTGAATACTTGAAGTAATGGGACCACTATGACCATCTTTTTTTTTCAATGTTCAAACTTTTTTAAAGTCTGATATTTTAACAGTTTTTACTAGTTCTATTCGTGTTAGCTATCTTAACACCTTTCTCTATCTGTGACCTTAACTGAGAATGCAGTCCTAAGGCCTGAATCTTAGATACATGTAGCCTGCAGAGAGTAATACACACAAATTATTGTAGCTGTAGTTGTCCCCTGCATACAGTGAAATGAACACAGATCACTATTCAGCTCTATAGCATAAGATTTCATTGAAGCCGTGAAACAAATTCTGCCTATGCAGAGTAATTGTTATATGGGAATTTAAATAATTGGCAAGGATTTTCAGTATCATTGAAAATGAAGGGTTAAACATGTTTCTAATAACAGGCTAAACGTAGAATAAGAAGCAGAAAGCAAGGATCTGAAAATGACAGAGTAAGAGACACAGAGTTGCCAACTACAGTAGAGACTATAGAGAGACTCAGATAACAAGGTTAGTAGCCAAGTTAGTGTTTAAATGACTGTGTTGACCTACAATGAAAATAAAGGTGATTAAAGCATTCACAGCTCTGATTTAATGTGTCATACTCCCTTAGGAATGTAGATCAGAGCTTCCACATCCCTTTTCAACTGCTTTCAGGTAGAGAAAATGTTTTTCTCTATACCAAGATATTTATCAGAATTAAAGAAATATTGGGGGGTGTGTGTGTGTGTGGATCTGAACCAAAATGCAGTGTAATTTCATGGTTTTGTCTGAACTGCTATCAAAATATTTTTATAGACAACAAAATTCACTGTAGTGAATATTTCATGTTGTAACCAATATGAACTGAACGAAAGTTTCATAAACCGGCAGAAAGGAAGGTAAGTAACAAATGGAAATATTTCCATGATTTTATACACCTTTTGGTTTTCAACAACTGCAAGCAGAAAGAAGGAAAATAGCAATTTTAAAATATCTATTTAGAGGCCATAATGTTCACATGAATGTACCTGAATTTAGGTGTTGGTAATTCTGATTTTTTAAAGTATTAACACCTACTTTCAGAATCTACCGTTTACTGTTCAGATCTTCTCAAAATCAGACCCTACATTTATGTCTGTGTGTGAGCAGATTCCTACTTCCACCACTGAAATGGGTTTTTGAAGGGGGTCAGAAATCTTCTCACAAAAGGGTTCTCTCTGTCTCTGTACATTCTTATACAAGGAACTTGAACAACTATATTCCACACCTTAAGTGAAAGAAAGGGTGAACTAAGAAATGGGATGCTAGCCTGGACTTAGGGGCTTTTTGGCCACTTTTCTTTGCTGTGCTGGAAGATTTGTGTGAGGAGCTCAAGTCCGTGGTGATGAATGGAAATGTATCAATATTTCAGATAGGGTGCTAGCAGAGGTTTTTGTCTGAAACTCTACCCCCAAATTTTCTTGATAAAAGTCTTTTAGGTGTCTTGCTTTTTGGAGTTTCCTTGCAAATTTTTGTCTTATTCTAAAACAATGGGGAAGCAGAAGGATTATCTTGTGTCCTCTGTCCTGAGACAGAAACTTTCTATTTTTTTTCCAGAAGTAGTAGAATCTGACCTATAACTGTTGATCAAGATTAGGGCCATTCGGACACAATTGTGTTTCCACATAGTTTAGAAAAGAAGAAGACCTCATCTGACCTAGTAATTATTAGAAAAATGCAAAGTGATTTCTAAAATTGATGCAACGGACTTCTGGAAGAAATTCTGTTATACTTCCCTTGGAAATAAGTCTGATCCTGTATGCTTTTCTCAGACTAGAATCCCAGTGACTTCAGTAGATTGCATGGCTTAATACTCAGTGCTACAAATATCACACACAAGTAATTTTACTTATGTCATTTCCTCAAAGGGAAATTTGATAGCTAATTTGATATGTGAGAATAATGAGCACACACAAGCTATTCTGAGTATTCAAGCCATTTTTACAGTCATCTACTCAAAACAAGAGACACTAAATTAATAGGACACTGCTAACAAACTGAGGCAAAATATCCAGTCCATCAGCAAAGGGAAATAAACAACAAGATATTTCTTATGGAGTACATACATTAACCAATATCAATACTGAAATCTTAACTCCAGTATCCACAAACAACAAACCCCTAACATTTAAATGAACAACATTTGTAATGCAAATGCAAGGGAGTTTGTATTCTGCACTTCAATCTTTTTTTGTAAGAAAAAAGGTGAAGCTAAAAATCCAATACATGAATTAATTAAAATAAATTGGGGAAAAAAAGGTGTTTACAAGTTTCTGTAGTTGGTATTGGCTTTATTTAAGTTCAATTGTTATTTAATCAGGACGACCTCTGAGTCAGTCATATATTTGAGTATTGAACCAGGTTTTCATGTGTACATAGTTCAACAATCTTTTAATGGCTATCTGTAGATCAGAAATAGCTTGAGGTGAAACCTCAGTACACAATATTCAGAAAGAATAGCTACTAAGCTAAATATTCTTCTCCACTTAAATCACTTATCTGTATGTTCCATATTTTAGCTTTAAGCATTTTTTTTAAAAAAAAACAAGTTTACTTTCATAGAAACAGTGCTTCTGGAATTGATCTGGGGAAATGGTAAGGAACTTAGTTGTGACATTATTTTGAGAAATTCTGCAAGGTTATAATGGATTCAATATCTTTTATGGCCAGTGGCCTCTGTATAAGGAATGCTGTAAAGAAAAAACAGCTCTCTCTAAGACCAAGGTCCAAGGGACCTGATTTTTGGGTAAAAAGTTTATGCCCTGAGGACCCTGAATAATCACCAAGCAAATATTTTATTCCATAAATTAATTCCTGTCTCCTGGTTTCTTAGAATTTACCAGCTATTTTATACCATTTGCGATTTACACACTAGCATGTTTTGGATTATAGTCTTCCTAAAGATTTGAGCTGACTGAAACATGGCAAAACTAAGGAGCATGTGTCTTAGGGTAACTTAAAATAACTGTGACACCCTCTGTATCAAGTCCTTCAACTTTTGTCTTCTACAAATAATTTCTGGAGCCAATAATGTCATGGCTGATTAAACAGCTGAATTTGCAGGAGTGAATTTAAGATCTCAAAGAAGGAAGCTGCATACACATCACACTTAAGGTTATATATGTGTTTGAGTACCCACACAGGCAAACCACAGTCTTCATTTCTATACTATATATACTGTATTGTATCTCTGCAGTATATTTACTCCTTTTTGATCTCCTGATTGTAATTCTACACTATTTGAACTTGGGCTTTGATAAGAACAACATTTTGGACCTGACTAGACTTTAAAAGTAAAACGGTAAAAATAAATAGAAGGTACTTTGTGTTATTGTTTGTTTAAATAGATGTAATATTGCCTCCTCCTACAGGTTAATACAAGTATGAGTTAATAGTTATGTGGTTTAGCTTATTACATATATATATATATATAACAAAAGTTATACATAAATGACAGTGACAATGGGGTTTCCAGCGATAATACCATTTCTAATTGTCTCTGACACAATCTCTGACACAATTTTGAAACAATTGGTAACTGTCAAGATAAGCTTAAAGATCTGAACTCTTCTCCCTCAGTGTTTTTTGAAAAGTAGTCTCTATAGAGGAAGGAAGGAAGGACACCTTCAAAATCCCAATTTCTAATTCGATTTTCAATTCCATGAAAAGGTTTCTTTTCATTATTCATTTCTGTAGGCTCCTGAGACTCCTTTTCAAATTTCCAGAGGAGCAGTGCTGAAATTCGAAAAAGACTATACAGCATCTAAAAATAATAGGAAGCATTCAGTTTTACAATAATTGCAGTAATTAAATAACCAGCTTTGCCAGCCTCAATTTAAATGAGATTACTTATGGATGAGGTTTTTTCTTCCCCTTGGTCCTATCAAAATAAGCCCCATGTTTCTTTAAATGAAGCTTGCTGATAATACATACCTGTCATGCCATTCCCTTTGAGTGCTTGGGGAAATAAAAATTCATAGCAATTGATTGCCCTGTGTAGCCATGTATCCAGATGCCCTTTCAAATATTCATAAAGATCTTAAAGGGGTCCCTGTGGATCCCATTTGTCTGCTGTATATTTATATATCCCTCCAGTCTTCACAAAAATTGTCAAACAAAAGTCACTTTTGCAGCTACATATTATTGACTCTTTCTACCTTCTAGATTTTTGTATTCTCATACTGTGTATTGTGAGTGAAAAACGGAACAAGATGAAGAAATGTTTATGAATATCATATACCAAGTCTTAGAAGTTCTTCATTAAAGCTGGGGGCTTGAAAGCTGTTACTGATCATAAATGGATGAAAGAAAAGGACAAAAGTGTTAAAATTGGAGTCAAGTGGAGCAAAATTTGAGATAAAAATATAGGATGAAAATGTCACATTTGCACTCAAAGTCAGACCACTACATTCAGAGCTACATGCCTACTGAGCATTCAAAACCTCTCACTGAGATCAATGTAAAGATTAAGTATAAAGCATTTTTTTTTCAGTTTAACTCTTAGAAAATATCTCCATGGTATTAGGTATGTGAAACATATCTTGTTCAACTGGCAATTTATAAGGATCTTCCTTCCCCCTCCCTCTCCTTAGTAAGTTATCCATTTACAGAATCCCAAGAAAGTTGGCAACAACCTTTAAGCTCTCTGTAAATGCTTTGGCTTATCTGTTCTATTCAAAAAGTCACAGAACAGAAGGTGCTCATCCAACCTCATATAAAAATCCATACCAGTCTGCAGGATAAAATTCTGGCCACATAATAATTTAGGAGTTAGCAGCCAGTTTTCCATTTCCATCTTTCATACTTATTGGGATTTTCAACTTCTATTTGTTTCTCTTCTTAAGAGAACATTCCAAAACTATGCTCAAAAAATGTTCTAAACAAAAGACAGTGGAAATGCAGAGTGCTCCCTGAACTCTTCAATCCTTACCCTGTTCTCAGCAGCTGCAATTAACTTGAAGAGGCCATCACTATTGACACTGCTCCTGTATCCTTGCTCCAGCAGAGCATGACAACAGGAGTGCAACAGAGAGCCAGAACCTGGTCAGGAAATTAGTCTTGTCTGTCACCAGTCATTTCCATGCTGCTGCTCAGGTAATAATTGCAGTTCAGAGTCCAGGAGTTTAGAAGTGTAGCAGCTGTTATATCACCTATGAAGTAATGACATAATCTAATCTAATGTCTGTATTGCAGAATACTAGTGAAAGACAATTATGTATCATTGAATTCACACCACCTAGAGCTATGAGTTGAGACACAAAATTTTAAGTACATCACCATCAGTACATGTTACGATAGGCATTCGGAGATTTATTTTGAGACATAGTATTGTTACCAACCAGATCCTACAGGCTTTTGTCAAGTGATTTTTCAGTTTTCAAAAATACACTGACAAATACAATGACACATGAAACAGACTTCAACAAGCCTCTGTAGAAGGGATGTAGTGATTTTTGTTGCTGTTTTAATTTAAAAAAAAAAAGGAGAAATTATTTGATTTGAAGTGACTAAAAATAAACAGTGTATATAAGTTTTATTATATTGTACAAAAAGAACCAATGACACAATCAATATGTAAAGTAAATGTGCTATGCACATTTTCCACTTAAAAAGCAGCTGTTTGCTTATGTAGTATCTTTCCCATTTGAAATCAGGATGCAAGCCAACGTGAAGTGAACGTTCACTGTGGATTTCCTTCTGCTCTTGGTGGATTGGATGGATCCACAACAGCAAGAGGTTGATCCCATCTCACATACCCAAGAAAACTCACAGAAAAAATGGGGAAAACAAACGTAACACTATGGGGCTAATTTAAATCTGCAAAATAGGGAAATGAAGACACCATTCTCTCCTTGTAGTGTATGAAAAAGAGCAAGGGGTCACCATATGCACTGTAAAAGATTTTGCAGAATGATTCTATTAGAATTAAAATGTCTCCTCTATGTTTTATCACTTTTGTGAGTTTTTTCAGATAGTCTACACGTTTTTGTGAGCTTTTTCAGATAGTCTGCATAGCCTTAGCAAAGAAATGTAAGACAAAAAGCTAACAGTAAGTGCTAGCCATTCTCCTTTTGTGTTGAGTATGCTAATGTCCCCTTCTGTTACCTTAGTGGGCAAAATTCATTTGCTGAAACCAAGGAAGACTTTCTTTCTTAAGGTTAAGATTAATAAATATGAATGAAGAGAAAGTAGAAAAGCATGTCCTAAATGTATGGGATAACATCAAGGGCTTGGAAATTCTCTTGCAAGTGGTACTTGTAGTACTGAAAGTTTTAGTAAAGAATCTGGGATATACACTGCAGGAGTTACTCTTCATGGTCCAGTTCACAATCCAATGTGAAGTCCAGTGGAACAATTGTCTCTTCGTAATGCAAATTTCAGTGGAATTGTCTCCTAGTTTCAACATGTTGTCAATGTTTCTTTGCAATGTGTGCACCTGCAAAACAATTTTTTGTTTCCTCATGTTAATAATTGTGAAGAAAATATATTAAATATATGGCAAAAAAGAGAAAATATGGAAAAATCCCGTCTTCTGCATTTTAGGTTGTAGCTCCCCATTTCTTTTATTTCTCACTTTTTATATTGCAGAAATGAAAATACTTTTAATGAAATATTTGTTGTGTGTTTGGCTGACATTTTCTGGCTGCCAGATGCCCACCAAGCTGCTCTATCACCCCCTTCTCTACAAGACAGAGGGAGAAAATACTATGAAAAGCTTATGGGTCTAGATAAGGATAGGGAGATCACTTACCGATTACTGTCATGGCAAAACAGACTCGACTTGGGGAAGACTTGGTGAAACTGGTTGCCCAGAGAGGTGGTAGATGCTCCATCCCTGGAAATATTCAAGGTCGGGTTGGCCGGAGCTCTGAGCAACCTGATCTAGTTGAAGATGTCCCTGCTCATTGCAGGGGGGGGTTGGATTACATGACCTTTAAAGGTCCCTTCCAACCCAAAGTATTCTATGGTTCTATGATTCTATGATAAGTTTATTTTAATTTATTGCCAAATAAAAAGAGTATGATAATAGGAACTAAGAAAAAATCTAAAACACCTTCCCCCAATCTTCCCTTCTTCCCAAGCTTAAACTCAATCCCAACTTCTCTACCTCCTCCCACCAAGCAGCGCAGGATCATGGGGAATGGGGGTTGTGGTCAGTTCATAATGCTTTCTCTGCAACTCCTTCCTCCTCACACTCTTCCCCTGCTCCATCGTGGGGTCACGCCCACAGGAGACAGTCCTTCACAAACTGCTTCAGCGTGGGTCCTCTCTGTGGGGTACAGCCCCTCAGAAACAGACTGCTCCAAAAGGGCTTTCCCACAGGGTCACAGGTCCTGTCAGAAAACTTGCCGCTCCATGAGCTCCTCTCCATGGACCGTGGTTCCTGCCAGGAGCCTGCTCCAGCATGGCTTTTCTACAGGCTGCCGCTTAGGATATGTCCACCTGGTCTAGTATAGGGTTCTCCACAGGCTGCAGGTGGATATCTGCTCCACCGTGGACCCCCACGGGCTGCAGGGGCACAGCCTGCCTCACCGTGGGCTTCACCAGGGGCTGCCGGGGAATCTCTGCTGCGGCGCCTGGAGCCCCCCTGACCCTCCGCCTCCAGTGGCCTGGGGGGCTGCAGAGCTGTTTCTTTCACATATTCTCATCCCTCTCTCCCAGCTGCTGTTGTACAGCAGTTTTTACCCTTTCTGTAATGTTATCTCAGAGGCACTACCAATGTCACTGATGGGCTCAGCTTTGGCCAGCAGTAAGTCTGTCTTTGAAATGGAACCGACTAGAACAGACTCTGTCCAACATGAAGGCAGCTCCTGGTGTCTTTTCACAGAAGCCACTCCTGCAACCACCAAAACCTTGCCACATAAACCCAGTATAGTTAATTTGATGCCACATTGCAACACTCATCAGCTGGATGGAAACTGAATTTTCATTTGGGTTAAAATATTTAGACAAAAATCTTAACAAAGAATCTTCTGTAGGTTAGAGAGTCAGTACATGTGTAATACTCCACATTGAAATACATTCTTACTAGATCTCTAAACTACTGATTTCCAAAACAGAGACAATATTTAGATAAAGTTTTCCACAAACAAGTCATGAGAGGATAAAAAGAAGTATTAAGTTGGTCATTAAAATTCCTTTGTTTCTACTGAAAAATTTCAAATTAATAAATATTCTTTGAAATCAGATTTGGTTATTGTATGCCAAAACATTGTCCAGTCCAAAAATAGGAGGAAAAATAAAAATTGCATATATCTTTTAAGTATGAACAGTGTCAGATTCAGCTAGTCTAACATTATCTTGAGACACTAGGCAAGAAAAAATTAATGTTTAATCAATTAATGTGATTTGTTTTATTTAATTGCATCACTGATGGCATTCAACAACACCTGCAGTGCTGATACTGTCATTTGAGACATGCTCCATGAAATCACTGAAAGAAATATATGGTTATGGTGAGTTCATCAGCAGCCCTCTTATACCCTTGGTTTGGTCTGACTCATTCCTTTGTGACTATACAATTAGTTTGGAATGGTGTGTAAAAATCTGCTGCTTTGCTAGCCAAACTGATTTAAAGTATTTCCTAGCAGCAGAATGACCCTATGAAAGTCTTTCTTTTTAAATGCTTTCGTCAAAGAAATTGTGTTTGGCTGCATGTATGCCAAGGAGAGTATGAAAAGATGTGAAATTGAATTTAAGATCCCCTGTACATAACAGCGAAAGACAAAGAATAGGCATGTTCCTTCACTCCAGCAGCAATGTTTCAGAGGAAATTTTTAAAAAGCATCTATTTAAATGAATTGCAAATTGGAAATGTATGCAAATGCATTTTCTATGCAATCAAAATTAAGTGTACTGGATTTGATACCCCTCCAGTTTTTATGTGCTCACATATTCATTTTCCAGAAGCCATGATCGATGCTTCATCCAACACACAGTTTGTACTGTGCTTTGGGGTGGAATAATTTGTCACCAAAGGTGGCAAGAGCATGTAGAACAAAGCAGGGGTTACAAGAAAAGAAACCACAGTCTTACACATTGGTAAGTTAAGTGCTGCCCTGGAAAATTGCATGTTTTTCTCTGAACCTGTTGCTGAGCTACAGTGTGTTATTGGAGAAAAATCACCTAAAATTAAACTTTCCCTGGATGTCTGGTAATTGTATGGTTCTGTATGCTGAGAATTCTGAACCTGAGCTGCTAAAATATTTGTGCATTGAGAAGAAAAATGCTCTAAATTGTTACTTTCCGAAAGCTGATTTTAGATTCTTTAAATTAGCCCAAGTTAATGGATACTTTTGATTTTAGTCTTTTTTTGATTTGCCATTTGTAAAAATGGTGATGTATCATAGAATTGTTCAGGTTGGAAAAGCCCTTTAAGATCATCCAGTCCAACCATTAACTTAGCACTGCCAAGTCCACCACTAAACCATGCCCCTAAGTGCCACATCTATGTATTTTTTGAACACTTCCAGGGATGGTGATTCTACCACCTCCCTGGGCAGCCTCTTCAATGCTTGACCACCCTAAAAGGGAATAAATTTTTTCTAATATCCATTCTAAACCTCTCCTGGCACAACTTGAGGACATTTCCCTTTGTGCTGTTTCTTGTGATCTGGGAGAAGAGACCCATGCCTAGCTGCCTATAACTTCCTTTCAGGCAGCTGTAGAGAGCAATAAGGTTCCCCCTGAGTCTCTTCCTCTCCAGACTAAACAACCCCAGTTCCCTCAGCCACTCCTCACAAGACTTGTGCTCTGGACCCTTCACCAGCCTCATTGTCCTTCTCCAGACACGCTCCAGCACCTCAATGTCCCTCTTGCAGTGAGGGGGCCCAAACCGAACACAGTATTCAAGGTGCAGCTACCAGTGCGGAGTCCAGGGGGACAATCACTTCCCTTGTCCTGCTGGCCACACTGTTTCTGATACCAGCCAGGATGCTGTTGGCCTTCTTGGCCACCTGGGCACACTGCTGGCTCATGTTCAGCTGGCTGTCAACCAGTACCTCCAGGTCCTTTTCTATATATGTGATACTCAATGGAAATTGTGAAAATAAAGTCACCTGCCCAGGACGTATGCCAGTATAGTTCAATATCTCCTTATTTCTTGTGGAAAATTCATGCCTAATCTTAGACCTGTCATCTCCATGCTTGATACCATTGTGTTTACCACATTGAAGCATCTACCTCCTCGGACAGAGAAGCAGACACCTCGTTACCATCATCTGACAGCAAAAATTTCAGTGTCAAGTATGTACTTGTGTCACTGACAAAACCATGTTTTCTTTTGCTAAGGTGGCAGCTGTAATCCTACTCAGCTGATCAGGGTACTATCCACAATTTTATTTACATCTTCAGCCCCTGGTTACTGACTCTGAAGAACTACGTATCACTCTCTTCTGGGATTTCTGATTTGTGATTTTACAATGTTAACACTCTGAGGCAGCAGTGGCTAAGGTGATCTGTGCTTGTTGCTATATAGTCAAGTCTTGCTACTGTGAAGTGTTTAGAGCAAGACTTTTAGAAATACCCTGGTATCTATCACATTTCAACACTTAAAATCCTTGGGTAATTCACAATATGAATAAGAAGAAAACTGCACAGAGAAAGGTGGAAATATGTGTTTAAATTTTATAAACTTCAAGAGGTAACACAGAATAGAAAAGCAGATTTTCTTAACTTCAGTAAGATGAGTCTACTACTCACTACAGTTGTCAGATTTTACCGTCAGATTTTTTTATGTGCGAGTATATAAATTGATTTTGTGCAACCTTGTTCATTTTATTTCTTATTCCAATGTTACTAAGACTTTTTCTACAAATGCTAGAACACTAAAAAAGATGTAATTTCTGTTGGATGGGTAAATATTTACTGTGACATGCCAGGATCTTCAGAGCACTTGAAAGAGTTAAAAAAAGGTCTGATGTTGGAGAAGACAACAACATTAATATGAGAGATTGAATATTTGAAATAAAAAACTGAAACAGGAATTCTTGCACTTTGTCAGTATTGAAATCTGTAGACATTTTCCAAACACATTAACACCTTTGGCATTTTATGTTCCAAATGCCTGAGAAAACAATAAATTGATTTGGTGTTTTATTGCCGCTACTCATCTTTAGGGGATGACATTAAATCTTACTAAAGTCAGAATAAAATCGAAGTAATCTGATTAAAGTGTAGACCACTAAGACCAAAGAGGAAAGAAAAATAAGTCCTGGAAGGCCATGATGTCAAACACAAATCCCGTACCAGGCATTTTATTATAAATATGATGTTGATGTAAACAATCTCTTTCCCAAGCTGTTCAGTTGGAAAATTATATTCTGGGTCCAGTGAGATAGAAGTATGCTTCTTAGTCAACCATTTCAGTGAAGGAAACAGACAGGGCATCCATATTCAGACCTTGACATACTGATTTCTGCACACACTGAGCAGAAATAGAACTTCTATTTCCATATTTGTTCCAGTACTGTTCACAGGTAAATACAATGTCCATTGTAATGAATTGCTTTGGAACAACTATCATGCCTTTGAATTTATATTTCACAGTTGCATTGATGATATGTTTTGAGATTAAGTCCATCTGAGATGAAAATTTTCAATCTTATTTTTAATTTCATCATAAAGCAGAAAAGGCCAATACTGACACCAAGATAAGGTTCTGGTTCTTCATTATAAACAAGACAAAAGCACAGGCACTTGGAACTTTTGTTTTGAAGTATTAACTATTTTACTTACTTGGAGGAAGAACCTCAACTGACCTTCAGTGCCTTAGACTAAAAACTTTCATATGCAATCTGTCTTGGATCAGTTCTATTTAGTACCTTATTAACAACTTAGGTAATGGAACAAAATGTCTGTGGACCAAACTAGAACAGCATCAGAATTCAAAGTGGTTTTGATACACAATACAGTGATCAATGAGATGATCTTTGACAAAGAGTGCTGTATTTTACTTTAAACAGGATGTGAAAACCAAAGCACAAATACAGCAGTAGTGGCATAGCAGGAAAGAATCTGTTGGTGTAATTAATAACAGACAAGGGAAAGTCATTATTCTACCCTGTTCTACACCTGCTAATTAAAACTTCAGCATGAGAACTACACCAAGTCTGGGACGTCTCCTTAAGGGAAGGTCTAGAGGAGTAGACAAAAATCTAAATATGCAGCAAAAATGTTAGAGATTTTTCAAAAAAAGCATAGGGAAATTATCAGATTCTTTGTTGTTGTTTTGATGGTTATTTCACAATTTGTCTAGAAAAAAGAGAGAAATATGATTTTACAAAAAACCAAAAAAAAGTCGATAGAAAAAGTTATTAATTCTATTTGATAACTTTGTCGACATGTCCAGTAGGACTAAATGAATTTCACAAAAAAAATTGCACCAGATATTACAACAATTTCTTAATTATTGCAGTAAGAATAAATAAGAGAGAAGTTATGGAATTTAATTTACTGCAGATTTTTATGAATACACAGATTTTGCATAATCTATGAACAGTTATCTTGTCTCAAACGATTGATAAAGAGTTTCTAATCCCTCTCTAATGATAATATTATATCTGGCCTTATGAAGACAATCCATTTTATGAAGACAATCCATTCTTTCAGTTTGGACTTTCTCTGTTCTTTGAAAGCACTGTTAAGTAACATCAGCAAACTAAAAAAAAAAAAAAAAAAAAAAGGCAGTGAATTCACTGACTGAAACACTTTCAGAAAAAGTTAGTTGAGAACTAATATCTGTCAATGAAAGTAGACCCTTCCTGTTTTTCCCAACTTTGACGTAATTATTTTCTGATTAAGTTTAACATTCACTTTTATGGCTTCACTTTTATTCTTATATGGCTAAAGAATGGATCACTTGCTCTCAGTCACTTTATTCATATTGCAGTAAAGGCTGAACTAGTTAATAAAAGAGTTTCTCTCAAGAATTTATTCTTTCTTAAAGAATTAAAGAACATATGCTAAAAAAACCATAGTACCCTTGAACCCCAGATAACCTAAGACCATTCTACATACGCATTTTTTTGCAAGATTGACAAAATGAGTTGTGTTATATAAATATGAAAATTTGGCAAATTAAAAGAAAATAAAAGCTAGTAAATAAGTTTAATATGGAACCTTTAAGATCAAGTGATTACTTATCTGCATCAAAAATCACTGAATTATGCAGTATATGAGATCAGCAATTAGCTGAGAACAAATGTTAGTTTTCATCTTTTTTTCAAATAATGGACAGAGTTTTATGTCCAAAAGTTAGCAGTGACAGTATCAGCTGCAACTGTTAGTTAGTCAGGCTTCAAACTGTAAGATTCTGGTATACTTTTATATAAAGATTTTATATGTAATCTGTTTCCATTGATGTCAAGAAACAATCAAGCTGACAATCAAGGATTTGCCTTTCAATTTGTGCAGTAATCATAGAACCATGCAATAGTTTGGATTCAAGGGACCTTTAAAGATGATCTAGTCCAACCTCCCCTGCCATGAGTAGGGACGCTTTCAACTAGATCAGATTGCTTAGAGCCACGTCCAGACTGATTTTGAATTTTTTCAGGGATGGGGCATCTACCATCTTTCTGGGCAACCTGTTAGCTGTGTTTCACCACCCTCACTGTAAAAAACTTCTTCCTTATACCTAGCCTGAATCTACCCTCTTTTAGTTTAAGCCATTACCACTTGTTCTATCACTAAAGGCCCTACTAAATAGTCTGCCCTCACTTTTCTTCTAAGTGCCCTTTAGGTATCGGAAGGCTTCAATAAGGTGTCCCAGGAGCCTTCTTTTCTGCAGTCTGAACAGCTAAAGCTCTCTCAGCCTTTCTTTGTAAGAGAAGTGTTCCATCCCTCTGATCACCTCTGTGGCCCTCCTCTGGACTCATTCCAACAAGTCCATGTCCTTCTTACGCTGGGGGCCCCAGAGATGAATGCAGTACTCCACATGGGGTCTCATGAGAGCAGAGTGGAGAGGGAGAATCACCTCCCTTGACCTGATGGTCGCACTTCTTTTGATGAAGCCCAGGATTTGGTTGGCTTTCTGGGCTGCAAGCTCATGTTGGCTAATGTCCAGCTTCTCATCCACCAACACACCCAAGTCGTTCTCTGCAGGTCTGGTCTCAGTCCCTTCACCCCCCAGCCTGTATTGATACGAAGGGTTGCCTTAACCCATGTGGAGGACCTTGCACTTGGTCTTGTTGAATCTCATTAGTTGGGCCCACTTGCATGAGCCCACTTCTTGAGTTTGTTGAGACATGTTCAGTAATGAGTATGAAAAGGAGAAGAAAATATGCCTAGTTAAGGGAAATTATGCATTTCTGGAAAATACTTAAAAATTAAACTACCAGGTAGGTACATACTTGCTCTTTTTTACATCAGAGCATTGTGTATGTTGGAACTTTAACTGAGGCACAGAAGCATCTTTCTACTAGATAGATACTATCTACTGTATCTAAAACCTGATACCTTTCTGCTTAAAAAATCAAGGATTGCAGGTAATGCTCATGCTTCCCATCGCTACTCTAAGTGTCATGGTTTCAAAAGGGAAGATCTTTACTGTTCCAGAGAATGTACCAGAAATTGTTCTGGCCGTGGGTTTGTTCTCAGCGCTGCTTACTTACGATTCAATAAAATTACATATTAAGATCACCTAGAAAAGAACTACAAGTCCTGCAAATAAGGAAGAAAAAAAAAAGTCTAGCGTACATGCCCTCAAAAAAGTGGTTCTTGAACACTGTCTGCAAGAACTCCTCCATGTAAACTGTATTTACCCTTACTGGTACCCTTCAAACAAGGAGGCATGCTGAAACTCTTGAATTCGACAGGCATATATTTCAAAAAGCACATAACTCTGAACAAGTAGTGATTTTATATTCTCACTTTCTTTAGAAGGAGCTGATTAGACTGTTTATTTGTTGTACTTTAGATAGAGCTCAGTATCAGCATTGACTGCCTGTAAAAGGAAGCTGTAGGAAGAGACAAGCATTTTTCTTTTTTCTGTGACAACCTGGTACTTTACTTTATGTATTAAATCTTTATTGGATAGAAATCCGCAGGGTCCCATTACAATCTCTTGAACTCTACTCCTTTACAGCAATTAAATCTCTGAGACCATACTTCTGATTTTTTTTAAATTTTTTAAAATTTTTTGTCTTTCTGTCTTTAATTGCAGTTTCTTTTCTATTAATATTTTATTTCAGGTGCAAAGTGCACCACTCCACTGTCAGTTTTCTTTTAAAACTTTAGCTTTATTTCAGTCTTTTATGCCTTGCTAGAACCGTATTTATTACATAGTATAAATGAAATAACATCTCCAGGATTTCTCTTCCTCCAGATTTTAAACGTAGCAATAAAGCAAGTTTCTTATAGTGTGGCTAGACATTTGTATGTCTACTACATAAAATTCTATTACACTCCCAAGATGTGATGTACACATATTTTCCTCTTAACAGTAATCCACCTTTCTGTTACTATAGTCCTTGTTGTAGTCACTCGTCTGTTGTATTTTTTTTTTTTTTTGGTGCATCACCAATACCAAAGCTGAGTGTGTAAGTTAAAATCAGTAAGCAACATATTAAATTGCCATAGCTGTCTTACGTTGTTCAGTAATTTGGTGAGGTACTTGACAGTAAAACTCTAAGCACCTCTGTATGCATGTGACATTTGTCTGATTTAAACTTCTAACACTGAGGACAGCACCTTAAAATCAGTTGTCTGCTGTGCTTAGATTTTAAGGTTTTTTAGCAGAGTGGATAAGCACTCAACAGATGTAATACGACAGCAAGTGTTTAGTAATCACCATAACAGCAAGATGCTCAAGTTAGCCAATATATTTTTTTATCTGCTGCAGCTTGTTTATTCCAAATTCTCTAGTTATACCTACATTTAGGAGGCTAGTAAAGACTGCTTTTTTTTCCTCTGATTTTTTTCTATTTATATTCTCATGAATATCTGACACAGAGCCTTGGCATTTTTTAATAGAAACTCTTATCTCTTAAGAAGAATCATTTCCATTCCTAGAGTTTTGTACAGGTACCTATAGGCTGGAAGATTTTTCTTTTCCTCACATGTAACCTTTAAAATGTAGATCAAGTTATAAGATTAAAATGTACTATGTGGATATGTACAGAAACATAAAAAACAAACCCAAAACCCCAGCACCTGAAGGATGTCTAACTTACTTATCTTTTTGCTTATGTCTATTTCCATTTCCATGACTAATGCAGAAGGAAAACATACATGGTGTGTAGCTAAACATTTAGTCTTAACACAAAGATGGTTCTAACAGCTTTTAGTTCATCGTGTAAAGGATTACTGCAGGGAAAAAAAAGATCCTCTACTCTTTGACTTGTCTGAGTTCAGAAGACAACTGAGAACTAAGTTTTTTCAAAATTTGAAGTGAAAAAGACAGTTAATATCACTAAACTTTCAATGCTGAATATATGTTTGTCTGTCTGTCTGTCTGTTTTATTTACCACTGATGTACAAATCTTAAGTATTCTGCACAAAAGGTTAGTCACTATAGGGAAGGAGAGGGACAGTGGATTCACATCAAGTCATTGGTCAAACAGTAACAAATACTTTTATGACTGATGGACGTTGATCCCAGAAGGTAGAAGGAAACATATAATGGCACACCAGTATGGTAGCTAGTAATCTTGGTATATCTTGATATTGTGTACATGCAGAATTAGAATAGCATTGTACTGCTGCTGTATTGTGCTCGTACTAGAATAAGGCAGTAAGGCTTTGTCAGGGGTATCTTGAAATGTTCCAATCAGAACAGAACTCTCGTTCCCAAACATTTTGAGTTCATGTACCTACTCTGACAAATCAAAAGACATAATTACTTTTTTGCTATGATATATTGAGTGGGATTTTACAAAAGTAGTTAACAAATAGTTATCTCATGGTATATCAGAAAATCTTTGAAAATATTATGACTAAGATGTCATATTAAGGAACCTGAAGGTGCACAAGTCCATGGGACCTGATGAGATACATCCACGGGTCCTGAGGGAACTGGAGGATAAAGTGGCTAAGCCATTATCCATCACATTTGAGAAGTTGTGGCAGTCCAG
>JAVJGI010000040.1:64378045-64483589 GCA_035590275.1 Ibycter americanus
GGCTCCTCCATCACCTGTATCAAAAAGTTATCATCAATGCTCTGCAGGAACCTCCTGGACTGCATGAGCCTAGCTGTGTTGTATTTGCAGCAGGAATCAGGGAGGTTGAAGTCCTCCATGAGAACCAGTGCTTGTGATTATGAGGCTACCTCCAACTGTCTGTAGAAGGCCTCACTGACTTTCTCTTCCTGACCAGGTGGCCTGTAGCGAACACCCACAGCAGTGTCCCCCATGTTGGCCTGACCCTTAATCTTTACCCGTAAGCTCCTGACTTGTCCTGCACCCACCCCCAGGGAGAGCTCAGTACATTCCAGTTGCTCCCTCACATAAACAGCAGCTCCACCCCCTCTCCTTGCTGGCCATTTTCAGATGGCATAAAATGATTATTAGTATTAGTTTATATATATATATAAAAATATATATATAAATGTAAATTGAAGTTGCTAAAATGGATAATAGATATCTTAATTTTCATAGGCTCTAAGGCTTTCAGTAATTTCTCTGCAGGAAATAGTGTTTCACTGTAGGGAATTCCTACAGGCATGCAGGAAAAAACTACCCCAACCCCCAAGTGAAATTATGTATCTGAGATTTTCATTGTCCTTACACTTTATGTTATAGCAAAAGACAAGCTAAAAGTAAATTATTAAGATGTATATTTAATTGAAATGAGAGCTTAATGTAAAGTTTGTAGGCTTCTGAAATTACAGTTATTCTAGAGTCTGGAGAGGACAGTGATGTTTGTTACTTTTTTAAATATCTAGGAAATGCCTTCCTCTATCTCAGGATTCCACACAAACAAACATATTTACAGCTATAGTATAATCACTGGAAGGTTATGTTTGTTTAATTGTATCACATGCTCTGTGTTATTCACAACATGCAAAATATTGTTCCCTTTTACCAAAAGATTACGTGACCTACCCTTTCCCAAACCATTAGCCTTTCTGATGCTCAGCACATCAAAATGACCAACACCACCTTATTTTTGTGCACAATATATCAAGTATCTCATCTCCTTTAGAATTTGTACATTTTAAACCACTTCTAGCTTTTCTTGATTAATGTTGATCAGCAGGAACATTATCAACTGAGTTGGGCATGTTCTCCTTCTGGAAGCTTTCAAATGTATTCACGTCTGTTAACTAAACTGCTTAAGAAATTTCAACGTTATTTTAGATGTAATACCAAATTTCATTGTATCCTTGAAATTTATGATGACATCTTTTCACTTGAGCTATATACACTAGATTTACGTTATAAATTCGCAAAACATGTTTCACAAGATCTCCTCTTCTTTCATTTGGTGTACAGGTGACACAGAGAGATTAGATCTTTAACTACATTTCCTTAAATTTTGGTAGTAGGCTTTGTAGTGGATTTATCCCTTCATTATTTTCAGACTGTCTGTAATCATGATCTCAGATTAATGTGGAATAATCAGTGCCACCTTGTAGATCATCAGTAGTAGGGCCAGTGTGGGATATCTCTCTGATTCTAAAAATGCAAGCTTTCAAATATCAGAGGGGAAAATTTCAGGTACACTTCTGAGATGGAGACTTGCTCAGCACAGTATTCAATCTCTGTAAACAAATATTCAGTTCCAAGTAACGGCAAGCAAATTGTAACTGAAGAAACTTCATGAGATTCAAAATTGTGGGATTCAGTAAGTTTTATGAGTTCTGTCTGCTGAACTACACATTCAGATACGATGCCCTTCATATTTAACTCAAAAGTATTAAAAGCTCCCTTCTAAATATGTATTTAAAGCCATGAATAAAAATTGAACAGGTGGCAAAATCCTTTGTGCAATATCAGCACAGATGAATAACACATCAGAATGCTTGGTTGTTAATGGCCACCAGATGTCCAGCCCAAGAAAAAGAGACAAAAAAGTACCTTACCAGCCTTGCTGTACTGCAGTTCTGTAAACAACTTACTGCGGTAGCTAAGAATACTAGCATCAATTTGAAAGAAAAACCCAAACAAACAATAGAAAAAAAATAGAAATCTAATTTCTAGCAAAACCATAACAGTTGTTCAGTCTCACAGATTTTTAAATTAGGAGAATCTTCCAAAGCTGTAAGTAATAAACATTTATATATATATATTTGTTGGACTCATAATCAGAAGCAAATAATTTGAAGTTAGTCTGATGGGCAATGAACCTTTGAAAGGGAGAAAATTCAATTTTATTTACTAGTCTTTCTAAATGTCTGAGTCATACATGCGATATTAAACAGATATGTAGATAAAATATGTAATTTCTTAATTATGTCAGACACAAATATTCTAAACAAACCATTGATATTCATATAAAGCATCCAGTTTTCATGATAACATTTCAAGAAATGTATGGGATACACTGATAACAACATCATTCAGGTGAAAGCTTTTCATTTTGTTACAATAAACCAAAACAAAGAATAAAATTAAAGTTCATATTTAAGATATTCAATTTTTCTAAATGTATAGTTATGTAGCAATAACTAAATAAAACAGTCTTTGAAAACTGATACCCTGTGAAATTCATTTTACCTGCAGAGTTCCAAATTCAATAGTTTGGACACTGTAACGGGGATTTTGTATTAGGCTGACAACACTGATTTTTCTTTACTATTTTCAAGTCATACTTTACTCAAGCAAAACTCTGAAACCCTCTAAAGAAATACTAAACCCCTGTGTATTAACCTCCTTGCTATGTATCAGTAATACCTACACTTAAATATAACATAGATAGAAGCAGCACTTGAATAGCATCCTCTGAGGAGCTCCTCTACTTAAAGCAATTATATGTGATTGTAACCACCATGTGAAGCTGAATAGGGTCAGCTGTGTGAATTCTGTGTGTTTGCTCTGAAAAGTTAGAACTGGAGAATGGTGTCATTGAAGATGAGAAATTATTTGGCTTTCTGTAGCAGAGTCTGTAAAACAGTAAGCCTTTTCTAAAAAGGAATATGAAGTACTCTTAATTTCATTGGACATTTTCTCTGAAATCAAAGTTGATTAGAGCATTTTTCTCAACAGATATTTCAAATTTATTCTTTTTAAAATCTTTTGGATATGTTTAGGAATTCAGAATCAAAAAGGAATAAAAAGTTTTAAGATGGCATAGTCTTCAGATGAGCAACAGGTTAAAATTTTTCTTCATTCTTCTGCAGGAAAACAAAACTTGATTGAAACTTTAATCTTGTTTTAGTAGCTCCAAGAATTTAACTACAGGAGTCCATGATCTTTACATGAGAGGGATAACTCAAATGATCCAATATATCAAATACAATCTATTCCATTAATTAATAAATGTTTTTATGTTCTGAAGGATTACCACAACTGTAAGCAACAGGGGAGAAATCCACTGTTAAATTACTTTGATAACTTTGTAACAAGTAGTAGAATACAGTTATCTCCCAAATTACAGTTCATTTCTCAAGCATCTAACACAGTACTTTTATATCAATAGAAAAGTCCTTCATACTGATGAAGTTACAACTCTCGCATGAATTCAATAGCATTTATTCCATACTCAGTTTTAGTATGTTCATAACATCATGTTCATCTAATATGTACAAGTAATACAAAAGTCTTTTTAAAAAGATAAGTTAAAATATACCCACTGATAGTAAACAAACTGTCTAGAATGGTAAAGTCACAATGACTGCAATGATATCTCATCTTCAGAAGCAAGATGAAGTACTAACCGTGACAAAGACAGAGATGACACGCAAAGGTAGTAGGATTTTTGCCTTCCCCAATCCAAGTCCAATCATGCAAGAGTAGAGGGAAAAACTGACAACAAAGAAAATAAGCTCTTTAGAATAACAAAAATAAAAAGAAAAATGTATAACAGACAAACTACATCCAGCTTTATTCAAGCAAGCATGAATTACATACAATACAGCCATTTTTCCTCTTGCCTTTGGAGATTCCCTTGAAAGATAATCTGGACACAGATAAAGGTACATGACCAACTGCCTAAATTAAAGCAAGTTTGAAAAAGAATTCACTTGTCACTCTTCCCTCTCTTTCTCTGTCCTTTCATATCTAATTAAAAATCTTTCACATAAGTATCTTTTATTTGTGAATGTAGTTTGACTTTGACACTACAAGAATTTCATTTGTTGACCTCAAAGGGCTTTACAAGCTGATTTGTAATGTAAATGCTAGTTTTATCCATAAACTATTAATATGTTTCAGCATTTGCCTTTCACTGAACTTTTAGGATTTCCACTTCCTTATATTTTGTTATACAGCTGTTTTTGAAATGCAACAGGAGCTGCTTTAGATTAATCCAATTGGTTACATTTTCATTAATTATAGACTAATTTCAAGGGACTTCAAGGGCCCAGTTTCTTAGCTGCTTGAAATTACAGAGATTTCAATCAAACTATGCAAATTTTAAAGATATGTGATTATAGCTATATGTCTAGTAAAATCTGTAGTTCACAAGTCTTTTTCTAAAGTAGAGTTAGATATTTCACAAGCATTTTAAAAGCAGGACAAAGTTAAAAGTTCTTACCAAAATGAATAGAGAAAATTTAATTTGCCAAATATGGTATAAATTAGAAAATATTTATCTGAACATGTATATAGGTTTTTATATTCCAAACTTGAATTGTATTAGATTGTTCTTCTGTGTGTTTAAGGTTTATGTTAACTACTATAACAAACTTCATTATAAATTAAGCTTATGTAGAAATGCTATAGGCAGTAATAAAAACAGAAGTATTTCTTATAAGTAAACATAAGTTAAAGTTGAAAAAGTACATTTTGTATTGCTCATTTTCAGAGGTTTTGTTGTATGCGCTTACTTATCAATTTCCAAAATTCTGTAAATCTGGGGCTGAGTCATTAGTATAAATGACTTGTTTCTACTTGTCCATGAGGTTGTTATAATTTTCCATAGGATACGATACTCTTGAAAAAAGACTTTTTATTTCCTGACACTGTACAAAATAATTTGCAGAAAATAGTTACTATAGTATTTAGAGACAAATACATATATAAACAAAAGGCTGCAAATACTAGTTAAGCTATCTTCAGGTTGTAGTATTTTGCTATGAATTTATGTCTTTTGAAAGGTGAAATGCATCTTGGATTTAACAGCAGCTAAAATGTATTTAGGAGTAAACATTTTCCTGAGCACTGTTGTTATTTTTAGAAAGACTAAAGAATAGCAGCTAACTAAGGTTTAGTTAAATTACAATTCCTATTTTTACTATATAATGAAGTAAAAGTGTAAGAAAAATACTCAGAATATGGTGAAGTCCCTTTTGAAGGGTTTAAAGTTTACCATTATATTAGAATAACAGAACTGCAGAATATCCTGAGCTGGAAGGAACCCATAAAGATCATCAAGTCCAATTTTTGACTCCACACAGGGCAACTTAAAAGTTAAACCATATATCTAACAGTGTTGTTCAAACACTTCTTGAACACTGACAGGCTTGGTGCCATGACCACTTCTCTAGGGAGCTTGTTCTAGTGCTTGACCATCCTCTCAGTAAAAACATTTTTTCTAATATCCAATGTGAACTTCCCCAATGCAGCTTTAAGCCATTCCTTCATGTCCTATCACCAGACACCAAAGAGAAGAGCTCAGCACTTCCCTCTCCGCTCCCTTTCATGAGGAAGTTGTAGACATCAGTGAGGTCACCCCTCAGTCTCTAAGCTGAACAAACCCAGTATCCTCACCCACTCCTCGTAAGTCATGCCCTCTGCTCCTTTTGCCATCTTTGTTACTCGCCCTTGGACACATTCTGTTTTTATATCCTGCTTATATTGTGGAGCCCAACACTGCACAGGGAACTCCAGCTGAGGCCGCACCAACACTGAGGTATAGTGGGACAATCACTTCTTTCAACCAGTTAGCTAGACTGTGCTTAATGCACCCCAGGATATGGTTGGCCCTTTTGGCTGCCAGGGCACATTGTTGGCTCATATTGGATGAACTTAGCGTAAGCCAGATCCCCAGATCCCTTTCTGCAGAGCTACACTCCAGCCTATTGTCCCTCAATCTATAGGTACATCTAGGACTACACTGTCCCAGGTGCAGAATCCAGCATTTGTTGTTTCATGTGGTTATACTCAGAGGAAAAAGCTACGCTGCAATGAAGGAGAAACCTGAGACAAAAGTGTTTTTAATTACAGGTCATACAAAACTATTACTAGGGAGCAATTAAAAGCAAATTCTTTGAGTTATTTCAAGCACATATTAATGGGAAAATATTTTAGTCAGCTTATTTCTCCACTGAAATCAAAACTGAGAGGACTGCATTATTTGGTCAGCCAGACAGCTTCCTCTCCCAAAGGAAAAATTAGTAGCAGGTAAACAGGAGGTGACGACACAGAATAGACGGCTGCTTACCATGGGAAGCCTTCAGAAAAGTTTAGAGGCATTCCTCATGCAATGCAATGAGCGTTGTGTTGTGCACCAAGCCCTCGTTACTCCTGTGGATAGGTTAGGAACTTGGGGCATGCTCTGGCTGTACTTAAGGATCCTACTTCCTGGCAGCAAAGCAACTAATCAAAAACATATTTTATACTACTCTCAAGCGATATTTTTAAAGGAGCTAGTTAGTGAACTGTCATGAAAAATAGTCTGAAAATTGCTGTGAGTTAAAACCCAAACTGAACCAATCAACCAACCAAAGGAAAAAAAAAAAAATCCCACAGAATATATAAGGAGCTGCGAAATGCCATGTGTTCTTGGCTAAAATCCTTACTTTCACCATCCTTGTCAGGAAATGGTTGCCAATTTACATAACACCTGTGTCTGTATATGTCAGTAAATGTGGCAGGGGTTACTTACTGTTCAGAACCATTTGTTCAGTATTTAAAGGCAACAGGGTCTATAGGGGCTCAACTCCAAATAGGTCTTTAAACTACAGTATAAGCATTGCAAAAATAATAACAGAAGAATAAGTTACATTTCCACTGGGGTAAAAATGGGTTTTAGGGTTGACATCTTGCTACAAAATTCAACTCAGTGAAGAAAATATAAAATGATTACATTCTGGCTGCTGTAAGCTGCAATGGCTCTTGGTCCCATGGATGTGGCTTCTGTCAGCACTGAGCTCCAAGATCAGCTAAGCCAGATACAGGTGAAGACAGCAGGCTACTGCTTACACGTACTTTAGGAAAAGCTCTTTCTAGCAATTCATTTAGGTGTTTAATAAAATTTAACAAGAAATGTAAAGCATAATGCAAGGGTTTGGAAGACCTTAAGATGTCAAATATGACAGAAAGACCGCAACACAATTTTATTTTCATTTTTTAACTCTTATTATTCACTGTTTTTAAAAGACAAAAAAAGGCTCTATGCTGCAACTGTAAGGTGAAATTCACAATTTAGTTTCTTATGCTGACTGTATTAATTCCATATGTAATGTTAGGAAAAGTTATGTACCTCAGAGAAGGATTTAACAGGCATTAGAACTAGACATTAAAAAACACTAAAGAAACAGAAGTGTCTTGCAATTCGCCCTTTTTTAGGAAGAAGGTGAGGACTTCATGCACACTTTTAATATTCATAAACACTTAGTGGTTGTTGCATAAAATGTCTTTTTTGGCAGTAGAGATGGGATTATACCTTTATTCTAAAAAAGGTTGAGAGGAGTGGTTGATGGCAGTAGTGCAATACTTCACAAACACTCTGCTGATCAGTGTTATTCTCAGTCCGAAGGCACTCAAACCTGTATTGTCATTCTCTGGTGACTTGGTGACTGTCCTAGACACTTGGTTACAGATGATTCTGTACTCTTTCCATTCAAATTTTGCTATACTGCAAAAAAACCCCTGAAGAGTTATTGTATGAGAGAAAAGGAGCATAAGGGCTATCAATCCCCTGTTAACGTCTATCCTGCTCACTTGCAGGGCTGAGAAACAGATTCTGATAGAGTATGTCCATATTAGCATGTAGCATTGTATCAAGGTTATGGCTGTGAAGTGAAACCCTGCTCTGTCTCCCTTACCATGCTGTGGTTTACATCCTGGAGCTGTCTCTGGCACATGAACTGGGTTCATTTTGCCTCACTGTACAGATCTGCTCTTGTTCTGCTGCAATGCTTGGTAATGAAGACATATCCAAACGCAACTCAAAAGTCAGATTAAATATTTATTTGGAGAGCAGGTTTAATTCCAGCCTGTTAGGGAGGAAATTCCCTTAGACATGTAAGGTGAGTGTTTGAAATCCTCAGAAAGAGGCAGTCCTTAATCTGAGTTCCTTTACAACCTTATGCACTCTTACACCTTTCCCATAAAAGAAGAGCAATGCTTCAAAATGAAGCAGTAGTGGATACTGACTGTGTTCCAGTGGAATTTAATTCCGTCAGTTTGCCCTGGTACTATACTCCTCCCTCCACGACAGACACAGCAGAGCCAAAGCACTGCCACACTAGGCCACATCAAAGGTCCACATAGCCCAGCATCCTGTCCCCAACAGAAGCGCATAGGAAATGCCTTGGGAAGAGTATAATTATAGGACAGAAGAATACTAGATCTTCACTCACTTGAAGCTATTTCATACCTTTGATCATTCTTTCTTCCCTTCCCTGGACACTTTGAAGGTGTAATACTTTTGAGGAGAAAAACACAAGAATGGTGCAGAGTATAACAGATGTTAGCATGCCATGATTTTAAATAAAGACATAGGGGTATTCCTATCATGTTTCACTTCCTAATAATTTCTAATAACCTGTCTGCTTCCAACTGCTACTGGGCATGGAGTTCATATAATTTTTTCACACACTATTTATTACAACTCCAAGATCTCATTCCTGAATCGCTGGTTAAGCTACATCGCTGCATAGGTAAAGTTAGGTTCTGTGGTGGGAATTCTCTATACATCATTTCACATTCATCTGCATTGACTTTCTTCTGCCATTTTGTCCTCAGCTGACTCAGACAGTCTTTTTGCATTTTCTCACAGGCTTTTTCTTACTTTGAACACTTTACATTGTGAGGACACGTTTTCACCTTACTTCCCAAGTCATAACTGAATATTCTGAAAAGCACAGGTTCAGTGCAAATCTCTGTTACAAAACATGAACATTTATTCCTATGCTTATTTTACAGACTTTATTCTATTACTTATCCAAGTAAGGACCTTTCCTTTTATTCCAAGAAGCTTAGGTTCTTAGCTGTCATTGGCTCCCTGTGAGACAACATTTAATTACTTTATCTTCTTTCTTAAGATTAATCCAGTCTTAAGCTTTATGCACAGAAGCAGAATTTTGGGCATTGAAAATACTTTCAGGGCTGGCTCTAGACATAGTTGAAGCAAGGAAGTGTGTTTGTCAACTGACTCAACTCATTCTTACTAATGGCAAAAACCTGGAAGCAAAGTGGGTGGCCGCTGCTGTTACAGGCTACTGAGGGAGTGAGAGAAGCAGAGCAGAAGCTGTATTGGGGTAGGAGCAAGTGAGGTTGCCTCTCAGTGATGGTCTCCTTTATGTCAGGGATACAAATGAAAGCCTGATTCTGCTCTGAGTTTTCTCCTGATTCACAGTCTCCTCTTAGAGGTCACACGAGCTTTTGGACTAGATGATCATTGTAGGTCCCTTCCAACTGAAATACTCTATTCTATTCTGTTCTGTTCTGTTCCGTTCCATTCTTTCACCCTTGGTGGTCACACCACACTTTCTTTTGACAATGTGGCAAACACTGAGGCCTAATTCTTAGGTAGAAAAAATTAATTTTACTCACCCTTCCTATGACTGTCAAGCTACTCCTGTGTCCATAGAAAGAAAAGAAAGTTTGACTCTGGGTGCACTTTAGGCATTGGTATAAAATTGTCAGTCTAGATGTCTCATGTCAGCCGTTTGCAAAAGACTAACCGCATCTCTCAGTTTATCTAGACAGCTCAGTATTATCACTGCAAACTCCATTTCCTATCTGTGTTTCTGAAATTCTTTTTCTCTTGACCAGAAATCCTTTTACACAAAAGTATACCTCTGAAAATAAAAGGGTCAAGAAAAGCCAGAATCCTTGGAGAATTCAGTCTGGTTTAAGTATCAGATAATTGTCTGGATCTTAACACTGTTTTAAACCAAAAATGATTTTTCAGTCCTCCATGCAGATAGGGTTTGTTTTATTTCAGAGAGAAATACAGAGTTTATTTTGACATGTAATCTTCTAGAGCATCCAGATTCATCAGTAGTACAGTCTGTTAGTATCTGACTTGCTTGTCAGTCTGTATCATTATCAGCAGCAGCATCTGCTACCAAACTGCATAGAGAGTGCTACAGATTTAATGAACAGGTGTTTATTTAATACTGAATTTACTTTAAAGGTGTTCTGTTATCAATTGATATGCTTCCAGCAACACCAAGATGCTTCAGGAATAAAAATATCAGAAACTTAATGAGAATTCTGTCTATAATGGGTGAAAAGACTGTGAAACAGGTCAAATTCACTCCTTGACAACACTGGTTAAAAAGGTTTTCCTAGCAAATACATAAAACAAAGGCAACAAAAGTTATAGATGCTAATAATAATAACACTTCATTACACACTGTCTCAATATAACTCAAGCACTAAGAATGCCAGGGGAAAATCTGAACTCTTTCAAGGATGTAGAAGACCTACAGAAAGCCAAAATTGTTGTTGTTATTGTTATCATTATTATTATTATTATTAGCCCTTGTGTAACACTCCTTTATGACTGACAGGAGAGAATATGCAAGACCATTAACTAAGCTGTATAATTGGGTGAAATTTGCAGGTTAAACATCTACAAAATAAAAAGAGAGAACGTATAAATTGTCTACAAGAAATTTTGAGGCAGGTAGTAGCTCCAGCCTCATCAGACTCCCATGTGCTTATGGCCTGCCTTTTCAAGCCAGAGTTTACTTTATACTTTTCTTGACCTGGTCAAATAATAATATGCATCTCATGTGATACAATTACAATGAAATGTGTGTTTACCAGCAGGATGATAAGAAAACTGCTTCTTTTTAGAACTACAGTTCATGTCTAAAGGAATGACATACGAAATAAGTGGAATATTATTCCATCTTTCGCATATACTGGAAAGCACAAATCTACAGAATTAGCCTATGAGATATCTCCACCTTATATGGATCTGGGCAGAAACCTGCAATGATGGTAATACACAAAGATTCTGAATTAAAGGTAAGAATAATAACTTCTTCCATTTAAAATTCCTTTGATGAGTGAAAGAATGGCCTTTTTTTTTCTGCTGGCAAAAGAGAAGACTGATAAGTATGTATGTTAATGACTGTGGTAGTGACAAGATAGGAGGTTACTACAGCTGGTAGAATCTCATAGAATTCTTGAATAATTTTTCTATTAAAATATGGACGCAAAGGTCTGTAGTTAAATATAACTGTAATGAATATCTATTCCAGTAATTCCTGTTGTATTCAGAGTATGTCACAGGAAAATTTACTAATTAGTGAAGTACCTGAGAATGTATTTGTAACAGAGCAGAAGTAAGGAGGAAAGCAAAGACAGAAATATTTTTAAGGTGCCTAATTTTTGCATCTTACTCTCTTTCTAACAGTATTTCATCCTCAGCTTTTCTTTCCCTCACATCCATTTCCTTTTATAATTTTTCTCAATGCCAGCCCAGAAGATTATCAGTAGCAAGCTTTCTTGCAACAGGAATGTTGCTCATAATTTGTAAACTATTGACACTGAAAGATATGGAGAGAAAGAGAAAAGGAAGAGAAGAGAGAGAAGAGAAGAGAAGAGAAACACAAGAAAGTAAACAGTAGCCTACAACAAAACAGTCGTTCTTCTTAAGCTAATGGAAAAAACGTGGCCATGAAATAATGATGGTTCTTGTAGCCCATTTGTTAACATTTTGCAGTAAGACATAGCAAGCATTAGTGGGCTAATTTAAAGTATTAATTGTAAATTGGAGCTTGAAGCAGAGGAGAGGATGGAGGAGACAAAGAGGTTCAGGACCCAGTGGTGATATTGACAGCTGAGATGGGGACTGGGAACTGCCCGAGCCACAGCAGTGCAGCCAGCTCTGAAATGAAACTCTTGTCAACTTCACTTCATCTCCACCACTGTCAGCACTGTGCTCCCTCCATTATACAGTAGCCTCCTATTATCTCTCTCTTTTCTGATTGTTATAGGAGTTTACACCTCAGGGAATAATGCCACGTTACACTTTGTGGGTAATCACCTGTCTCTTTAAATCAACATCAGGTGACAGCTCAGGACCTTTACACCAAAACCCTCTTCCTGACTTGGTGGAAAGATACATCCCAGTGCTTAATCAGGTTTTTTAGCAGCTGTTTTATGAGACAGCAGCCTCACAGAAGACTCCTGTTTTCACCTGTTTCTCTCACCCTGACACCATTATTTTCTGAGTGGAATCATGCTCCTCTGGCTTAATTTGCTTTACTAGCACACAGTGCACCGGGGCATATACCATTGTTACTGACTTGTGAAACAATTACTTGCACTGACAGCAGTGCCATATTTCTGTGGGTTTTTCTTTCCTCCTAGGATGCATGGATAATTCAGGTTGGGAAAATCCAAGATCTTATTATTGAATATGTCTAATCAGGAAAAAAAAATACAATAAGGATAGGCAAAAATTATGTCATCCCATTAAAAATTTACTTAAGGGGCTTTTATTCCTTCTTAGAAAAAGGGAAGACCAGGAAGTTGAAGTCTGACCATTGAGGAAATACAAAATGGAACTCTGTAGATGCAGCTAGGTAATATAGCAGGCAGAGAGGAACCAGTTTCTGCTGGTTTTAAACTGTTAGGCTTCATGCACTGCCCCTGCCTGAGGCAACCCAGTGAGTCCCAACAACTGTCCACAGTAACAAAAGTTCAGCCAAGATGACACATATTGATGCCAAGTAACTACTCAATGGCAAAATGCATATTTTCTCCAATCAGACAGTGGATCCTCCTCTAGATCTGTACTGCATGTCATTTTTCCATGTGATGTCACTAGCTGACTGGTATTTTACATGTTATGACCATTATAGTCAACCTCCAGAGAGGTAATAAAGGTGAAAGAGTGTGATTTCTGCCTTTATTTCTTTAGAAATCCCAGATGTTCATCTGGACAAAGGAAAAGAAGGAGAAAGTAAAGAGAGTAAGAAGCAGGAAAAAGTTATTAAGATCAGGTTCAGCAATCTCTGTATCCCTTTTGAATGGCTCATGATGAGGTGTACCTGTCCCTGTTTTCAGCTAAGGAGTATTTGAGGTGTCTGAGAAGAGGAAAGGATTGAGAATGAAGGTAATTTAACAACAAAAAACTGTATCATCATTTCTGCAGATAAGGCAGGGAGGAACTGGTGGTAAGGCTGAGAAAGGAGGGAACAGAAGGGTTATAGCTGATATAGATCAAGGGGAAGAAGTCTGCAGATAGAGAAGAGCATTAAGGATAAAAAACATGGAAAATAAGAAGTGCCAGAGGAAATAAGCTAAGTGGTGAAAGATGAGAAAGGAGTAGCAAAATGGGAGGATTATGGTGCAACATGCCTTTGCTGAAGAGGGAAACACCTGTTGAATTAATCAGAGCAGTCACTGAACACAGACACCCTGTTCTGCCTGAGGTGCTGGGCTGGGTCCATGGGGCCTGTGGTGACACAAAAGGGGCTGGTGAGGGTCAAAGTGCAGAAGTCTTACTTCCACAAGGCATGTTAGATCTTGCTTCATTGCATGGTGACAGATAAAATTGAGTAGAGAAATTAACTACGCTGTTTTTAGGGAGACATTATTGGCATCCTTTGTGGCCACCTTTCTTTGGGCCCTATTTTTTTTTTTTTTTTAGGAGGTTGGTATCATGGCCCAAACAGTATGAACTCAGGGAATGTTATTTAATTTACTGATTATTAAAACAAACTTGTTTATGACTGATTTGGGTATTGAGAAAAAAAACCCACCAAAACATAAACAATTAAAAAAACACTTAGGGAAACACCCTCTGCCCACCTTCTCCAGGCTCACTTCAGTCCAACACCTCTCCTCCCTGCTCCTTGTTCTCACCTCCTCTTGTTTTTGCCTCCTGTTACACTCAGTCCCTTGCAACCACTTTGGTGAGGCAAGGGCCAGAGCAGGACATTGGGGCTGTGTGTGACATGGTTTCTGCCATTCTTTGCTTCATTTTCCTTCACTGCTCATAGCTTCTTCCCTGTTTCCCTCTCCCCCAGAGCAGGTCACCTGTGGCTGCAGTCCTTCAGGAGCGTCCCATCCTCAGTGTGGGTCACCCACAGCCAATGGTCCCTCAGTGGACCCTTCTCTGGCAGGAAGCACATCCTTCCCAGAGTGTCCCCAGCCATGACACAGCAATGGCCCTTCCATTTCTCCTCACCTGTTTCCCCCATGGCCCCTCCCCACCGCAGCTGCAGCTCTTTCTCAAGTATGTCAGGGTCAGGGCACTGGGGTACCCCGATGGCCTGCAGGCCTGTTCCCACTGGCGTTGGAGCCAGCTGGGGCTGTTCATGAGTGGCACATGTGGATCGTGGCCCTCCATGCAGGACAGCTGCAGCCCCCTGCCCAAATCCTGCCAGGTGTGTCCAGCGTAGGACTGGCACAGAGCAGCGCATGGAATAACAAGGATACTCAGTCAAGAACAGACCTGTCCTAGCACACAGTGGCATTCACGTATAACTCAATTGACCTCTGAAGGTGTTTATAAATAAGAACCCGTATCTACAGGGAGTAAAATCAAAGGAGAATTATTGACTGAGCCCCCCAAAACCAGTAGTCACTACAAAAATTACCTACTTGTCACAGTCACGTTTGAAATCACGAGGTTTTTTTATATTCCTATATGTAGTCTGCTGTTAATTACAGGCCTAACAATGTTATCAATGAAAAGACTCATTCATTTCAACAATAAAGAAAGACTAAATTGCAGGTTTTGCTGCATAAAGAGTAAATACATATTGTTGCAGTCTCAAACTACCTCTGTCCTGTGTTTAAGCTGCCAATTAACTACAGTAATTATGACTGATTTTGGCACCTACCTTTCCTCTACAACTAGAATTAATCCTTCTGCTCTATGCTCCTTAGTGAATAACCTTCCCAGTATGCTTGAAAATATTTCCCTGTTTGCTTGCCTGTATCTTCGTGGTAGTGAAGGGGATTCCCTGTACCATTTTTTTAAATGTAATGCTATGCTTTTGCCCATATAGGTTAATATCAGAGGTGGTGCTTTGGAGGATTAAGACACCACCATCAAACTCCACTTGGCACAAACAGTATTGAAGATAGTTTAGATCTCTCACCTCAGCATTTAATTCTCAGAGATTCAGGACCAGTTATTGAAGTAATGAGAAACTAGAGGTTTATCTAAGATATATTTAAGAAACAAATGTCCAAACTACTGACTTGAATTTATACACTTATTAAATAAGAAGAGGAGAAGCTAATATAATGCCCACAAGAGCATTTCCCCCAAGAAGAAATGAAGAGATGGTTTTGAGCATGAAAGTCTTTAAAGGAACAAAATATTGCCTAAGCAGGTGACACACTGCTTTCAAACCAGCCTTGACCACAGGACCACAGGACAGCTAATGTAAGCAGAGTTTAAGGTGCTATGCTCTCCAAATCTCACATGAAATGTTGCATTTCACTGAATCAGTCTAACTTGTCTCTCTTTACTTTCTGAATTTATTTCCATAGGGGTTCACGTACAACAAGAGCGAGCAGGGGTGAAAAGGAAGACCATGCTATGCCAAAGTAATTTCTGAGGAAACATTTTAAAATCTAATTATGTTGTGCAGTGCAGTTTGGTGTAATGTACGTGCTTGTTTTCTTATCCAGAAAAGAAAACACATCTGAGTAGTAACACAAAAGTAGAAAAAACAAACAGACAAGAAACAAATCTACACTCTGCTGCCATGCAGTATTGCTAGGGTTTGGAAGAAATAGATTTCTTTGCAAAAAATGTTGATGAGCTTCCTTGGAAGCAGACATCAGATCCAAGAGGGAAGGAATTATACAGAAACCAGAGCAAAGGAGGTGAAGGAGAAGGAATATCAGAACTGACAGTAACTGCAGGGCTGTGTCTTATCCTTTGGTTGTCTAAAGTAAGTTACTCTTTTCTGAATTTACTTGGAGCTACTTAAGAGAGAAACATTATTGTACTAACATTTCAGCCTTAAAGGGACAAGATGTGCTTTTAAGTTAAAGCACTTAAAACTCCTGTTTGCCAAACTATTGCTGTTTAACCAGTTTGTTCACAAATCACACTGAACGTGAAACAGCTGACTGAAGTACATGTGCTGTCAAGAGCACAGCCAGACATTCTCCAGATATAACCAACACAACCTTGCGTATAGAACCATATCAGTATTGTCTTTTGGACATAGCTTCTAATATTAGTAGTCTTTTCAGTTCCAGAGTTATTCCTTGATGCACTGTTTTGAAAAGGCACATTTATCCACAGACAGAACATGGAGTTTAAAAAAAAAAAAAAGCTTAAAAAAGTTCCTGATGTCCTGCTGACAAACAGTATAAGTCATTCTTAGTTGCTAAATGACCAGGTTATTTGCTGAATGACCAGATGATAGAATTACTTACAGTTCTGCTTCAAAACTTGACAAGCCACTGTTGCCCTTTAATTGTCTTGACACAAATTGCAGACGTTTTAATTACAAATTTCTTAACAGCTGCCCTTCCCCTTGGCTGCCTTAGACTACATGTTCATTCCACAAATGTATACTCCTTGCAACATTACCTTACTTGAACATCTGCAGCCACTCAGTAGTGAAATTCCTCACAGCCCTCATTGATTTCCTCATTCTTACAGCTTGTTCCAGTCCTGCAATTCTCTGTTAACAGTCACTTAAAATGAGTCCATGTTCTGCATATTCATGTGTAACAACTAATTTATAATAACATGTCCCCTTTTGCATGAGTGTAAGTCTTCCCTTTGTATTTAGAGCATGATTAACAAAGCTAAACATATACTCTTCAGTGTTGATAAGCAGGACAAAAAGGAGCCAAATCAGAATAGTTTCTCTTGAATATATTTTTTTTTTCCTTTTTATTTTTTGTAGGGTGATACATATTGTGCTAGCTATTTATTGCCTGAAAACTGATGAATAACAAAATTGAAAACAGATGCAAACCACCACACATACACACACCCACACACACGGACAGAATCACACCCAGTTTTAATAACAGATGTCTCCTACCCCCACCCATTGCCCCTGGCTTTTTTTAATGAACAGCATTGACTGTCCATGTATGTCATTCTGAGCAAGAAATAATAGAGCTTCTTTTTATTTGGCATAGAAGGTCTTGCAAAATGAAAATGGAAAGATCATCTGAAAGTCTCTTGGAGTCTGCAGTGCTATTTTCAGAGAGCCTTTGTGTTTTCAGAGACAACAATGATCTAGGATGTGATTCCTTATCCTTACGGCAGTAGGGAAATTCATAACTCTCTTCTCAGGCTTCCTGAGCACCTGCATGCCTGGCTTTCACGAAGTGTGGTAAATTTTTGAAATTTCAACTGTTAAAAAAACCCAACAGACCACTACAGCAAGAAATATTGTGTTCCAGGTCTGCCCACTGAGGTACCTTCAGTCCACTATGTCCAATTCTGACAAAGTTTTAAATTATAGTGTTACTTTCTAACAGTACTGGAGAAATTTTGAATATTTTTTTTCAGCTCAGGTTTTCAGCACAAGTACATTTAATGGCAAGAAGAACTGGTGCGTTCACACTTCTGATAAACACTGGAATCTAGATTTTCAAGCGACTAATGTCTCTGATTTAAGATTATCAACTTGAGACTCAGGAAACTTATTTTTACATTTCTGACTTAAAAACAGTTCCTTAAAGTTGTTTAAAGATAGGAAGTCAACTATTTGGAGTTCCAGATGGGCTTGTAAAAAATTAAGCTGCAAAATGTTATATTGGTATTACACACAATATTACACTTTTTCACAATTTTTTCTGCTATAATATACCTATATATTTCAAAATGGTGAAATAATACCTGTTGCCATGGTATGAATATCCTCAAAGCTCATGTATTGACAGAAATAATGGAGTTCTGAGAGGAACTCATGGAACACAGACCTTTCTCCCTTTTTTAAAGTAAAAAAATTCTGCCTAGCATACGGTTTGTTGATTAGCTTTTAAAAATAATCTGAGTGAATCTATTTATGTATTTTTATATGGCTTATTTTTCTAAGACTTTTCATATTCAGCACAGGCAGAACATTTCAAATGTTTCCCAAACTCTTCTGATTTGTTCTATAAATCACATAAATGGAATAACAAATTTTCTTTAGTTTTGTTCTCTGCATGCCTGCTTAAAGTTATGCTGTATTTTATTTATCTTAACAGAGTTTTTTAAAGAACAATAGCAGTTTACATATATCTTCCATAGAGACTTACTATAAAGAGACCAAAATTACATAAACCTCTTTCTCAAGTGAATTACAAATAATCTATGCAAAATAATTTTGTTATCTGTTCGTATTTTATTTTGTTGAGGGCTTGTGCCTACCTACTTTGCATGTGGTGGCTTCTGCTGAAGCTTGATTTCTTAAAAAAACATCAGACTTAAACCAACCACACATACATTCACAAAATTCAGTAACTGACAAAGTTTTGCCTCATTACAAAGGATCGTCCAGGTGCCAAAGCAATGGAACATAGTCTACTAGAGGCAGCATCTGGCACTTTGGCAAACTCAGCTGGCAGTTTTACATTTGCTTCTCCTACTATTCCTTTTACTGACATATTCTTAGGGGTTTTTTCTTGACACAATCTCATTATAGAAAACTAGTCTCTGATCATGTAACTGTTCTGTTCTATACAAATATGTCATTACTTTTAAATAAATACTAAAAATAAAAGACTAGAATAAAAAAAAAGTTGTGTTTCTGCAACTGTATTGCAATCACAGTGAACTCCTCCATGTAGTATGCATTTAGTTATGTGTAGACATTTAATTCTGAATTCAGATATCCTGTTGATTTTTTTAAGCAGAAGTGATATATGTGTCGTCTTACACACAGTTCACACTCCACCTCACAATAAGTTTATATCTGAGAAGAACGAGTTCTAAAATAGGGAAAGTTTATAAACTTCTGGATTTTCATACACTTATAAATAAAACCCCACTTCTATCTTCATTTTTAAGAATGAACTCATTTATAGCTATGATGAACAACTCTAAACCAATGAGTTTGCTTTTGTCCAGCATTTTAGAGGGAAAATACTACATACCTGATACTTCCATTACTGATATTCCTGAGCAAAAAGTTCGGACCTTGCCACTCACTATGAAAAGAGGTAAATAGTGGGTCTGGATTCCAAATCCAAAGCTTCATAATCAAGTTCTACCACTTCCAAGGAAGGAACAGCTAAGACAGACCCCAGTGATGCAACAAGTCTATATACAGTTTAAATGATTCCAGACCTACCTCAATATCCAAACTAAACAGCTGAACACTGAGGTTTGCAAGCATCTTTAATACTAACCGAAAACTAACAGTGGTTTGCATCTGCAAAGTGGTGTGGTATTTGCTGATCTACATTGATTCATCAAAAGCAATTTAATGATGCCTAAATATGCAACCTTACTACTTCATATTGAGTTCGAACATCTATGTCATTATATGTATGTGTCTCTACTGCCACCTACTTGTGCCAGCACTAGGAAAGTTTTTCAACCTTTGAAAAGCTGTGAAGAGAATATCATGAATTGCAGATGGGTTTTCTAAGCTTTCTATTTAAATTTCATCTCTGTTCTCTAAAAAAAAAAAAAAATCTTAACAGAACCTACAGAACCAATGAATGCAGCAATAAAAGAAATGCCAGAGATCTTCCAAAACTGTACAAAAAGGCAATGTTTTTCTGCTTCTTCCCAGGCAGAAACGACCGCGTCTAATAATATTTTTGCACAAAGGTAAAATTTTCTGCCCTGGCTTACCATGATCCCGCAGTGGTACATCTCATCTACTTCTCAGTCTTTCAGCAAACTTGTAGCAGTATACATAGAAAAGATAAGGTTTTTATACATGTACTTATACATATGAATAAAAGGTGATCTTATATAGAAATGTAAAATAAAAAAATTTAATAAAGAAACTGCATTGAATGATTAATCACATGAAAGGGGTAGGCAATTCTTATCCTTTCTAAAAGCAGAAAACTTGAAAGAACGTAGTGAACTATTACAGCAAGGGCACTACTGAGAAGGAAGAAATGAGAGGAGATAAAGTAAAATTCATGAGGCAATGTGGCACACGAGTGGGGAAAACAAGTTATGAAGCCCTCTAGACTTGAGAGGAGTTATTGCCATGATAATGATATGACTTGGATTCATTACAAGAGTTATCAAATACACGCTGATTCACTTCGACTCATGAAGTCAATGGCATGAGCCCAAGCACCTGAGAAGTGCAGCCTGAATTACATGGTCAGGTGTACAAATACTACGTGGTCCTTTGCCAAGGCTAGTGCCAGCACATTATGTCTGTTCAATATGTTTGCAGCATAGACTTTTGATTGCCTTCAGAATTTTAACTTTTCTGTACATAGAGGAGCTCTGGGGTCTGAAAAGCTGAATATCTTTGAGAGCTTTACCATCACTGTACAAACATGATGACTGCTCTACTGAGATTTCTGTTAATACCTTTTTTGTAAATAGCTGAAAGAAAATGTGTAATTTCAAAACACAGCTAGAACACCAACTGCAGTAAATAAAAAGGTTCTTTCTGCACAAAGCTTTTTTTCAGTGTTTTCCCGTTTCAGTGGAAAATTCATTCAATGACTGCACTAAGGAAGAAAGAAAACATATGAGAGAAACCGTAACAGGCCCTGAGGATGTTGCAACTGGCTGCAGACATTTCTATATATCTATGAGACCCTACTATCTTTATGTCATTAGATAGGTGTTACATTTAAAATAATATTTCTATATTACTCAACATGTTATAATAATGTTGGCTGTAATTTACTTCTCAATGCACTTGTAATGCTGGCGTGAAAGGCCGGACTCCTAGCAACTCCTGTTTAACAGATTTTAAAATAATACCATGTGTTTACACAAAGTATTTGTAAGTGCAAGCTAAAGTTAATGTCCAGAAGATCCTGATAAAGAAGGGGAAGAAAGGCTCTTGGTCTCACACCTGGAACTTGTTGACAGTGAATGCCAGTGACAAGTCAGAGCTGTGAGCTTTTATTGTCACAAATTAATGACTGGGACACAAACAGCCTCTGTTAGCCAGGACAGCACCACTGCTTGGCAAGGACCACTGCTAGGCACTGTAAGAGGCCTCTGAGGGCAAATCAGCTGATATGGACCTGGAATGGAGCCCTCTTGCTCACAGGAGAAACCCACTGTCAGAAAGAAGGTGGCTGGTCCCTGTGCAGAGCTGGGCGGCTGCCAGAGGTTATCCCCATGGGTTGTAGGTAGTCAGCAGCTCAGCCAACCTGGATGAAGAGAAATAAATGCTGCCTTTCCAGGAGATATGTTCCCAGAGCAAGGCCAGAGCTGACCCATCTTCATGGATGTATTGGGTTTGAACAGCAAGGTTTTGGTAGCAGGAGGGCTACAGGGGTGGCTTCTGTGAGAAGCTGCTAGAAGCTTCCCTTACATCCGATACAGCCAATGCCAGCCGGCTCCAAGATGGACTCACTTCTGGCCAAGGCCGAGCCCATCAGTGATGTTGGTAGTGCCTCTGGAATAACACATTTAAGAAAGAAGGGGGGAAATCTCTTTTTCCAGCAACTGCAGCCAGGAAAGAAGGATGAGAATATGTGAAAGAAACAGTCCTGCAGCCCCCCAGGTCAGTGAAGAAGGAGGGGAGGAGGTGCTCCAGGTGCCAGAGCAGAGATTCCCCTGCAGCCCGTGGTGAAGACCATGGTGAGGCAGGCTGTCTCCCTGCAGCCCACAGAGATTAACAGTGGAGAAGATATCCACCTGCAGCCTGTGGAGGACCCCACACTGGAGCAGGTGGATGTGCCTAAAGGAGACTGTGACCCCACGGAAAACCAGCACTGGAGTGGGCTCCTGGCAGAACCTGCGGCTGTGTGGAGAGAAGAACCCACGCCAGAGCAGGTTTGCTGGCAGGGCTTGTGGGGGACCCACACTGGAGCAGCCTGTTCCTGAAAGGCTGCACCCTGTGGAAGGGACCCACGTTGGAGCAGTTCATGAAGAACTGCAGCCCGTGGGAGGGATGCACATTGGAGTAGTTCTTAAAGGACTGTCTTCCATGGGAGGGATCCCATGCTGGAGCAGGGAAAGAGTGTGAGGAGTCCTCCCCCTGAGGAGGAAGCAACAGCAGAAACAACATGTGATGAATTGACCAGAACCCCCATTCCCCATCCCCCTGTGCCACTTGAGGGGAGAAGGTAGAGAGAATAAGGAGTAAAGTTAAGCCCAGGAAGAAAGGAAGGGTGCAGGAAAGGTGTTTTTGAAAACTTGGTTTATTTCTCATTATCCTACTCTGATGTGACAGATAATAAAATTAGTTTTGCCCAAGTCTGTTTTGCCTGTAATGGTCATTGTTGAGTGATCTCTTCCTGTCCTTATCTTGACACATGAGCTTTTCATTATATTTTCTCTCCCCTGTCCAGCCAAGGAGGGGAGTGACAGAGTGGCTTTGGTGGGCACCTGGCATCGAGCCAGGGTCAACCCACTGCAGTATTTGATGAGTGGAAAAACAGCACAGGCGCACAACAGCAATCATCTCATCTTGGTGTAGACAGGGTTTGCCTGATGTATTGCAGGCTGGCTCCAGGACAACTCTCTGGAACACTGACTTCACAAAAACCAAACAGGGTATGGGAATGCTCCTGAGGCCTGAATACCATCTCTTCCTCCTAGGGATGCTGTAGGTATCCAGCTCCTCAACCTGACAAACATGAATTAGGGAGCAGCAAGGGTGGGTGGCTCTGAAATGGAATGTGAAAAAGGAGTCAAGGATGACAACAGGGCTGGCAGGGCAGGGACCTCACTCAGGGAAGCACCAGAGATGAGGCTTCCCACAGCTCTTTCTCCCAAATTGAGTGTTTTCATAGCAATCTGATGCTCCAAGGTTACAATGCAACATCTCTGAGCAAAGCTTGCATACAGGCTGCAAATTCCCTAGGGGGTGGGGAGGAAGTTGTGGGGATGTGTTTGCAAAAAAATGGCATTACAGATCAATCTGGGCAATTAGAGCCCGTCGTTGCCTCCAGAACCCTGACAGTTTGGGTAGGACCTTATATATTTACAAGAAAGCATTGGGAGGGAGGTGGAAGTCAGGAGATGTGCGCAGCACAGACAAGGTGACATGAACCAATTGCTGTGAGAACTTTGGTGGCATAAATAGGTCTCTGTACAGTCAGGTGCCAGGTGACACTCTCTCTAGAGTGGACATAGGATATTTAGGATGTTGCAGTTTGGACACAAAAGCATTTTCTGGAATGAGTTTCTACTGGCAGAACCATTTGGGAAACACACAGTGGCATAATAGGTGAAGCAGTTCATTACAGAGGTACAAGGTAAACTAGTTATCTTATTCTCTTTTTCCTGGAAAAAAACCAAAATAAAACGTAAAAAACCAATATAAAACTATGCTTCCCCGTTGTCTGAAAGCTCATTTGAAATTTGAAATACAGCATATGAATTCATAAAAGTTTATTTGGATTATGTCTATTCCTCAAGGGTATTTCTGTAGTTTTTCAGCAATCTGGTGTTCAAAAGCTGTCACTGAAATAAAAGAAAAACAAGTTTACTTTCTGCAATCCCAGGTGGCCAAGTGTTATTGACTGCAAAAGTCAGACACCATATTTGTGGTTCTCCATTTGTGGCCTGCATTGTGTGGCAATCCCAGCCTCCAAGAGCAGCATCCAAGGCTTACTGAGGAAAAGATTTACATCTGTTCTCACTCCTTTACCTCAGGGGGACACACTGACACCAGCAGTGACACTACAAATGCAGCCATCTGTTATAACTGAATGTTATAATTCATTTTAAGGGAAAAAGTAAACTAGCCCAAAAAACAGTATCTCACAAGTCATATGCAGTACAATGTATAGCTTTTTTTATTTTTAATTTAGAAAGTAAATGATATGTGGGCAGAATGTAAGATTTTTAGACCAGCTTAAAATGTGTTTAGGGTGATGTCCATCTCCACATTTAATATACCGCTGTTAAAGGAACATACTCTTGAATATTATGTGTATCTAAAAAAATATATCTGAGCATCTTACAAGATTTGAAAATCCAGTTTGCTTTGACTTTCAGTTATTCTCTTAGCTGTGACTTAGCTTCCCCACCCCACCTAAGCTGATTACTAAAGTACACAGAAAAGACAGAATGGCAAAGGATCAAATATTCGAACTTCAGGATTCTATATCAAATACAACAGTAGCTTAAACAATGATTTTACTCAGTACAAAATGAAAACTCTTGCTTGCTATACTAGGTTACATAGTCAACAGTCAGAAATTCTGACTTGCAGGATCTATTAAGACTTCCACAAAGCACACTATCATAAAACCACCATGTGTCATATATGTTAAACCATCCATTTCAATTTCATTCGTAGCTATGATGTTCCACCAAAACATCCCACTAAAATCAAATGTGCAGAAATCACAATACAGTGAACACCAGGGCTATCTTTCTTTGAAAAACTTAATTAAACACTGAATAAACAACTGAGCAGATGTTCTTGTTTATTCCACAGTATTTTAGTGGTCTAAAGCTGCACAGGGCTAGAGATCAGTTGATTAAGGCAGTTGTGAGTGCCCCCAGCAAGAGGGGGAATCAACAGATGCAGAATAACCCATCTGACCTCCTCATTACAAGGGATGCATGAGTGATAAGTGTATCTCAGAATGCAAGCATCAAATTCAGATGGTCTCTGGCTGGTGAGCGATCCCTTGCAGAACCTGTCAGCTGGCATGAGCTACAGGAATCAGAACCTGAACTGTCCTAAACAACACTGCAGATCTGCTGTCAGAATTGGGGAACCACAACAGACTTCCTTGAGGACCTTCTGTGGGATTTTTTTTTTTTTTTTGTCCTAATGAAATGTTTTCAGAATACAAAACCAAAACTTTCAGCATGTCTTAGAATCCTTTTTATTTTCCCCATCTACAACAATTTGTTTGTACATTTCTCCTACATTTGGCCAATTGTGGGATTTTTGGCTGAGAATGGATGGGAGCTGTGGCTAAAAAAAAAGAAACAAAATGCCTACACTACTCATCCTGCAGGATAGAAAGTATATGGACATTATAGAGGAATGGGTGATGTCATATCACCTAATCCAAGTTCGGTGTCTAAATTAATATAAGGCAATATGTAGCAAAAAGTTTCTGGCTAGTGTCAAGAAGACTGTCCTCCCATCTTGTTGAACAGTTAGACGTATAAAGATAGCAAAGATGGTAGGCAAACATCTGTCCTGATGCCTTACCTACTCCTTGTCCCAGCTCTACCACTCTTTTCCTTTCCATGCACATAGCAGCATTTGTCAACACGCCAAGATAAAGTGTACAGAAGGGCTGCAGAAGCAAGTTTGATCTGTTATTTCCTCAGAGAAAAAGGAAATTTTCAGGAGCAAAATTATAAGAGGGAGGGCTGAAAGTTTCCCTAAAAGCTGTATGTTTATATGCTGACATTTGGAGGGATCTGTCAGGTACAGAACTCAGTAAGTCTTTTTGATCTTGGCTAACAGACTTGGCTAACCTTATGTTACAATCAGATTTACACTTTTTCATTATTGGGTAAACTGAAAGATTAAGTTCTGTGTGTTTATTAGGTGGAGTTGCTTTTCAACATTAGTGTATATGCTTAAAATGAAACCGATTTATAGAATCACGAAATGAACACATACAGGTTTCGTGTGGGTCATGAACTGTGTGGTATGTAAACCCCATTCCTCATGCACTGCAAAAGAGAAGCCAGTTCCAGAGCTCCCAACTGGGTACCCAGTCCCTAGGCGACCTTGTTAGCAGCCTCCCTGCTGACTCAGTCCCTCACTCCGCACTTCTCAGTCCCTCTCTCTCTGACAAATACCAGGAATCCTAACAAAACACCAATTGTCCATCAACAGGGAGTGTGAAACATTGCTTGTCTTCATTTTATGCTTTACACACATCGTTTGTTTCATTGTTTTCCTTCTTCTTCCCAGTCATTACCTGCAGTCATGTCATCCTGTCTCTGTTCTTCCCTGGTGCTTTATGTTTCATTGCTCTCCTTTCACGCTCTCTCCATGCTTTGCTAAGCACCTTGGCTGCAACTAGTTTAAGGAGATGCTCTCCCATCTTTTGTAGCTTAATAACCGTTGTGCCAATCCCTGTTCAGTTTTACTGGGTGCATTTGGATTAATAACCATTTGTTATCTCCATACCTTTTTACTGTATCACTGATTTCATGGAGAAAAAATATTTTTTACTGGAAGATAAAAGCTACAGTAAATTACATAATTTTTTAGGTATATCAAAATCATTTTACTCCATTAACTGCAAAATATATTTTCATATAATTTCACATCTGTGCAAAATGCTCTGTGTAAATGTCCCTTAAAATCTACATAGATCATAGGTTTAAATATTGTAGTGGTTTGACCCTGGCTGAATGCCGGGTGCCCACCAAAGCTGCTCTATCACTCCCCTCCACAACTGGACAGGGCAGAGGAAATACAATGAAATGCTCCTGGGTCAAGATAAGGACAGGGAGATCCTTAGCAATTACTGTCGCAGGCAAACAGACTCGACTTGGGGAAATGAGTTTAATATCTTACCATTCAAATCAGAAAAAAACCCTTCCCTCCTACCCCTTCCTTCTTCCTGGGCTTAACTTAATTCCAGATTTCTCTACTTCCCCCATCAAGTGGCACAGGGGGATGAGGAATTGGGGTTACAGTACTTCATCACATGTTGCTTCTGCCACTCCTTCCTCCTCACACTCTTCTGCTCCAGTGTGAGGTCCCTCCCATGGGAGATAGTTCTCCATGAACTTCTCCAAAGTGAGTTCTTCCCACAGGCTGCGGTTCTTCACACACTGCTCCAGTGTGGGTGTCTTCCAAGCAGTGCAGTCTTTCAGGAACAGACTGCTTCGGCATGGATCCTCCATAGGGTCACCAGTCCTGCTAGGAAACGTGTTTCAGCGTGGGGTCTTCTCCCCACAGGTCCACAGGTCCTGCCAGCAAACCTGCATCAGCGCAGGCTTCCCATGGGTCACAGCCTCCTTTGTGCACCCACCTGCTCTGGCATGGGGTCCTCCATGGGCTGCAGGTGGATATCTGCACCACCGTTAACCTCTGTGGGCTGCAGGGGTACAGCCTGCCTCACCATGGTCTTCACCACAGCTGGAGCATCTCCTCCCACTCCTTCTTCACTGACCTCGGTGCCTGCACAGTTGTTGTTCTCACATAGTCTCACTCCTTTCTCTCGCTGGCGCAGATTTTTTTTTTTTCCTCCCCTTCTTAATACGCTATCACAGAGGCACTGCCACCGTCGCTGTTTAGCTCAGTGTTGGCCGGTGGCAGGTCTGTTTTGGAGCCAGCTGGCATTGGCTCCATTGGACATGGCGAAACTTCTGGCATCTTCTCACAGAAGCCATCCCTGTAGCCCCCCCTGCTACCAAAAACTTGCCATGCAAACCCACTACAAATATACAGAAAATCAGGGATAAACTTTATAAATATGAAGACCATTTTGAAAGGATAGGCTATAGCCTTTGCCTATATACATGGAGAGGCAAAACCTGAGGCAACAGCTTGTTTACCATTTCTTTCTTTCCACCGTGCTTCCACCTTCATCTTCCTTTGGCAGTACGTCACACTCAAAACAGGACATGCAGCAGGTTCAGTTTCTCTGCAGCTGTTGCTGATCTCCTGACTGATGACTCAACTCAGCTACCAGTCTCTTCTTAGTGGTATTTAGGTTCCAAAATAGAAGACTCTTAATGTATGTCATGTTCATAAAATGGAAATATTTAGGGCGATGCTACACCCTGTACTTCCTGATGCTTATAAACTTGCCTGGAAAAGTAATGTTAACTTCTGCTATGCCTTGCTGCTGGAGCAGGGAGGGAATTTTGGCACGGCTTCTTTATGTGTTGGCAGGGAGTTCCCAGTGGCTTAGATATCGGATCTTGACACTCAATAGTTTCTTGACCTAATTGTATAGGTGTAAATGGTTTAAAAATGTAAACCATGTGGGTTTTTTTCAGGTTTACAGCAAAATGGTGTATATATGAAATATTTAGGTGATTTCAGGTTCTTTCTCCTAAAAAGCAGTTAGAGTAAGGAATTAATCCTGACAAAAATCATACAGGTTTGTGTGACTCAGGAATTACTGTGATTGATAGGCCCTTAACTTGACTGAATTCATCTTCTCTTACTGGAGTGTGAGTTCAACGCACAGCATATGCAGTGTTTCCAGCTGGTGAATGAATATGTTTGTAGCATTTCTCAATGGTATGCTGACAGGACACAGCATGACATAGTCTGCTATGTGAAGAATTGATAAGGAAAAATTACGCCTATTCAAGCAGCCACAAGCAATTGCTTCTGCAGTCACAGTCAGAGGAAGAACCTAGAAAGCATTCATGGAAAGATGTATTTCATTCACCTAGTATTTTAACTGAGGTGAAGGTGACAGTGAAACCAGGTACGGACAAAGAACTGCCCAGCTGACTACAGGCGGAGGCTTTAGGGAATGCATTGCACAGGAGTGAATACAATAGCCACTAGTGCAAGTTCACTGGGTTATACATGCACATACGTTTACAGTACTTTGGGTGCATTTACCCTAGAATTATGGGACAGAAATGTGCTTTTAAAACTAATCTGTCAAATCTCTGTTATGAGGCTTTGGTTCATATTTCAAAGTCATCATAGAGCACATGAACATCATTTCTTTTTGGTGAGCTGAACTGGTGTTGTGAGGTGAGTGGTTTAGGTTAGGTCACTTAAAGAATTACATCAAAGATATGAGCAAAATAATTTAATATGAATCTGTGGAAATGCAACTTCACAAAGTTTGATGGCCATGTCCGCTCTATTACTTATTACATGGATAGAACACACAAAGGCAAATCAAGTTAGAATCAAGCTAGAATGACTTACACAGAGATCAAAGACACAAAAGGGTAAGGGAGTTGAGTCACAAGGTTCAGAATGGACCTCCTTGCTTTCTAAACTCTAAATAAAGCTTAGGTGCAGCTAGGTCCAATCTTAGTCTCAGACTTGGATAATGGTTTGTATCTAAGGGATGTCTAAGGTTTATTCACAGTTTAAGGCTAATCATAAGATTTTAGCAGCACTTAATCTATGACTATTTTAACACTTACAAAGTGAATCAATAGGATTTACTTAAATTACAAAAGTGGTTTACTATGGGTTCAAGATGGCAAAACTTACACGATACTTCTTGTGAGATACCTAAATCAATTCACACACACATGCACAAAAGAGATAGAGGTATAGAGACATATGCACAAATTTACAAAGGTATGCCTGTTAAAAGTTCCCCTCAAGTTCAATGAAATACTCATGTCGAATGCCTTTGCATTTCTCAACAGACGAAGGGTTGAGCCTCAAGCAGCAGGGGTATCAGCCCAGGCCCCATCATCAGCTTTCAGTGATGGTCCCCCTAGAATCGCAAACGGGAGTTTGTGAGCTCTGCGCAGCATCCCACTCAGAGGGAGATACTGGTCACAGCCTGCTGTGGTCCAGGAGAGCTCAAAGGGTCTCAGTTAGGACCACTGTTTACAAAGTTGTGAGATGACTGGCTTTAGTCATCTGTAAATTTCCATTCTGGCCGTATCCTGAGGCGGCAATTCTTTTCAGAATTCCAGTAACAATGCTACTGTTCCATTTGGGTTACAACCTGGTTAGGAATGTTCCAGGGATGTCAGGGAATAATTGATTTACCCTACTCTTGTTCCCTACCTTGGCCAGGCAACAGGCACTCCTGGTACAGAGAGTGTTGCTTCCATCCTTAGCCGTGCGAGAGTTGCTGATACGGTCAAGGGGTGCTTAACCGCCCAACTCCTTAGACCAACACCAAGGCCTAATGGGCATTCCTGAGGTGACAGAGTGGCCCAGAGGAGGGGGTGAAATGCACCACCACATCTGGAAGTTCAGTTCCACCCCCTCATGTACACTCTTGAAGCACATATTCTTGAGATACTGGATTCTCAACATCACCTGTTCTGCTTTACAAATTACTTCTATTCACTTGCATTGCTATGTAGACATACTTTTTAGAGCCAAGGGGAAGGTTAGTGGGCACAAACAATGATCTATATAGACTGTTCTAAGTGAAGCATCTTCAATACCCAGGGAGGTAAGTATGTCTTAGAAGGCAGCTCCTATCTCCTGACACTCCAGTACAGGTCTACCTGGAGTAGGAAAAATGCAAAGCATCAGTTGCTTTATATGTTTGGTTTTTTGGTTTTTTGGTTTTTGTTTAAATTCAGAATTACTTGAACGTATTTCAGTAGAATAGTTCATTTTTAGTCATTTTTAACTTGCTATTATGTGTACTCTTCATTTGTCTTAATTAAATAGCATTTTTTCCTGTACCGGATGACTGCAATTTTTATAAGCAGAGGAAGGACCCTGGAAAGGTTCAAAGATGGACACACAGACATCTGGACTAAGTTCTTAATGGCATGGATATTCACCAACAAATCCTTTCTTAAATATTCTGAGAATTAAAAATTGCTTGTACTGCTGGGTTTTTTTCTGTATTTGTGTAAGAAAAATGATTGCAAATGTTATCCAAGTGACCCAGACTCACTTATTCAAATAAACATCTGCAAATACTTCCTGCTTTCGCTTGTCCTACACATTTTATTAGAGAAAGCGTTCAGATTATTCTGACTGCTTAGCTGTACACAGAAAAACTAAGCACTTCTGAGGAACAGTCTTTGATGTTTTTATATATTCTACACAGTAAAACAGACGTATGGGTTTATATTTACATACTCATATTTGCAAAGAAAACAATTGCTCGTAACTCCTTGAGGGAGAGTATGGCTTTATCCTTATTTTTTGTAAAGAAATCTCCTATACTATTCAGGTTAAAGTCAAGAAAATTAGTCAGACCCAGGGAAATGTTCAAAAAGATGTTATGGTGGTAAACACACCTGTCAAACTCTCCAAAGCACAGAACAGGCACTACCAGCAAAATCATCTTCATAAAGAGGGACAGTTGTTATTAACTCCATAGGTATCCTGCTGGAAAAAAATTAAAGCTCAAAATTTGAATGAGAAATTATATTAAAGTCACATAAAACATTCTGAGAAAACAGAATAATACAATTATTTGCCTCCTGATCTTAATTTTGTACATCTTGTCATGTATATGTGTCTATTTACCAAAATCTATTCAGAAATAAGTAATAGTGGAATCATTTTAGTGGCAATTGTGCTTATCTAACTGCATTCCTCTACTATTCCTGGTTTTGCTCATTGCTGTTGTGTAAATTTTAGAATTTATAGAATTCTATAAATTATAGAAACACACCCTGACTATCATGTTTAAATGGAGAAGCTTTACACTGCACTTTCATAAACGTTTAGTATGACCTAAGCCAGCTCAACCTCCAAAAGTCATCCCATCCCCCCCTCATTCCTGGGTGCTTATTTCTCCACCCATAACTGCAGGCACACACAGTCGTGCAATGAGCTACCTCAGGGAAGTCATCCGAGATAATTAACCTGGGGAAAAAAAAACCCCACAACAAAAAAAGACATTTAAACTTTCCTCCCCCAGCTGGGTGTTTTTTCTAAGAAACCTCTTCAGCTGTCTGGGTTTTTTTCTTTTTTATTTTTTACAGGATAAGGGAAAATGTTTTGGGGAAGCAAATACTGTCAAGATTTTCAGGTAATAGTGCCACCTTATGCAGATTTAAACTAACATAAAATGACTGCATCATCATTCACTCAATTCTGTGCACTCCAAAGAGGTGTTAACAAAAATGAATACAATACTACTCAAAACAAAGAGAAAATAACCTGATTTAAAGTAAACCAATGAAATTTGAAGTAAAAAAAATGTATCACATACACTGCTTGCCATATAAAATGGTAAAATGCAATGCAAGCATGTATATCTAAGGTTTAAAAAAGCAGCAGGAAATTTGTAAAAAATTCATATATGAAAAAGCAAATTAGCTGTGTGACTTTGCAATCCATCTTTTTCCTTTATAAGTAAGGTCAGCTATCTTCCATCATAGGAATTATCCTTAGAATTGATTACCTTTTCCTGAAAAAAAGGTGAATTTCACAATGGGTTTAGCTCTTAAAGTGGGATATTGACAGCTGCAGGCACCTATATGCAGAGTTCTGAAAATTTGATCTTGGAGGCACTGTAATCCTGTATATGCCTAGTTTGTTCCTTTACATTTGCCAAATCTTGCAGTTTGCACATCCCAGTCTTCCTAGGTGAGCAGCGTAAGCAGCTGGCTTCTGCCAAAGCCAGGTCAAGATCTGCAAGCTAAGCATTCTTTAGCACACTTGGCATGAATAGGGTGATCTTCCTATAAAATGCAGCTACTCTTTTCCCTTAGAAGAAAGGAGGTGATGTTAGCTTTTTTATTCCATAGGCTACTGGTTAGCTCCTCCTCACAGGACATGGCAATATCCTTAACCAGCAGAATGATATAGCATGTCATCACAGGCTATTTTGTGCAATATACCTTTCACTACTCGTTATGAAACTCAGCTACTGAATTGAAGGAAATGCAAGAGTTATGAAATTTCTGAGCTATGAAGTGGCAATGAGCATGTGTCTAAACAAATGTTTAGGATATTAACCTGGGAACGGAGAAGCCCTGTTTCTCTCTCCCCACTCCAAAACTCACTTCTGTTTTTGCTTTTCGTATGGAGCTTCAACAGCTACTGGGTAAAATATGAAGATGGTGCTGAGGATAAGATGCCCCCTCCACCTTAACCTCTACACTGTAAAATCATAGGGTATCTCAGTCTGAGTCACCTGTAGTCCCCCATAACTTATTCTTCTACTCAGTATTTCCTACTAGATAGTTCTAGTGTCATCTAGTATGCTGTTTGATGGGATAATTTTGAGGCAAATTATTTGCATTGTTCATTGTGTGGGAACTTATGTTATTGTTTTGGGTGTTTGGTTCCATATGGGGAATTAGGTCACTAAAAAGTCAGCACTGGGACAGTCTGTCTGTCTGAGAAGGGTCTGTCCTTATTCTTGACGGTTTCTGTAAATTATCTATACTATACATCATGGGGCCAAAACCCCCAGATCATAGTAATTAAAAACAATAGTTACTAAATAATAATAATCATCATCATCATCATCAACATCATAATCATAACAACAGCAACAACTATTATTATAGTCGTAATAATAAAAGTAGGAACTGATTCACAATTTAAAAGCCTAATTATTATAAAATGAAGTTATGGAGGGAGAGGAAAAATATTTCTTTAAGGACTTCTGCCTTTCAAGCAGGTAACTATTTTTCAACAAAAAATATTTGTTATACAAGTATAGATTACTTCAAGTATAAAATCAGCTTGTTATTTTATTGCAAGTTCATTCTTTCAAAAGTTCTATTACATACATTTTTACTTTGAGGCACATTTGCTCTCTCAATATTTATTATGCGTAAGGCTGTGATTGAGATTTATTCTTCACAGGCACGCACCAAGTTTGAAAATTTATTGGAGGTAGGGATGCTAACATGTCATTGCCACAGCTCTATGTTATCCCAATCTTCCAGGGATTTTGTCAGTAATTAGTATATTTCTGTGTCCATAAATCATTTGTATTTTCATTCTGAAAGATAATTTCAGCCCAGAGAGAGACTGTAATAATACTTATTAAGTACATGATATATTGTTAATGAAGAAGATGATATATTGCGAATGAAAAAAAAATGCATTGTGAAAGCCTTTCTAAAATATAGGTAATTAATATTACACTTAGAATACAATTTTTCAGGTATTCAAACATTATTGTTATATTTCATAGCCCCTTCATACACACCAAGCTCATCCCCTACATTTCCACAGGTTTATTCCTATTCCACTGAATCCAGTGGGACTTTGGACACTGTCATCTGTAGGAGCTGCATCAAGCTGTGAATTAGTAGAGGAAGAAGGACATCTAACATGATTTTATGTGTCAGCAGGTTGTTTCACATGATGCCAGGTCTGAAATAAAAGCAGATTGTCCAAGGAATATTTGGCAATATCAGTTCTAGGAGAAAATGGGAGGAATTAAAATTCTGTATGGTGGTTAGTGTGTTCATCAGGGATCTGCGAGGGAGGCAAGCCAAGAGCTGAGTGCGACAGTGGTGCCAGCGGGGCAGGGACCTCGCCAGCATGGGAGTTGGTTCCACAGCTCCTGACAAAGCGGGCAGAGCAGGGCCAGAGGAGGGGTCACAGCCCCACGATAGCTGGGCAGGGACCTGGGGACAGGGACTGGCTGAAGCCAGGCTGGGACACCAGCCCATGTGTGGTGGTCAGGGTCAGAAATGGGGAGGTAGGAGGCGCAGGGGTACCTGCCATCTATCTCAGGCAAGATCAAGAGTGAGGGCTACAGCTTCAAAACAGGTCCTGGGTGAAGCCGGGAGGACAGCATCTCTCAAAACTTGCACACAGCTCTGCTTCATGGCTACACAACTGCACCAGGCTGGAGCCCAGCCCAGCCCAAGCCTCTACAAGTGGGTGGGTGGGGGGAGATTTGCACGCAGGAATTCTTTGAAATATTATGCTGTTACTTCCTGGGGTTTTAGTCACATGGTCATAAACTAGAAGATAACATTTCCAGAGTGAAAGCCCAGAAAAAGGCCAGACAACTAACATCATCACTTATGTATTATACATGTTAGAATTTCTTAGAATCTTAAAAAGAAGAACAATTCCCAGTGAATGTCTGTGAAAGAAAGAGAGATGTTCAGCTCAGTAATCTTGGAAATACATAACATAACATGAAGTAAGACTCGCTTTGAATGCAAAATACTTAATCTAGCAAACTTGAAACTCCGGATTTTAACACTGACAGATGTTAGCCGAGGTCAAAAATTGGAGTGCGAGTACTGCATTCTCAAAAAAGCTCAAGCAGATTTTCTTAATGGTAAACCAAGTATTTTCAACCCAAATCTTTACTCTTTTGAAAGTACGTATAATCTACCAGCCACTGAAAAGTAGATGTAAAATTTCTTAATTAAAAGGGGCTATTTGAGCATCATTATATTCTGATCTTGGAAACTAGGAATGTCCATGACAGGACATCAATTATTTCCTTCCTAATAGCTTACTTCTGTGTTTTGATGAGGCTTAATTTTCAGGTTTTTCACATTTTCAAGCTCTAAATACTTTAATATTATAGTGTTATCCCTCAAAATATATTTTTGGACAAAAATACACATCTTGGTGCTGCCTCCCAAGTCCCTTGGATTTCTGAATCAACACAAAAGAGGTTTCCTAGTTAGAGCACAATAACAAGTGCTTATGTTACCTCTTTTCCCTTTAGTAATTATTTCAATCAATCTTTGTGTCACAGAAATTCTCAATACAGGGCATTTTTGTAACATACTACATTGTTTTTTAAAAAACCCAAATAATTATGTTCTTACAGTCCAATATCTTGCATCACTTACTAATTTTCTTTCTTTTAGTATCTGAGACATACGGTTTAGAATTAAAATGCTCTTAGTTCACTCTCTGTTATTTTTCAGATATAGCATTCACACTTTATTTACTAGGGATTTATTAAGCCATGTTATGAACAGTAGCATTACATCATGTAGGACTCAGTCAAATAATGAAGCAGTTGCTGTATTTTAAATGCAGTTTTCAGTCCCAGCGAGACAGATGAAGATAATGTTTACTATCTTACTTTAACATTGTCTCAAGTGCACTTAACATAGATTTATGACAGGTATCCTGATTTGTAATAGTAACTCAAGCCCAAATAGTTATTTACCTAACATAATTATCTTTTAATTAAATATAACATTGTGCCAAATAATGAGGCAGTGCTCAGACCTCTCATTAAGGCAAAGTACCTTTTTTATCAGAATAATAATATTAGACATTTATCAGCTACAATTTGCACTTTAACAGTTTCTGACAAAATTATTGTGCTCACACAAAAGCTTAGCAAAAGCATTTTAAAATTTGCAATCTAAAACTTGCTTCTTCAGCTTTTCGATGTATGCAGAAAAGTCTAGCTGTGTTAAGTATAGATTGTCAAATTTTGTCTTATTTTTACCTGAGTCCTAAGATGACAAACAATTTGCACTATATCCAATCTGTATTGCTGGAAATTTCCATGTTCTCAGCTCTGAAGTGCTTTAAAATGAACTGATAATAACAAAAAGAATACTCACTTGTCCATTATCTGCTTTTATATTATAATAAAAATATTTGATTCTTTTTTTATTCTTGTTTTCAGACGTTTGTTGATTCACAACAAAATCAGATAATTTGGTTATTTAAAATAGTTTTTACAATTTTAAGAGGAGATTAACTGTAGAGGCAATACTTCACTGCAGAGATGTCAAATAATTCCTTACATGACAACAGAGATTATAATATTTTAACTTTAAAATCACTATGTAAGATATTTTTCTTCCAATATACCAATATATGCATGTGTCTATACCTGCGAAAGGAAAATCATCAGTGCCTTAGACCTATTTTAGTTTATTTTCAAACTCCAGACCAAATTGAGTAGAAATTAACTTTTAAATAAAAACTTGGTCAATAAATCACAAGCTTTGAAATTAACAGATAAATATCATCCACACATTCTGCAATTTTTTTACCTTAGTTTTATGTAGTACTATTAGTATTATTTGCTAGTACTCAGTACTACTAGTTATTCTACTGAAAAAAACCCACCAAATAGCAGAAATAATTTAAAGCTACTTAGCTCTTCTATATAACCAAAATAACATGAATGTAAACTATTTAATATTTTCATCACTTGACCTTCAATACAGATTCCCAAATAATTTCCAGTAATTATCCCCCAAATTTGCCTGCTCTCCAGATACTGTACCTCTCTGTCTGGAATACCTCTGTGTGTTCACCCTTTAGCCATGGCAGTAGCAGGATCCATGGAGCTGAAGGCATCTGTTAACCTTCTGCACATGACTGAGGCTCTCTGCTGCACTGACTGAATGATTGCAGACTGCTACTGTGAGGATATTTCATACAAAATTAACATTTTTCTACTGAATTCTACATCTTACATAGATGGAAATATATATATATATATATATTTACTAGGAAAATGATTTCATCCTGAAAGACAGTACCTAGCAGAAGTTTTTCACAATGATTTTCCTCTGGCAGCTTTCTAGAGCTCTATCAGCCAAGATAGAGAAACTCAGTATTATATCTAAAAGCAACTCAAAGAATTTACATTTTTAAAAATTAAATGTTCTAGTAGACAATCTCTTGCTAAAAAGCAGCATACAGGCCAAGCTTTGAAAGAAAGCAACTGAGAGATGAATGTATTTAGGATGGAAGAGTATTTACACTTCTTTATATTTATTATTTTTGTATTTGCATGAAGACTTCCATTTGCTTGAAAGTCCTTGCTCCTTTCATACTTCATCAACATGACAAAAAATCCCTTTCAGACATCAAAGTGGTTGCCATACTCATAAAAGGATAGGTGATAGCTTCATCATTTCAGGGTAGCCATGGCTTATAAGGAAAAGTTCTGTAGTTAAGCCAATCCACAATGACAGATTTGGACAACGTTTGTCTGTGAACTTCATTTGGTAGAGTGTAAGTAACTGTTATCTCATACTACAAGGCTTGGAGCAACAAAAAACCTGTCATCTTTCCCACCACAAAAGAAATCATACAAACTTACTTTTTGCCCTTCTGGAGAATGCATTTACTTGGGATTAAGGAAGCAGGTTTCAATTCAGTAAGTATGGGAAGAATTGAACAGGAAACTTCTAAGGAGCAGCCAGTGCCTTTTCTACGTGATCACTGTAGCAACTAATGTTTAGGAGTTTTTCCCCTCATTTACTCATTTCCCTCTAAAATAAATCAAGAATATGATGCTATGTGGATGGCGAGAGTGTTAGTAGCCCAGACAAGGAGCCAGCAAATGCTGACAGGTAGCCAGAACAGTTTGCCTTCACCTCTCTAGAGACAGCCAAGAAGAAAACATTAAGAAAACAAACGTGGAAAAACTTTATGCTATGGAGATTATGCACCTCACTCAGAGCAATAGCCACATCCACCCCTCTGAGAACCAGCAGAACAAGGCTAAACCTTCCTTTAAAGTACAACAGGCATCGAGTGCCTGGAACATTTATATCCAGAAGCAGTTTCCTATTTGATTCATTGCTTACGGGAACCAAATGTGTCCTTTTTCTCCAGAAATGCCCTCCCAAGACAGATAGCAAAATTTCTGTCTCTTTTGTAACAGGGAAGAGGAAGAGAGCACCCTTGTGCTGCAGGTGGAAAAAAAAAAATATAGTGGGAAAAACCAGAAGGGTTTATCTTAGAACTGTGCTTGCATTTTGCATTAAATTACTGGTGAATGTTAAAGATTACACAAAATACAAATTATGAAGGCAATTTCCAGACTCTGTGGATATGCTTATGTTATATACATTCTGACCACCTCAAGGATTAGACCACTAAGGGAATTTAGGCCAGAAATATGTAGCTTCTGCACATTGATTTGGCTTAAGAGCAATAAGCAGCACACCAGGATCAATTCAGGTCTGACTGGGACAAAAATCTATACATATTGGGACACAAATCTAGGCACTTCAAGATTTTAAAAAGAAAGGGTAAGGCTCCTGCAGGGTTTGGATGTTACCAGGATTAAGCAGTATTGATCACAAAATTTTCAGAATTTTAATTTTGGGCATTTAGTGCCTAATTTTTACCTTATGTATGAGGTAACTCTTCTAATCTTATTTCTATTTGATCCATAGTCTCTGAATAAACTTCATACTTAGTTTTATAGAGGCATATGAACTTTTACTGTGAAGTTGTTATAGAGCAGATCTCAATGAATCCTGTTTATCATTCTTTCTGCATTGATATCGCCCTTGGCAAATGGCCTCAGTCACTCATGCAGAAAAGTGCATGTGTTAGTATTCAGCTAATGTGCACGTTAGTATTCGGCTAATGTGCAGTTGGGACCCCTAATGACTCATGCTATTATATAATTGACTGAGATCACCTAAAGGAAAGAAACAAGATCATTACAAAAACCTCAGTATTCTCTCTGTCTTACAGTGGCTGTACTTTTAAGACAGAATTTCCTGTTAGAGATGCTGAAATGTCTAATGAAGACTGTTGTAGCAATTTTTATGATACTTGCATTTGAGCAGCCTCTAGCTATTCTAATTGTTCCACCTGCATGGAAAAGGAATGAAGGCCAAGAAAGGTCAAAATGAAATTAAAAGATAAGCAAAAATTAGAAGATGAAGATGCTACTTTTAGCTTAGCCAGAATTATAGAGCATTTTTAGGTCGGGGTTAATATCCAGTGTCTGAGCTCTATATCCAGAAAGTGCTGCAAATGATGGGTTAGGTTTACTGGTATATTTTAATATGTTGAAGCGGCAAGGATTCCTAGTAATATTTATCTCAAACATCAACATTTCTTGGTTTCTAATTAATCTAAAGCTAACTTGACATATTGTTATAGCTTTAGGAAAATTTGAGGTTTGATATTCAGAAACAGGAATCAGAGAACACAGGAATCAGAGAACACCGGAATCATAGAATAGATTTTCTAAAAGAAAAGGCTGTATAGTGGTGACATTTCTTTACACCGTAAAGATTTTCACTTCTTTACACATAACTCCTGGTTTTCTAGGTACTATTTAATTTTACTAGTTTTCACAACCAATTCATATGTATCAATGAATACTCTTTATTCAAACCCAGCAGCACTGATAGATAGCCTGCACTAAACACACCTTATGGAGAAAACACACATGCAGTTCAGATGTGTCTGATGGCTGGAAGAGAACATATGAAAAAGTACAGGTTGTTCAAATACTTAATGTGGTCTACTGACCACCATCAATGGCAACTTTTCTCAGGAGAGAACAGGGAAAAAATTGCTATTAGTTGAAAAGGTAGACAGGTGCGGCTAGTTAATATATATGAAACAAATAGATTTAAAATCCAAATTAGTGTGGTAGCAGACTTAACTATTACCATAAACAAGCAACAGAATAGTAATGAGGGCTCAGCTGTGCACGTACACTGTATTTGATCCTTGGGCTGGGAACACTTTCTGTTTTCAGTCCTTCATTGGTCTCCTGCACAAAACTTTTACTCCAGTGTTAGTCAGAGACTCAGAAAATTAGCCAATACAAATGAGCATATGGGCACATTATATAACATACCTTATAGTTCAAAGACAAAGAATTCAAAAGCTTGAACAAGATCATCCAGTAAGAATATACAAAGGCGTGGAAGAAATTCATCCCATCTGAGACATCAAAAGAAAGAAAGAGCTGGGATGCCTGTAAAATGTTTGAATAGGATTTCCTTCTACAAATAAAGACCTTCCCTTATAAAAACACTACTGCAGTAGCAATATGAAAAAAGCGACTTTTCAAAATTCAGATCTAATGGAGGTGTACAACAAACGTCATAAAATTGCTGCATAACAAAAAAAAGAAATCCTTGTCGTCTTTTGCATTTTTAATATTTTCACATTTTTCTGGTCAGCATATTTAATTTCTTTATTTTTATACACTTCACAGTACGTGTTCCAAAAGATTTTGTTTGTTTTTAACACTAAATAAAATTAATACAGTATTTCCCTAATTTAATCTTCTTGTCTGATACAATATATCAAATTTAATTTACCTCTATAACTAATGCTTGGTAGGTAATTGGTTCACTGAGTTATACATTTCAATATTTTTCTTGCAGGTAATGGAATATATAAAAATAAATCACATTTTACTCAGGCATTTTATGGTATGTCACCAGCAAATGTCCAAAGAAGCACAAACTTTAAGCATTTAAAGTTTGAAACGGTTAACTTGCATTTAGATATTCATAACTTCTTATCTAAAAAAGATTTATAAATGTCTAATGAACTGTTAGGGGTGAGAACTGAAAATTATCACTTACTAGATTCTTCTTCACCTTTAAAAGAAATACAATCTTATTTTAGTTGCACATAAAAATAAATTCCAGTACTCCCATTTATTATATTAAATCATGGAAAGAGTAACTATAATAATGCATGAGAAATTGCCTTTTTTTCACCTTGACTGGCCTAGAAACAAGTTAATATATTTCCTTTGCTTAAATAAAATCTGCCTGAACTGAGATTAAAATTAGAAATGTATTCCTGAACACATAAATATGATAGTAATGTATTCAATACCTGATGACTATAACTATCATGCTTGAATTGGCCTCTTATTCTCTAAAAGAGACTTCTTCGTGTATTACATGACATTACAGAAAGTTGTTAATCTTCAATATCTTATATACACTAGGCAAAAAAAAAGTAAATATCTTGTGGGTTCTACTTCAAGAAAGTACATTTGAGACAGCCAAGCATGTCAGTTTTGGACAAAAAAAACTAACAAAAAACAAACCCCAAAACAACAACAACCAAAAAACCCCAACAGAACCAAAAACCCACATAAAGAAACAAACCCACACCAAAACAAAACAGACCAGAAATGTTGTGCAAATTTAAACCATGCCACCAGACCTCCTTTCATAGGAGATACCTTAGAAAACATAGGTTGGAGCCTTTTACTCAAACATTTAAGAAGGAGGTGATTTAAATCATGTTGTTTGGTGGGGTTGTTTGTTGTTATTGATTTGGGGTTTTTTAGTTGTTTTTTTTTTAGGGGTACCCTCCCAAATGCCTAAATATGAGGCTGTAAAATGTACTTTACCAGGAGACTACAGCCGACCTTTCTTTATTACTCGGATATATGTGACAACAACACACTCAAGATAATTTCTTTAGTATTAGAATAATTTTGAACTTTAAAGGATTTCTGTAATGCCCTATGGCTTTAATTATAAAGAACTTGCTACAATTTTCAAAAGCAATGTGTATTCAGCATATATGGCAAGAAAAGTGGGGAGTAAAGTTTACACACACACTCGACAACTCCAGTGACATTAACAGGCTGGGACTGAATCTTTGGAGTTTCTGAAATATGGCATCGGGCTCTTTCTCATGAATGAGGAAAATCAGAGAAGTCAAAGTACTACTGGGAAAAGAAATCTGAAATGCTATTTGGTAATGACGTAGGTGCCATGTACTATTAACTTTTTCTTAAAAAAATCACATGTTTTCATAAGTAGATAGTATTGGTATCTTTTGTGTCTCTTCCTCTGCCATGCAAAGATTTGTTCATTGGTGTTTCTGTGGACTGAAAGTTTTGCAGACCATGAAAGCAAAGGAAAAACTCATGCATCATCTGTGAGCAAAGAGGATGGGTGAATCTTTGCTCTAATACCAACTGTGTATTACAGGTATAGTAGGAAATTTTTAGATTTCCCCTAACTTCAGATCTTATTTTGAACTCTTGGTTTCAGACGTCAGGGAAAGGAAGAGGAAATATAACAGAAATGGGGTGGAAGGAAGATTTCACATTCTAGTGCATCTGGAGACACTTATTCCCCACTTTTGAAGAGGTATTACCGAAAGAAGAAACCAAACCAATAGAATTAGGGGTGGTTTTTAAATTTCTATTTTTATTGTCAGTCAGGCAAAGAAATTCTCAGCAAATACCTAACAGAGTCTATTGAAACGGCATAAAAAACAAGTCACTGAGTTATGACCACTCTACTACAATATCCAGGCAAATATTTCTTCTACTATACTCAGAATTACTATATAGTTGATAGTGTTGGCATACTCATAGCTACCACACCTTTTCAAAATCCCTGGAAAGTTACTCAGTCTCATCACAGAGCTTAGGGGTGTGAACTATGGTGATACTACTGAAATACTATTGCTACATGACTGAAGATTCCGCAGCATCAACAAAATTATCTTACCACCAAACCCCACTAACACTTGCTACTAAAAATAATGGAGCACTAGAGAAAAATAATGGACGGATGGGAGGTATTGTCAGTAAATCCAAAATTTTTGTGAGAAAATCCAAAATTTGGGGCAAGTTCCATTATGACAATGTATGATTTTGATTCCTAAAACACTGGGAGAAAGTTAGCATTGAAAGAATATCAATTACCTGAAGAAGACATAATACTTTTTCTTCTGCTTTCTTAACTTTTCATTTGGGAGGGCTGGGTGTTTGGAAGAAAGAATAATGTTATACTTCCTTCTCTAGTTCAGGCTGGGTGTCGGAAGTTTCCTAGCTACATTGAATCAAAAAGGCACAGCCTCAGAATTAGAGCTTTTCCCATGAATCTAAATGCATGAAATATATATGAGAAAATTTTTGGAATATGCTACATGAAAGACATTCATTTGTGAAAGCCAAAAAATTGATATTAATCATTCATCAAGTTTTGCAGCCTTTCTAATCTGGCATTTGGATTCCTGATACTGGAACTGTAATACATTAAGAGTGGTAATACTAAATTTATAATAATTGCTTCTTTTTAAAATATATTTATTTATTTTAACTCTTCAGTTGATTTGTAATGATTTAGTTAGTCCATGGTCTCCACAGTTTTCATTGCCTCATAACTAATGAACTGACCTGACCCACAACAATACCAGGACTCAGGGGCATGTCTATTGGGCAAGATGTAAGGCAGGTCTGCTGCCACCTCTTTGCAGCATCCCAAGGACAGCACATTTCGTGCAGGGAGAGAGATTTGCTACAAGTACTGTAGCCCAGGGAGATCTGAGAAATATGCATCGCAAAAAATCAAGAGAAGAGAGAGTGAAAGCACATCATTTATAAATCAGTTTGAGCAAGTAAGTCTGATTACCTACACTCTGCAACTATTGTCACGACAGCTCCACAGGGAGCACATTCATTTGTCACTTCCACCATACCATATCTCAAGACATACGAGTATTACATCAAATGCAACCCTCAGCAGTTGGCTAGCAGCCTGCTTTCTGACACATCTCAAATGCATGGATAAATACTCAGGACTATGTACGCTGCTCTCCATCACCCTATTTCTAACCTCTTTCAAAGCATCTGTGTGCGTGCTTTAATTCACTGGCTTTGGCTTTTCCCAGGTTACTCTCCATTACAGGTATTTGCGTTTGAAGTAGGTGAGAGTGCTCCTTCTGGGGCTCCAGGGTGTGCGGGACCCTGCTCTGGGCAGGGTGCTGCCAGAGGGGGATGACCCAGAGCGGGGCAGGGTGGCGTAGGCAGAGGGAGAGTTGGAGTGGGGTAGGGTGGTGTAGGCAGAGCGGGACAAGGTGTTGTAGGAGGAGTGGGACAAGGAGCTGTATGGAGGGCGTGTGAGTGTGCCGTAGGCAGTGCGGGACAAAGGGGAATAGCCTGAGCGCCCCGTGGGGCTCCACGTTGAGCGGGAGGTGGAAGCCCACATAGAGCCCGAGTGAGTGGTGGTGTCACAGGAGGGACCCCACTGAGGGCCACACACTGAGCGAGACCCTGGGGTGCCCACAATCCGGGAGACTGAGCGAGAGGTGGGGGCACAGAGGGAGCGGGCGGTGGCGGTTACCAGGGGGCGCGGGGCCGGAGGGCACGGCAGGCAGGCTGCCGGTGACTCCTCGGGGCGAGCGGTGGGTGAGCTGGTGGGGCGGGCCCCCACGGCCCCCATCGAGATTGTGGTGGGGGAGCATAGCGAGTGGGCCGCAGGGGGCCCCACTGGGCGAGGGGCCGGTGAGCAGAGTGAGTGTGCTGCCGGGGGTCCCACAGGGCGGGAGGCTGGGGAGCACAGCGGCTGGGCCGCTGGGGCACTCCCCACCTGCAGCCCTGCTGGGGTGGCACTGCGGGTGGCAGAGCGGGACACTGGGGAAGATGCTGGGCAGGGGCCCGGGGAGCACATGCCATGGGCTACTGGGGTGCTCAGGGGCTGGGAGGGCATGGTGGCAATTGGGCCACATGGAGGCTGGGTGGTGGGAGAGGGTGCAGAGCCGCATACGACGTGTGAGATGGAGGCAGCAGGCACTGAAAGGGGAGCTGGTGGTTGCATGGGGCTGCCGACAGCGTGAGCTACCGGAGAGCACACAGGCTGGGATGGTGGAGCAGACATATGGGTAGGGACTGCCTGGGCTGCCACGGTGGGACCAGAACCAGCCATAAAGTGTGTCAGCAGGGCACTCACCGCATTGTTCGTGGGGACAGAGACAGAGTAGGACATCGCCCCCCCTCCGCCTCCAGGTTGGTGCGTGGGAGCAGGACCCGTCTCAAACACCACATGAGGCATAGGGGGACACACAGGATTAGTTGTTGGGGCAGGCATGGAGCCATACATGGATGGCGACATCGGGGCACACGTAGCAGAAGGCATGGTCTCGCATATGACACGGAAGCCAGGATCACATCCCAGGTTGAAACCAGGATTGACGCTTGGATTGAAGCCTTGGTTGCAGATGCTGTTGCATAAGGGATGGCCCGCAGGGAGGTACACGAAGTCATACACAGGCTGGCCCCCGGCACTGCAGTTTGGGTTGCATACTGGGATACATATATATTCACACATGGAGTTGAATGCAGGGTCTGCCACGGGGACAGGCCCAGAGCTGTTCATGGGGAGGGAGCCATTCTCACACACCGGGAGCGACCCATTCTGGCTGACAGGCAGGGTGCCATTCTGACCTGCGGGGCAACACACTTCGGCCTTGGCGCACCCCTTGCAGTAGGCAAACTTGTGGCATCCGAAGTTAGCCAGGAGCCTGTGGCTGCCGAGCCTGTAAGGTGTGAACTCCACGATGGTCCGTGCCTGTTGGTTGGATGCCAGTGTTCCCAAACTGGACCGAGAGAAGGAAGAGAATTAGCACCCTGGATAGCTCAAAGACCTGAAGCGCTACAGGATGAGGGCGCACAATTAGGTTTAATTTGCTATGACATGTTTTCAGAGACAAATTGTTATGACAACTTTGTTATTCTTGCCTATCTCAAAAAAACCCCACATTCTGTGTTGTGAAAAGCATGGTGACAGCTTCTGTCCCAAGAGAAGACTGGAGAAAACTCCCATAGTGGGTTCTGTAAATGGAACTGGAAACTAATTCATGACACTCTCTTGAATTCTTCAAAAACGTAGCACCCTTCTGCCTCAAAGATGTTTTTTACTGCTTCCTATTTCCAGTAGCCTAAGTTGAATTGGGCAGCTTTGTAGAATCAAGATCATTTTTATTCAGCAAGAAAAATTCCTAATTGATTCCCCTCAAAACTAGTCATACTTTTGCCAGTTCTCCTTGCCATGAAGAATAGCAATGCATATTAATGAACAGCTACTTTCCCTAGGATGTTATAGCAACCTGAAAGTTTCCAGCTTCCTGTGATTAACGTGTTATGAGCTTAGAATGCATATTGCTATTTCTCACTGTCATTTTCTAATTGTTCACGTATGTGGTGCCAGTTCATGAATATTTAGAGGAATTCTATTACAAACTCAATAGGATTATAAGGGATGGCAGACAACCTAGAATTTCTTGTAAAAAAAACCCAAAAAACCAGTGCATTCCCTTTCAGACAGAAATTTGAAACACGTACTTAAAGTAAATCTTGAGACAAATGAAGCAGCAGCATATCTTGCCAGCTCTAAATGATCCATCAGTTTCAAGAGCGAGGCTTTTAATGGAGTCTCAGATTAATAAGGGGCAAAAAGTCCTGTTCAGGTCCTAAACACCAAAAAATCCAGAGCTGTTGTCCTCCTCTAAACCTGCTCTGATCTAGCACACCTTAGTCAACCCCCAATATTATCCCCATTTAAATAACTGATGATCTTACTCAATGGTCATTGGCTCTTTGAACAAACCACAGCCTTCTAACGTCATTACGCAGTTCTTCATATCTTCCTGGAGAGGATTGCAGAAGGAGATCTCTGCAGTACATGGTACTTTCAGCCTGGGCTGGCTTAGTAGCTAGTCATAAAATAAACAAATACATTTTATGTTTCATAACCCTTATAAAATTAACAATGAAGTAAATAAGTGTAAGGGAAAAAAAAATTATTTCTACACGTTTCTTTCTGATTTACTTCTATGATCTCTACACATCAAAGTCAACTGTTATACATTTATAATTACACCGATCTTTCTAAAATAAAAAATACCATAAAAGAAAAGAAGAAAGAATTTCAAGTTTATTGGCATTGTACCAAAGAAGTGGCCAGTAAGAGTCCCTAAGTCTGTTCCTTAGATCACAAATCCCACAATTAAAATTCTTTACCTTTACAATAACAGGTGGCCTGTTGATCACAATATCCCTGCTCACCATCAGAACTTCTCCACACTCTGGGTCTGAGACAGCAACTACTTTCATAATGTTGTGATCACAGAGATAAGGTCCATATTGACTATATGATATACACAGAGGAATTTTTTTCACTGTAAAATAAATTTATTTACATTATTTTTTCTTATTTTTTGGTTAATATTTCCACTTGCCTTTCTCCTAAAATGTAACTGGCACTTACAATGGCTTAATTAAATACTAAGTTATCACAGCATCTTTGAAAACAGGCATGATTTTTCCTGGCTTAGGGTGATACATTGCTACCTTTGACAATCAGCTTCACAGTTTTCAGTTAATATATCACTGCATTTACAAGGAAGTTGGTTTATTATTATTGTTATTGTTATTCAAAATTTGGAAACTTTCATTTCAGTGCTGTTCTTAAAGCAATAATGCAAATGTAGACAAATTAAAGTTTGGTAAACCAGGATGTTATATCGACTATGAAATTTCATCTTATAATGATGTGTTTTAATTAAAGGAATCATTTTTCTTCCAGAAAAATGTATTAACCATGAAAACAAGTGTTTATGTTCTGATACACCTTTGCACTTCCCAGCATATGGTGCATCTAGAAATAATTACTTTAGTGCTCATTACAAGTATTTTACACTGGCTAATATCTTCTCGCCAAAGGAAACAAATTGCTTTTTTGATAGCTACAACTTTATCTTTGTATTGAATATAGAATCAAGAATTGGGACTTTTAGCGGAAACAACTTTTTAAATGTTCATAAGAATCTCTAAGCCTTGAGAAATTATGGAAAGACTATGATTTACCTGTCACTATACATGTAGTATTGACACTGTGTTGGTTTTCAAGTGATCACTCTAAAGAGAATTCAGCTGTCAATATTTAACATTGTATTCATTTCACTTCCCACCACTATTAGGAAGTCCCCACTAATCCTAAAAAATTAACTATCTCCTGAAATTAACACTGGACAAAAGGGTATTAGACAAATTCACCTTCTTACCTTCCCTTGGCCCCAAACTGACATTCACACTGTCTTTCCAAAACTGATCCATTGGGCAACCACTGTAGGTTATTATTTGTGCGCACAAATTAAACTTCAGGTTTTTGTTTTCACTACGCAAATTTTCAAGCAGCCAGTGCAGTTGGACGTCTTCACCGTACATTGGGCAGTTAGCCATCTTTAACCTCATGTTAATACCAGAGTCACTTAAAAATGGGTTTTTCAGCGATGATAACTCTCTCTCAATATGACAGTTGGAAGCATTACAATATCCCGGGTGAATCCTTCTGTAAGCTCGGTAATAGGCTTCTTTGTTTTTCACAGAACCTGTTGAAGATACATGATTATGAATCTGCTGGAGGCACAAAAAGTCATATGTACCCAAACAATAAAGATAATTAAATTTCTTCCTCCTCCTTTCTGAAACCTAATGTAGTGGCTTGGTGTAGAACAAAACCACCAGATAATGTAGAACAAAACCACCAGATAATAAAACGCAAGGTATGGTAGTCTGAATGCATAGAAGAAAATAAATATCTCAGAAAAAAATTTAAAAAACCTTAATTTACTATTATTAGTTAAGTTAAAAAGTGGTCATGTAAATCTCAAAATGTATAGTTAGTGCAAAACAAAATATAATTCTACAAGGGTTAGGGTGAACATGAAATGCTACCATGTCTCTCAACAAGAAAAATACACCATTCAAACAAAGAAACTATCAATTGGGGTTTTTTTGTTCCTGTTCAAAAAACAGAACTTGCACTTTTAGAATCAGCTGTGATCCACTTTTCATTCCCTTAGGCAATTTTGCTGGCTGAACTCCTCGCTACTATTGGAAGATGAAAATCAGTAATCCGTAGCCCAAAGTAAGAACAGCAGACTATCCTAATAATACATGAAATTAGAAAGTAAGCTGTTTTTTCTGGCAGACCTGGTACAAGAAGCAACAAGTAAGAAGTTAATCCTGGGTTTAAAAGAATTTAGGGTTTTTTAGATTATTTAAAATCTGTTAAAATTTTAAACTAAAATACAGGTGAGCCCAAAACTTGTACGTACAGTACAAGTGGTATCAAAAGGGCTGGAAGGAATGTTCTGTGATGAGTGGCTAAGGACATTGGGTTTGGGTAGTTTGGAGGAAGGGAGACTGAGGGGTGACCTCATTGCTCTCTACTGGAGGAGGGGAAATGGAAGGAGAGGTGATGATCTCTTCTCTCTGGGTTCCACTGATAGGACACATGAGAATGATTCAAAGCTGCATCAGGGGAGGATTATACTGGACACTGGGAAACATTTCTTTACCAAGAGGGAGGTCCAACACTGGAACAGGCTTCCTAGAGAGGTGGTCAATGTCCCATGCCTGTCAGTGCCTTAAAAAGAGGCATTTGGACAATGTCCTTAATAATATACTTTAACTTTTAGTCAGCCCTGAAGTGGCTAGGCAGTTGGCGTACATGATCCTTGTAGGTCCCTTCCAACTGAAATTTCTAACTTATCCTATCCTATCTTACCCTACCCTAAATGGAATGTAATTACTATGTGTTTTGTTTGAATTACCTAAATATATTTAAAAGTTTAAGAGTTAAGATCCTTGAACAGAAGGGCATCTTTCTCTCTCAAAAAAAAAGACAGCTTCAGATTGTACTACTCATTTTAAAGCAGGACAGATTACATTGATAATTTTATATGATTAGCATGTAAAATTTCCTCTAACCTATTTGATGACTTTTTATCATACCTAGTTCATACTTGTAAGACCCAGTGATATCTTCAAATTGCTCACTGCCAACACTCTTGGTGATTAGATGTTGTCCACATGGCCAAGCGTCACAGAAAAATTTTGTTTTTTTGGCATTGTTTTGGGAAAGCCAGCCAACATAGTTTGAATTTACTCGAGAAAATATATGATGACCATCGTAGTCCAAGTCCAGTTCCCCTTCTCTGATGCTTCGAACCCATGTAGGACCACTGCAAGCTGAACCTAAGCCAGATAACAAAAATGTTATAATAGGTTGTAACCTGAGTAGTAGAGAAACTCAACAGCAGAAGCTGAGGAAAACAATTACAGTTATAGTAAACAGTTACCTCTGCCCGTTTCCAAAGGTGTCGGATCCAGACACTGCCAATCACCACAACATTGATTTAGGTCTCTGCGAGACATCCAAGATTCATTCCAGCAGTGATATCGCCTGTAGGATGCAGGAATATAGGGTTAAAGGCATCTCTTGGATCATCAAGTTCAATGCCTTACAATGGAAGAAAACCATGTCAGAGACAACAACCTTTTAGTCAACTGAATGTTCTATGTCTTAACACTGTTAATGATGCTTGGGGACAGGAGTTGTTTGTTTTGCTTTATATCACTCAGACAGGAAATTTGTTCCAGAACCCTGCAGACCTGATTGCAAAAAATTCCTTTTATATTCCTTTATTTTTAGTTGATAACTTGCCAACACAGTTCTTTTGCTTAAGTAGTTTATTTTCCTAACATTTTCCTCCTGGTTATTTAAAGGAAAATCCCATACTGCCTTAGTCTTCTTTTAACAGCTTAACAAAGAAAAATCTTTTAAGTCTTTTGTGCTAAAGTAAGATCCTCATTCCCTTAGTATTGCAGTTTGACCTCATCTTTTTGACACGTGAAAGGGCAGAAAATTCATTAAAAGTTCTCACAGATGAGACTTGGATACAAACAAAATTCTGGTGCTGTGAAACTATGAACATACAGGCCAAGGGTGAAAACACAAAATTCTGCTATGAGTTATACTGTCATAGTTGTATGAACATGAACTGAAAGGATTAAAAGAATGAAGCAATCCGTGATAAGGAACCTCAGGAAGACAACAGAATTATCAACGAAGTGATTATGACTGAAGATAATAGTCCTAATTTGTGATAATTCTTCCCTTGCATTTCATGATCTACTTAATATCTTCACAACTACTAAGATTGATGGCCTTATTCTTTCAGCTGAGAAGGATAAGCAGATAGCGTCAGTTCTCACAAATGTTTTTGGGTTTTTTCTTTTTTGAAAATATAGATTGAGCAGATTGCCTTTTCAGTGATTTCATGTTTTTGAAATGTATTAGGATACTGAACAGCCTTGCCACACCAAAGAAAGAGATACACTGATCTGCTAGATTTATACTAGTCTTTCTGTCATTTAAGTTTTGACAAAACCCAAATATCTTGTTCATTTCTTATTTACCATAGCTTGTCTTTGCCACACAGGTTTTTTCCAGTACAGTCAAAAATCTCATTGATACCAAGGGGATTCTCAATTGAGCATGGAAAACAGAAGTTCGTGACAACACGGCTTGGAATTCCCAAACACCTCATCACTGTAAGGAAAAAAATATTAACGAGTTGTTACAAATGGTAATTAATCAAGCAAATCCTTCATTTATTTTATAAATAATTCTATATTCTACTTTTCAATTATATAAACACAAGGGATAGGAGACACTATTTGGGATGCAGTGATTTTATCTTCAATACTTCTTTTCAGTCATTGAAAAGTAGTCTGAAAAAAGCCTAGCAGAAAGGAATGGCTTATTACATTTCCAGCTTAAAAAAAACAGCCCACAAAACCATATCTGTTTTAAGTTCAGAAATAATGAACCTGGTCCTGCATTAATAAAACACAGTAATATTTTTTGTTTTAAACAGTGTAGTACACATAGATTCATGTATAAAACAGGAATTTATTTTTCTTCAATGTAGAAGCAGGTTCAGTAAATAAATGGTATAAAGTTGGTACTCAAATTTTTTGCAGGTAGAGTTTAGTTCACTATCCCATCCTTTGCAGTAAAAGAAGATAGTAGCCTGCTGCTTTTATGTTTTGGAGAAGACATTGCTATAGGTCTTCCTCCTGTTAATAACTTAGTGTTTTTTCCCATCCTTCAAACCTCACCCAAAGGATAAATTTTGGCTCCACAATGCTGCACTTGCTCCGTGTTTTAATAAAAGCTGCAGTATTGACAGCTGCATGGTTTAAAGGTCACAGAAAAGACAATACTGCTTTTCTTCTTGCTCTTCACGCTGTATAGAAAAGCAATTGGTTGATAATAAACACTATTAGGAACCATGCCATATCATAACAACATAAAAATATTCCATTTCTTTTCTAGTAAAATACTTATGAATAATATTCTTCCAGTAGTTTTTAGGGTCAGAGTTTTTTGATCCTAGTTTTTTTTCTCTTCCTTTTTGGATAACTAGGCAAGGGCAGACTGAAATATCATACCTGTGCACATTACTGAAGCAAGAGACCCACAGTACCCATATCTGACTGGCCTGCATCTGCCATTGTACCACTGCTGAAGAATAGGGACACTTCCATTCCAGGAAAATGGTTTTGTTCCTTTCAGGTAATCATTGTTTTCTGGAATCTTCATGATACTGTTAGTGGTATGGCTGCTTATCTAGAAAGAGAAAAGAAAAACCTTTTCAAATAGCTGACCATGTCTTCACATCCGAAGCGTATCGCAAAATCATCAGAGACTAGCGTTACAAGTTAGTTTTTCCCATGACCCTGAGCGCAGGAGGGATTTTCCCTGCTACTCATACTGTGTTAGATTACAGTGCGATTTGTCCTTGCATCATATAATGAAGTGTGACCCAGTCTATTCTGAGGTCACACACCACTAGAGGTCTTACCATGTGATTTACCACCATGCTGACATGCACAGGATCATTGCGCCAACAATGGTCACGATCAGAGCCGTGATGGTAACTTGCACCCATGTCTAGGATCTTCAAGCAGATATCCAGAATCCCATCTTCAAACTGAGGAACGAGAAGTTAACACAGGCATCATGATATTCTGAGATTGATAAAGTTACTTTCCTGTCAATACTTTAGTCTTTTTCATGTATATGAGCTGCCCTCTCTCCTCCCCTGCTCTTTTTGTTTGTTTTAATCAAGCACAGCTCCTAGTGGTCTGCGTAGTTTGTTCATCTGCCTGAAGAAAAACCAGGGGGAAAATCATGTCATTTTTGTTTGTTTGACCAATGGACTAGTTTTCATTCAGAAGCACAATGTTCTGTTTTGCCTTTTCCAAGAACATTCTGCAATTTCCTTAATTTTACTACAAAAAACTTCTTTCCAGTTGCTTGGGCTACAGTGAGATTCTGAAATATTTTGGTTTGTGCATGCATAGTCTGGACTGGTCCTACAAATCTTTTACACTCTAGAACATAGCATGCATTTCTGAAAAACTATGAGTAACACTTCATTTATCTGTATATGGATGACAACTACTTCTGAACAAGTTTTCAAAAAGTACCTGCCCAAAGTGCCATGGTCGAGAGGTAATATGCTTATGAACACCTTCATACAGTATCCCATGTTCATTCAGAACATATTCGTCTCTATGGGCCTGATTGTCCATATATACAGGGTCATCTGGAAAAGATGCAGAGCTATCAGTCAGACAGTATGCACATTTCTAGAACTTTTGTATCTTCTGCTTCACTGGATTCCCCTTTCTTTTCCTACCTATTTTTGATTTATACTTTTAAACATGTTCAAGGGTGCAGGCTCTTAAAACATGCAGACAATTCATTTCTACTTACAGCTAGATATTATCTGTATTAAGGCTCTCCCTGCTGTAGTGCACCTGAATTAAGCAGCTTGCAATTTACCTTCACGCCAAGCTGTTTTAGCAGTCAAACTCTGTGCCCTTAGAGTTGGGTATCTGATTTTGATGAAATCCAAAACACAATGTGAATATTTGTCATGTAATGATTTTGGCAAGGTCCTGCAGACTTCAGAATTGCTTGCTGCCAGAACCAGATCTACAGAATTTCACTATTTGTACTGTATTATTTCATGGTGATACCACAGAATCACAGAATGGTTGCTGTTGGAAGGGATGTTGTCTGGTCCAAGAAATCTGCTTAAGCAGGGACACCTGGAGCTGACTGCCCAGGACCATGTCCAGGCAGCTTTTGAATATCTCCAAGAATGGAGACTCCACAACCCCTCTGGGCAACCTGTGCCAGTGCTCAGTCACCCTCACAGTGTTTCCTGGTGTTCAGAGGAAAACTCCTGTATTTCAGTTTGTGCCCATTGCTTCTTTTCCTGTCAAGCCATTGTAAAAGTGGGGGAAATGACCTCCCTACTACCATTAAGAAACCAAATCAAAACACTGGCTTGAGACAGTCTTGAACTTGGAGGAAAAAATTAAAAATAGCAAAACAAAATTCCTACCTGTTTCTCATTATTTCTGTGACTCCATCCCTTACTTATCAACTAAGTAATAAAAATATGTTCAACATTTTTACTAATCACTACCTTTTTTCTTAAAACTTATCTGATCATTACTAGTGTTCTTACCTGCACACCAAGGGTTAAAAAGGACATAAAAATCTCCAAGACATCGCTGGTATGTGTGACCACAAGATGTGATTTGCATATTAAGAATGTAACGGCCAATGCAGGCATTGGAGGGAGGAAACACGCTGATACTGATGCATTTTGGCTGATGAATTTTGTAGGAAGCACTCCAGCAGGTTTGATCTAGACATCTGCCCATTGGAAAGGTGCATTTCGTCTCATTTGATTCACAGGGTCTGAGGCCTTTTCAGGAAAATAAATACAAATTCCATCAGACTAAACAAAGCACATGTAAAAGGCAAGTAATTTGCTTAGCCATCATTTACAATGCAAAGCTCCCAAGGGTGGATTTCTTTTTTCACTTGTCACTTCTGTAGCGGAGTGAGAAAACTTTACCTGTCAGCAGAACTGCCTGAGTTAGGGGAAGGTAGTCTCTTCGCACAGAAGGTGAATGAGTAAACACTATTTATCACTGAAGACTGTGGGAAATACTGCTAGCAAAGAATTGGGAAAAACTCCACAGAGTTTGGGAGTGACTACCTGTCTCCACGGTGAAAACAGCCTGGTCCACAGAATCATCCCATTCCCGATTTTGGAAGCGAGCATAAAAGCTGAAGGCTTGCCCTCGCCTTATTATCTGTCTGTCAGTTCCGAAGAAATGGGTATTATGAATTTGGCAGTTGGAAGGACAGTTCAGGTCAACTTCTCCCAGCTCAATGACTGCAGGATGAAGAAAGAAACACGAAGGGAAAAAACAGGTAACTGACACCAAGTAACACTTGCATTGGGACATACATCCATAAAAGTGTCCTTACAATTTACAGTTACTTTTCAACCACAGCTAGACAGCAAATATTTTACACATGCTGTTGGTTGAGAGTTATTTCTTATACAAGTAATAACATAATAAAGTAAATGGAATAAATAAAAGATTTGATAACAAAAGTGGGTGTTTGAAAGCTTAAGTGGCACTCCAAATGAGTTATGAAAAAAAATAGATACAAATAAATATTCCCACCCCCCACCCCCCAATTATAAATACTGGTACATATGCATACAAAAGTCTCAATCTGCATTTCCCAAAGTCATAAAAGGTTTGCAGACATCTTTGAGGAACTTAATGGGGAAGGAAATATTCACAAACTGCAGTATTTAAAAAAATGCTGGCAATCTATCTCAACTGCTATGATTAGCTTCACAAAAATCTTAGCTGATCCTCCCTTAGGCATGCTGCCTGGATATCATTCATTTTATGAGGATAATTATAATCCTGGTGCCAGAAGGATGGGTGGCAACACTCATTTTTACTTATTTGCATACAACTTTTTATTTTCAAGAGTGCTTCACTTTAATTGAAGACAATGGGAACCACGTATTCTCAGCAGTTTTAGAAATTGGGCTTACTGAACTACAAAATCTTGTGCATTATTTTAATTCTAAAGAGTTAAGTTTGGTCCTGCTAAGCCTACAGAACAACCAGACAATGCAGCTTCTCTAACTAGATAGGCACCAAGTTGAATACAGAGTTTGTATGTAGGGGAAACTAATTTTTCCCATCCAGAACCAAGGGTGTATCTGTATAAAAGGAGACTCCTAGCTGAGCCCATAGGACTGGGATGCTTTTAATGCAAACCAGTGGAGTTTCCCAGGATCATGTCCTGAAGTAAATCATAATTTAAATTAATTGGGAGGGAAAGGTGGGTAGGGAAGAAAAAAACAAAACAAAACAAAACAAAAAAAAGCTTTTCCTGATTTGTTTCCTTGAATCACAATAATCTCATTTTTCATCTAACCATTTAAATTTGGTAATAAATGGGTCATTCAGCTCTTCAGCAAAGATCAGCAGATAAATGCAGACCTGGGCATTACCCATGTTAAAAACATGTACACTATCAACAACAGCCAAAAAATACGGCAATGCATTACATCATTATTACTCATGAATGCATCATACCTGCTGACAAGAAAGAGTAACAGAATTAAACTGAAAATCTCATACTTTAATGAGAGTTGTCCAGCACGACACAAAGTGTTCTGGTTGAACAGAGAGGATTAGAAGTGCTTATAGCACACATGACGAATTCCTGTGGTCAAGAACACTGAAAGAACCTCATAGATCCTTGCCCATCCTCTGAAGGTGCTTATAAACCAAGTCAACTGCGCTTCATCCACTCATTAATCCAGCTGAACTGGAACATCAGGGAGTTGAGACATTACATGTTTCCCAGGGAAGTTCTCTAAAGTCATCCCACAGTTTGCTTATCACAGTCAATTATCACAACTGGATCACAAAGGAGCTAACCACTGCCTTCTTAAGGAAAGGGAGCTCAGAGAAAATACTAAAAGTTAATCAATTTCACATCTCTTACTGCTTCTCTCTCTCCAGTAGAAACCCAACTTTCAATACCAGTCACTGGGTTTTCTCTATCAATTCACATTTTACCTTCATTCCAGAGAGAGTACTTCAGGTACACATTGTGAAATAATTGCTTCTAGCATGAGAATACTGAAAACCAGTACTTTGTACTTGATACTGGAAATAGAATGTATGTTTTTCCATGTTTTTCCTTATTCCCAGAATTGGAAGTTGTTTCACCAATTCTTCTCTGTAACTTCTTTCCTTTATAAAAGGAAAGGTTTTTTTACAAAAGTTGCTTTTTTTCTTTCTCGCTAAGTCCACAAATAAAATCTAAAACATAGAAGTAATCCCTGGACTTGATTCCATACAGCAATATGTAAAATTTTTTTGTCCTTACACCTGTTTAAATATTTCTGCTTGCAGTACAGAGTAAAGTGATAGCAAAGTTTCAAGGCACTCACCTTCCATTTTTCTTCTGCATGTACTACTATCTGAAGCACAGTACTGGTGGAGCTACCTGTTCCTCAGCAAGATGCACTGCAAGGTCTGGCCGATCTCTGCGAACCAACCTAACTTCCTCTCAGTAACATTTATATTCAGAAGTAAAAGGCTGTCACACATATTGCATCAACAAAATACCAGTTTGCAAAGAGGCCCCACCCATGTGTCTACTGATGCTCATAAATGATTCATTTTAACTTCCAGCATTATTAGGGAGAGTCCTGAGGCTGAAGGGAGGGAGAGATCTTAGTACCTCACCTATAGCATAGTACTCTCAACGTCCCACAACTCGCCATGTCTCAAAAATATTTTAAGACCAGGATGAATCTAAACACATTTCAGTGTAAGCCATTATTTTTAGCCATTTAAAGTTCCCATAAATCCCAGCACCTACTGTTCCCTTCTGGCTAGACATCTTCAATCAACTATAGGAAAACAATAAATAACACTAGACTTAAGCTGAATTTAGACTCTCTGAATATGATCACCAGTGGACATTTTTATTATAATATAAGCAGAAATTCCAGCTTTCAGAAAGTCTGCATAGCACTCCCTCCAACTGGAGGCTGGAATAAAATGAACAAACATTTCCAGCTAAATTGTAAAATGAACAGAGGACATACATTAAATGTTTTTGAAGTTGACAGTAAAATTTAATCTAACAATTACAGAATTTATTTATACTCTGTGTGTATTTATATTCTAGCACACAACCAGTTTTGCAGCTTCTTAGCTTTCTCCACCTTCCCTCAAAATTATGAAAACCATTTAAGATTTTTCCAATCATTTCTGTGAACAGAAAATATTTAAATATTTTCACACAAAAATGTATTATTTTATTTAGGTTCCAGGCGCATTTAATAAAATAAAACAAAACAACTCAACAGTATTCTCTCTGCACATTCAGTGATGAGGTCATTGGCCTGCAAGTAGGAGAGGTCAATTGAACTTTCCTCTGGCAAAACCAGAATGAACTTTTGCTACAGTTGCCGCCTATCCTTATTGTGCCTCTATGCCAAGTTTTACTCCATAAGATATCCTTTGGATTTCCCCAAGTTATTCTAATTTGGATTTAAAAAAACTCCAAACCCTAAAACTAAACCATAACAGAACACAAACAAACCCAAAACCAAAAAATCATTCATTGATCTAGAAAGAACACAATAACTGAAGTTCAATGATTTGCATAACTGCCCGGAATCTAGACAGTGCTTTAAGAAATCATAAAATGAAACACCTTAACCAACAGTGAAACAACTTAGTAAGCATAACTTAACAGCTTAAGTATTGTGAAATAACTTCACAGAAATTAAAGCAAAGAAAAAAATCAGCACATCAACAGTAGGTTTGGAAGAGAGTGGTTAAAATACTTGTGTGACTGATGCATATGAAAGTGAATACAATATTCAATGTGTTCATATTTGAAATTTGTAAATATTTGGTTAGTCACGAAGTAGACATTAAAAAATATGTGAATCCTAAATATTTCATTAATTTCTCATATATCTGAAAACTTTCTTTTTCTTAATATTTATCATTTGACTGTTAAACTCCTAACTCACTGAAAAATGAAAAATTAAAACTAAAACGATCCCATAAGAAATAATTTAGCAGCCATAAACACATAATCAACTTTAACACAACCTGTAAAATGGCTATCGCAGTGGTCTAGTCACCCATCGGAGGCCTGTGTACAAATCTATGCCCATACTAGTGTCCAGAGAACAGAACAGAAAAGAACCACAGTTGGTCACAGATTCCAAGAACAGATTAAAATCACCTCAAATACCTCTAGTTCAATCATCTGACTAAAATGTTTTGGTAAATGAAAGCCTGTGACAAATAAAAGAAAACAAATAAGCATCAGTAAGTGGCTGCACCTGTGGGTTCAAAGAGACTTAATTAGGAGTTTAAAATAATAAAGGCCTGAATCAGGAGCAGAACACTTTCTGTATGGATATGAGTCACTGACTTTAGTAAGTATGCTTACTTAGATCCTTGAAGCTGCTTTGGTGCCTATCTGTCTCTGCAGGATCACTATATAGATACCCAGCCCCACAGCAAAGCCTCCCAGATACCCAAGTTCCTGCCTATCAGTGTTTGCAAAGCCACCCAATAGCTGTTGCCAGCTCACAGCTACCAGACTGGTTGGTGCTGTCACTAAAGCCCAAGTCCCAATTGCCTAAATTAAGAATCTTTAAAAAGGTAGAAAATCATAGCATACTAGCTCTCTAGGTGCACCCAGTCTATTCTTACCCTTCTTGCCTTCCACGCACTGCATCATATGAGTTGGACTCAGGCAGTTCACGCAACAGGGCCACCACCCTAAAGAAAGAGGCATAGGAGACTGAGAAAAAACAGGAAATAGAGATAGGGGTCAAAGAAAGGTTTTGCCTCTCATTTTATGGCCTGTCTAAACAACCAATGCATCCCAGTTGTTGACCTCCAAGGAGTATCCTCCTGGACAGAAACAGTTCCCCTCCCTGCCTGACAGTGAGGTACACCAAGCTAAGGTTGACAGTCTCTTGGTCCCAACTGGGGGTGCTTTTCCCCTCTGCCTCCATCTTTTTCCCTAACACTTCACTCATTGTTCACTCAAGCTGTCCTCTCCACATTACTACAGTATCTTACCTACACATCCAACATTCCCTGAAATGTACAAAGAAGCTGATATGCCTGATACAGGCCTGAAAATTCTGCAGAATAGCACATTTATGAGGATTTAGGCACTTCCAGAATTTAAGCCATTTAGGTTATTAATTTTCTTTAAAGACCTTGAGTTTGGCCCTTACTGCACAAGTATTTATGTGATAATAGTTTAGAGAGGATTTCTTAATTTCTAGAGTAATTGGTACTTACAATACTACAGACTACATTTACCTTTTACAACAGTTTTGGTTTGTCTTGTTTGGTTTTCTTTAAAATATGTACTACTCGCATTACAATAGATGGACATATGGTGAGCATTGATGAAATCAAGTGCCTGCTAAAGCTCTGAAATCTTCATAGCTTTCAGTTGCCCCCTATACCACTAGGAAAGGGCGAGCATTGAAGAACAGGGCATCACAATCACAGAAGGAACACCTGTGAATGGCACTGATGCAGTTCCACAGCATCACTAATATATTTGGGAACAATAGAGAAGTCACAGTAATCAAGCATCCAAGGAATCCTTTCAAGAAAAAGGAACACAAAATGACAGCTCAACAGGGGATAAAGGAACCTATCAGAAAGTATGTGAATTAGGATTAAAGTGTTTTGGTGAAAGTGTCACCTAGTTGAAGGCTGGGGTAACTGCAGTGCTTAAAAAAACATTTTAGCTACTCAGCTTAAGCATGTGTCAATAGGCAGCCCTAAAGTTCACTTTTTGCACTTACTCATACAATTGTATTCCTTTGATCACTGGGCCTAGAGTTTACCTTATTAACAAACTTACAATTTTGCAGAAATAGCAATGAGTGATGGAGTAAAAAGTTACCTGTCTAGTTGGGATATTTGAAGTCATTAACTGGCATTGATATCTGCTCCCAAGAGTTCAGGAATATTCATGTCTAACAAGGAAAGAAGATGAAGAAAAAAACTGAATTCCACAGATTAACTCTAAAATAAGCACATTTGTTAGGAATCCACATCCGACATTTGAAGCTTCATATTACAAGGGCAATAGGCTGGGAAACTAACATGAACTTTGTCCCAGAACACACCCAGAAGTTTCCTAAAATCCATAAATCAATTTGCAATGATGGTGCCTTTTATTAAAGAACCTGAAAGTACTGGCAGCTACTCTGTTGAATGTAAGCAAGTATTACAACACTCTATTTACAGATGAATTAAGAGAAAGAAATGCTTCAAATGAAATCTTAAACGAGAAGCCTGTGTGTTTTAAGAAGTACATGGCAGCTTTGTCTTTCTAGAAGCTGGAGGAAATTAGTAGCATTAAATAATTATAGGTGGTTTCTGAAACAACAAAACCACCAGTCTTCATACAAAGAAACCAAAACTCATTCAAGGCAGCTCCCATCGAAACTGGTCCATAGGATTTCAGTGGTGGTCTGATGGAGCTACTCGCTCTCTTGTCTCTTAGCCTTTTACTGGGTTTCCATTAACAGTGTAGGCCACCTTTTTTCTCCATTTAATAGGATGTTTTTTTCCAAAATCCACAGTGCCAGTGAGAAAGACACACACCTATAATGTTGCAGTATATGCAGAATGCAGAAAGGTCAAGCAATTATAGGATGTGTACCTCATAAGAGCAAGCAAGAACATCATCTGTGCTTAAGGCATGTTGCCATCATATTTAGAACAGAACTCAGGTAAAATGCTAACCTAAGTCATACTGTAGGCCTCATTTCTGTACTTCACCTTTGCTCTATAGCACTTCTATACTATTTTTTTTTTAATTGTCTCTTTTTTCATGTACATTAATAACCATGTCAATGGTGACTGGGTTAACCTAATAGAATAAAATTATAAACGTTGCATAAACTTCAGTTAATAAGTTTCAATAAAAACAAAAATTTGATTTGTGTCTCAAAAAGAAAAAAGCCCACACACCACCAACCCCTTTTTACAAACTGAAGCTAGAATTTGTAGCTGAATAATTTGCCAGGTAACCTACTCTGAGTACTTTAAGTCCACTTTAAAAGGAGCTTCTTCACAACTGTATTTAAAAATGGAAGTGGAATAAGCTAACAGTACTGTAAATTCAAACTTCAGTTCACTGAGCAGTAACTTTCCTGCACAGAGAAACCTATAAATTACCAGGCCTGTGATTATACCCCACCAGTCTAACTGCCCAAGCAATGGATCTTTTACCTGGACAGGCAATGCTAATTGGAAAAGATTCAGTCTGAGCAGTGTGATTTGAAAGAATAAAACAAGGAGGGACATGTCCTGGGTTGGATCACAGGTGGTTTGAGGCTCTCTGAAATGATGCAAGTTGTCTCCAATTCTGTACCTTAATTTAAAGCTTCAACTGTTAATGAAGCCTGCTTATTGTTTAAAAAAAATTAAAAATATCCATTTTCTCCGTAAATGCTTTTTTGTAGATGTTCATTGAGAAATTCTGTATATAAAAGTAGAGTTCAAAATCTTGAGGCACAGGTCTAAAATATAGGCCTCCATCCCAGCAAAAAGTATCTCAAGTACTGATATTTACAATATAAAGAGCTCTTGCTTTTACCTGGGAACTATCTAATGTTAAAAACAGATGAGGAAATATTTTGGTTCTGAAAAACAATACCTGCCTGACATAACTTTTTCAAGCTCTCTAAAATTTCCCATTCATTGTTTATTTTGAATTTTAAAAATACATAGTTATGTTCTGTTTTTATTTCAAGCAGTCAGGAATAAAAGACTCGTAAGTTAGAATTAACAGGGACAGACTCTTAAAATTCTTGCCCGTTTCAGATCTCTATAGTGGGTATCTTACACACGTACACAGCATAGTACATAAAGATAGTATTGTGTATGAAGAGTAAGGAAGGCCCCATATGTCAGAAATGCAAACTCTGATTTTAATTTTTTTAAAAATATATGTACAGACACATGCATTCTTCATTGAGAAATAACATAGTAACTCACTTGTAGGCTCCAATGTCACATATTTTGGGGGGGCGGGGGGGGGGGTGTAAAGAAAAAAATACATTTCAACTCATTTGCAAACTACAAAAAAAATTTTTTTTTTATTATCAGGCCTGACAGCTGGTGATTTCTCTGCTCATTCAGGAATGATTAGACAGCAGTGTTGGGCAGACAAATTAACACATTTGCTGGAACGCCAGGCAATGACATTAACGGTATTTACCTCAGCTTTCAGAGCCTTCCCAATAGTAGGGAATTAGCAACTGATTTTAGTGAAACATGGAGCTCTGTTTTCAGCAGTATAAACACAGCACAAGACACAGAATGGAAAGTGTCAAAGTATCCTGGAGCTGGAAGTGCTGGTTTAGGTGGAGGCAGGCAGTAGTGCAAGTCAAAGTGCTCCCCCATGTTGGAAGTATCTTGATGGATTGGTTTTAGATGTGTAATAGGCTCCACTCCACTTTTCATTGCTCATCCAACTCTGCTCCTTCAACAGATTTTTACCTCTAGTTCATTACTGTGTCACAAGGATCAGGCAGCTCAACTCAAACACTAATGGCAATGTATGAAAGAAGGTCAAAACATAAGCAAGGACTAGCATGAAGATAGCTTATTATGTCTCTCAGTATGCAGCAGTAAATGCTTCCAGCTCTTGTGCAAGTATGGCGTACACACATAACCTTAGAATGATGCAGCAGCTCTTCCAACTCTTTTACAAACACAGCTGTACAAACACAGGTATAAATGCCAACACCTTTCTTTGAAGGCCCTTGTCTCCCTGTACTAGAAGTTCCTGAGTCAGTAGGCTTTCTTTAATTCAATAAACATTCTTGGCTTGCTTTGAAATCTCTGCCTCTTGGCAAGATGATCCTTGTTGTGTCATTTAGCACCTTAATATATAGTGGCCACCACTGGATTTGTAACAAGACTAAAAAGACCATTTAATAATATTTTATATTTTCTACAATAGTTTCTGATGCACACTTCAGGTTATATTTATTAAGCTTTACTAAGCAAAATACCCATTAACAGATTTTATAAAAGCTATATAGGTGCTACTATCTTCAAAATGAATAGATAACAAAAGGAACTACCTTAGCTTAACTTAGATTAAATATACAGCTTTTATTAAATAAGCATTAGACATAGAAAAGCTGTAGGACACAGAGTGCAAATGTTTTGGCAAAACGTTGTGGCAAAGCATTGTGTAGTTATTCTTGATTCAGCATCAATTTATACTATCAAAAGATAGTAAATAGTTCAAAAGAAGATAGCTGGTTTGGTTGTTCGGGTTTTTTTAGCAGGATGCAGTATATAATGTCATTATGCTGACTGGACTGAATTTTAAGTTAATGATCTAAGTTAAGACAAATGTAAAGTGCTAATTTCATCTAGTCGTGCTTTCTTGTGCCCTGAAAATTGGCATGGACAACTTGTTTTCACAACTCTTAAAGAAATTCCTTCACACATTGTAGAAAAAACATTGCAAAGGACTGAATATGCATCCTTTTATATCAAGATGACCAGTAATTCAGATATGATTGACTAAATATTGTTACCCATTATACATAGGAATCTTCCTCACCTAACACATCTGAGAAAAAATTCATGATGTTGAATTTTTTGTGTATTGAATTATTTTCAGTGGAAAATCCAGAGTAAGATTCTGCTTTCAGTTACTTTTAGAGTTGTTTTAATACATTCCCAAGTGCAGAAACCTTCCAAATTTCAGCTGATACACAGAAAGAAACTCCAGCTCACACCTTCTTGGCACTTCACTATCAAACAGTGAAAAACACTTCATTAACCCAGTAAAAAACAAGTGGAATGACAACTTAATTGCATCATGAAAATAAGCAGGGAGACACCTACACACCCAGGTATCACATATTTCAAGCAGCACCTTCCGGTTTTTCTAGTCAGCTTTTAAATAGGACCATATTTCAAGGACATATTAAACCCCTTTGGGCTAGTTTACTACATGCAAGCATGGATTCTCTGCATGCTGAAGTTACAGTAGTCATAACTTTAGTCTGCTGCTTTTTAAACTCATCCTGCTGTCTTCAGTAATGTCTGTATAATCCTGCTTTCAGTTAGGTTTTAAGTCTTTTTTAACATCAAGTTTCTCAGTTTCTGTGTGAAGAAAGATCACAATATCTATTGCAAATAATTTTGTGACACTTAGAAATCAATAAGAATATCAAGTCTGTTCTTTGCTGGTTTCAAACACCACACATTAGAGAGTGTCATCCTAACATCCTATACAATAATCTGAAATGAGTTCTTTTTTCATGAGCACACATCCAGCTGAGCAATAATTACAGCGAAATGTGCTGTCATCTTTCCAAAGAACAGTAATTAGGGATATGAGCCTGGATGTATTGTACGCTTATGGAAACATTTCTTTCTTTCCAGCTAATGATCATCCAAATAGTAAATCATTAAAAGGAAAATGGCAAAGGGTGTGGATAGTGGCTGTCATCAGCCTTGTGCACCAGCTCCAAACTCTGTCATCTTCCTTTGGAAGAGAAAGCATGGCGATACAAAAGTTAAAATTATTCGTGCTTCTTTGGAGAAGAAAACAAGTACAGGTAATTAATCTTGTTATTTATTATTGGTAATACTTAAAAGACAAATATCCCATGTTTCTCTCCCTTTACTGGTCTGGGAAAACACCTTTATGTTAGACTATCCTTATTATGTGGGGCAAAAAGAGTCAAAGACCATCTAATACAAAAAGAAGTCATGTATTTATGATCATTATAATAATTTAAATCAACACCTAAGAGCACAGACATGTAAGTATCTTTCTGTCTGAAACCTTAGAATCATCACCAGCTTTCCTTTTTCTAGTCGGACCAATTTTTAATACTCACATACTAGTGTGAACTGATTACCAAGAAGAATGAAAAAGATGTCCTGGGCTGTATCACGGCTCCGTTGTGCTGGAAACAGCAATCATTCCTGTTATGTACGTGGGTAACAAGTACCTAATGAACAAGAACCTGGAGCTCTTTTTTGTTTAATATCTCAATGTCAAAAAAACATTTAAACAAAGTAATTACTACCAACTCTTGATATTATTTTTGTTATTTTTCAGTTAACACTACAGGGTAACTGGTACCTTCTTCGCAGTTTTTTAAGTGATACATGCCACTCTGTTCTGTGACTAATGCACCAATAACAATAACGTTATCTTGGGACTTAGAAGAACAAGCTTCCAGAGATATAGGAGAAGCTACTTCAAACCAAATAGTATGGGTGTGACTTTAACTCTTATCTGCCAAATCATATGTGATCTAATCCTAAAGCCCTTACGGCAAAGTTTTATCCTTTCCACCATGCAGGTGAAAAATCATAGTGCCAATTAAACAAGAACATCTTCCCCCCCTGCCCCTTCTTTTTTAATCTCAAGTACAGAAAATTTATGTGAATTTTCCCCTCAATGACAGAGCACATTCCAATGAAAACCATTTTTTTAATCTACTGCTAATTTTGAACTCATTCAGAAAAATAGTATTTGGAACATAGGACATGTCAGCACTGAAAGAAAGCCTGATAAAAACCGTGAAGAAGGAGACAGTAAAGCAGAACTGAGAGACTATTGTTTAATTAAAAAATGCTCCCCTCTTTTCCAAATACTTTGACCAATTTTTTTAGGGCTTTTTTAGGTTTTTTTCTTTTTTTTTTTTTTTTAACAAGCAATTCAAAATTATTCCTCTTCCAAGTATTTGTTTTCCTTCCTCTAAGCAATAATACATTTCAGATTTTGCATTTGTTAACCAATATACAGCATATAAACCACAGGCATGTTAAGACACAAAGCAACACATATTTCATCAACCTCACTGTGACGAAGCAGGTTCGTACATATTCCTGAAGCATGTTATTGCCCACTTTGAAGAAATTCCAAAAGTGTGATGGCTGCTACTCATGCTTGAGATACAAACAGTTTTAAAAGTGATAACGCTCCACAGCAATATAATTCAAACAAAACTCCAGTAAAATATTATAAAAGATAGGACACAAGATTAGAACAATAATGTGTTAGGGCATTATGCACGATTTACAAACACCTTAGTTATAACCTGCATTAAGCACTATAAGCAAGCTAATAACACACAGTTTATGGTTTAATCCCAACACAATGACCATATATATATAGATTTTAAATGTTTGATGTTTGACATACAAAACTGTAATTATAGGGATATTCCCATTTAGCTGTGTGTAAATAATAGCAAACACTTTATAAAAGCCTCATGCACAGAAAGAACAGGCCTAGAAGCACCTCAAAGAGCATGTCTGTCTAACATTTGTCATTTACTATGGTCAACAAACCACTCTTGCAGAACAGGTTACACTTTTGTACTGAAATTCCACTGCCTTCATTATGACATCAAAGAGCTTTCCTAGTTTCCAAACTAGGAAAACATCAGGGCTGATCAGGCTCTCAGAACTGGCTTGCCATTACAACAATATCTTTCTTTAACCATTTTTATTTTTAAGGACAACTATGTATCATAAATTACGTATTATATATTATACTAGGATAGATATAAATTTTACCAGTCTTTCATAATACTGAATGTATGCCTAACTCCCCTGTTGTCCCTTTTCTTCCCTTTTGCATAAAAAACTTGCAAAAGATTTTCCACATTAAAAAACAGAGATCTATTAGATCTTTCAATTAAGTAAATCCAACACATACTTTAAATTCTGCCTATATCCCTGACCAAAATATATTCTTCCCATGATTTTCCCCACACACTTCCAATTCATATTTATGATTTGTGGGAAAACGATGAAGTTATGAACCATACTCATTTGTTTTGGAGTTATTTATAATTTGCTGAAAATTAGATAATGTTTTCCTGTGCTTCACTGTTTATTGATACAAATTAATCTTGCTTATATATCAATCCATGTTTATATCATGAAAAATCTGTATTTAAATCTGAATTCTGCTACTGCACTTACCTTTGAAAAGTATCTGTTCTGACAATCCAGCAGTACAATATATAATTTACAAAAATTTGGCTATATCTGGCATGTTACATACTGAAACACTCAGCTGATACTCTTTGAAGTTCATTTTAAAAAATACCTTCAGAAAATCTTGGAGTAACAAGAGTAAGTAAAAATGACAGAACACAACAGAAAAATAGCATTATTCCATACCAGACACATTATTAACCTGACTGTGACTTTTCCTTCTCACACTTCAGAAAAGAGGAATTTAAACAGATTAAGCAATTTTCTAAAAATAAAAGCTCTTCCATTAAAGAGAAAAAACCCACAACTTTAATGATTATTCAAAGAATTTAATGCTAACTGTACTCTAAGTTAGATTCTAAGTCTAACCTCATTTTTTGTTAAGAATCAATATGAAACACTTCATTTAAAACGCCTTTTTTTAAAATGCAAAGATACAATAAAAACTACTCATTATAACCAGAATTGCAAAAATGTAGCCAAGTAAGGTACATGTGGCACATTGTTGAGTCTTTGGGTGACTGCTTTGTCCACCATTAATCAGTTAATTTGCTATTAATTTCAAAAGAAATAGGCCAAGAATAATCATAACTCAGCAAGTGCATTATCAAACCCCTGGGTTTTTTTTTCTTTTTCCTATTAGTGAAACTGGCACAGAAAATAAGCATGAAAAATTGAAAATATTGGGGTGGGGGAGACCTACTGTAAAAGTTTTTATTGTCTTTCCAGCAGTTCCTACAGGAAAATCATATAGAGCTTATGGTCAGACTGTCAAAAGATTTACCATTTATGTATTAAAAGCACAGTACAGATATGAAATGTGTTGCATGAACAGCATTCAAGGACCTAAGCAGCTGAGACTGTTGGCTTCCTTTACATTAGCATTCCCTTTTTTTGGTGAAGAAAGTTGGCTTAAAGATCTTGCATATTGCTCTGTTGGGTTCTCAGAAAAGGAATTTAAAAGTACTGTTGGAAAAAATGGGTAGAAAGTAGTTCACACTCCATTGTCTTGAAGTATATAAAAAACAAATTAGTAGGCAGCTTTAAAAGTTGCATTTTAGTAGAAAATATGATGTAGGAGTCCCAGAAATCCGGTTATGTGACAATTTCATAGTGCATCACATTAGAAATATTTCTAGAACAGAACAGTGTCTTCATACTAGAAATGTTTACATTCACAAACTACAGTTGAGTAGAATTGTATGAGGAGCAAGATACAGAAATTAATAGACATCTAAATATAAACCACTTTGTTTTGCTGCCTCTATCCTAAAGACAGACAATTGAAGAGTATCCTACCATGGACAAAAATAGCATATTCGTGGATGGGCCACACCAGTGAAAACAAAGGCATTGAGTTACAGTAGTCGAATGCTCCAGAAACGAAATTAGGGTTGGTTTGGGTTTTCTTTTTTTTGGTTTAGAAATGGCATCACCCTCTGCATTCTGTAAGCACACTTGGAACAGCACAGCAGAGTAATTTTCAAGCAAATTCACCATTTTAGGTGCGTGCATTCATTACCTGTCTACAGCAAGGTATTGTTTTGGATTACTCAAAAGACGGCTCAAGATGGTAATCAGAGCATTTTAGAAAATTTGTTCATAAAAATCAAAGAAATGGTTTGCAGCAGATAACTCAGCTCTACAACTGATATTACAACTTTGACTTAAATCTCAAACACAGAATGCATGAAACCATTCCAGAGCTGAATCAAGCCTGTGATTCACTGTAGCAGTGTAGTCTCTCTTTTGATTAGTAGGGAGTTTTAATTGACCATCATCTCTCTCTCAAATCTATATGTTAGAATTTTAAACTGTATTGACCAATTATTTTCAAACATAAAGCACTAAAATCCATATCTGGTTTTTATGGGTTGGTTGTAACTGGCGCTTTCTAAGTAGTGAGGATCACGAAGGGAACATGTTAGAACATTTGCAAAGAGAAAACATTAAAAGAAGAGATTTGAAAACATTATTTTTAAAAAAAATCTTTTGAAAAACACTAAGCTTTTTTTCCATTGAATTATTTCTAAATATGTAATTATTTTTCAGACTTCTAGTGGCCTTGCACTAGGGGAACTGGATTAGGCTGTTAATTATTAAGATCCCACATTAACACACAGAGTTAGAGTCAGAGACTTGGTATTTACAAATATTACCATGTTAACAGAGAAGCACTGCTGGAAGATTAAGACTTGAAATCCCAATTAAATGCCATGGTCTGTTTTCATAAGTAACTGTCCAGAACTGTCTTAATTTTTGTTGAAAAATGCATAGTGTTAACTACAGATATGTTCTTTCAATTTTCTGTGGAACAGACCACCCATGGTATTCTAAATCTATTTTTTAGGGAAGACAATCTATATTTTCTTTATTAACCTCCCCAGTAATTGAGTCACATGCTGTTAAAAAATTGAACTATACAAATGATTGACAGTTATAATCTTTTTATCTATTTATTCATTAGTGTGACTTTTTCCTGAATCTCAGAAGACTTAAAGAATGGATAATAAACCAATCCTTTAATATTGTCCTCATGTGAATATATGAAACTGGAACGACATAGATATTAATTTTAATAAGCATTGTTACCTGTATGATCTAGTAACACCTAAGGTGATGCAGGTATGAAATTTTATTTTATTAATGATAAACTTATTTTGAAGTTTTATATTTTGTCTCTCATTGGGATTCTCAGTTTTAGAGACAGTTCAATTGTTTCTATACTTTCGTTGTCCACATTTACAGATGTTTCATAGCAGCTATGTAGATACATGGAGTCTATAAAATTACAAATTTAAATTACTTACCATTATACAACAAGTTACTCTAGAACAGTATAAAGGTGCTGAACAACCCAATAGTCAAGGGAATGCAAGAGCAATGAGACAGAAGTAAATTACCTTAGAATTCTGTTTCTTATAGCTGTGTTTCAGAGACTTGACAGGGAGAGGTTATTTTGCTTTGAACAATCTGTAGATTGACTTCTGTTAAAGTTATGTATTATCTTACTATTTCATCTCCAGAGACCATGGTTCAAATATTTCAATGAACCACAGTTTAGCAGATTTCAACTATGGTGCTGCAGAACCAGACTAATACATTTTTTTTTCTGGGAGACCTGAGCTGTGGCATAGCCTAAATGGCACCATATAAAATTCAAACATTTCAGCTCATAGCAGAAGACACAGACACTAGAAGTTACACTAATTAGCACTCTTAACATCTAAGTGTTGTGGTTTAACTCCAGCCAGAAACTAAGTATCACACAGTCACTCACTCACTTCCCACCCGTGCCCCAGAGGGATGGTGAGCAGAATCAGAAGGGAATGTAAAACCCAAGGGTTGAGATAAGAACAATAATTAAAATAAAATAAAATAGAGGAACACCCACACCCCACACCCACCCACCCTCCAGTAATACTAATACTAATACTAATACTAAGAATTATAATGAAAAGGAGGGAGAAAGGGAGAGAAATAAAACCTAAAGGGAAGGAAGAAAAAACAAGGGATGCACAATACAATTGCTCACCACCTGCTGACCGATGCCCATCCAGTCCCTGAGCAGCTATCGGCAAGCCCTGGCCAACTCTCCCCAGTTCATATACTGAGCATGATGCCATATGGTATGGAATATCCCTTTGGCTAGTTCGGGTCAGCTGTCCTGGCTGTGTCCCCTCCCAGCCTCTTGTGCCCCTCCAGCCCTCTCACCGGCAGGGCCTGAGAAACTGAGAAGTCCTTGACTTAGTATAAACATCACCCAGCAACAACTGAAAACATCAGTGTGCTATCAGCCTTGTTCTCACACCAAATTCAAAACACAGCGCTGCACCAACTACTAAGAGGAAAGTTAACTCTATCCCAGCTGAAACCAGGACAGTAAGCTTTAATAATCACAGACAAATTAACTTTTAGTTTGTGATGTTTGGATGTTGCATCTTACAAGAGAGAGAGTTTGCTAAAACATTTTTCCTGTTCCATTTCTATAGGCTGCACAGAAATTTAGAACTTGCACATCTGGAAGTTTGCTAACATAATGCCATTGACAAACAAGTAATTCACAGAAAAAAATTACCTTGCAAAACAGTAATAAACTACAGTGATAGAAAGCTTTGAAGAATCTGTAGAGATCTTTTAGTTCTGCTCAAGCATAAACTATTTGGGCTAATCAGGAATTATTATTGTGAATATTACAGAAGCACTGGTCATGTCTAAAAAAGCAAAATGAGATATTTTTGTTATGAAAACTACCCACACAGCTTATCAGTTGCACAGGACCCAGTAGTTTGTTTCTATGTTGATATTTACATTAACAAAGAAGGGGAAGGAGGAAGATGTCTTCAGGAATACACCTTGGCTAGATGAGAATCATAGTGCTGTTATGGCATTCCAGAAAAACAAAGAACATTAGTTATGCTCCATTAAAATAGTTTTGCCAAGAGAACAAACTTAGCAACTGCTCTTCGACAGTAACCATTGTATTTTCCACAGACGTTGTGCCATTGCATTAAAATGACTTACTTCCAGATCACATTATTATCTGCCTTCTCTAGATTTCACTCAGAACTATAAAAACAGGAGATTGGGAGGAAAGAAAAGCCCTCTGAAAAAAAATTATTGTTTTTTTCAATCTGAAAAATGTATGTTCTGCATCTGTATTCTAATTAAATAGACACCAGTTACTGATGAACAACAGGAGCAGCAGATAAGTTTTTACCTACTGTATTTCAATCACAGAAATTAATAACTGACTAGAGGGAAAGAAGTAATTTGCAAGACCATGTTTATCATCTGAGGTCAAGACAAAATTAATCAGCAAAGGTTTATCTGTATGGTGTTCACTGAAAAGAAGCCTTAAACTTTTCACTAACTGTAGTAAAATTTTAAAAAAGGCAAATCTGACATCCTCCAGTTTTCTAAATATAGGAGTGAAATGTGACAACTCTCAAGAGGAAGGCTCAATGACAAGACTTTTAATGCACTGTATATACATCTGTTAAATTTTACATCTCTAAGTTATCTGTAACAAGCTTTCCCCTTATTTTAATAATAAAATAGCCTATTAATTTCAACTCAGCTGGTCAATACTGATAATCAAGCCTATGTAAGATACCAAATTGCTGAGCATGTTGGGCCACTAAGGAAACGACATCATTATGAAACAGCCTGAGAGGTCATGCAGTAGCCTGAATAAAGATTTTTTAACTACAGGTTGTTTCATCATTATCTGATATTTTCTGTTTATTTCTGACTGCTAATATACAGGGAAGGAATGAAGAATCAAAAGAAGTTTGGAAAAGGACAGGAGAAACTGAGAAGATAAAAGAGAGGATACAACACAAAAGACAAAGACAATGAAAATCAGAGGAAAGGGGAAAAGAAGGGAAGTAAAACAAGAGTAAGTTAATAGATACAATAGGCAAGTGATCAACTGGTTGAAGAAAGCAGTCTTTGTGGCCAAAAGGAGTGGTCAAGGCTGTCACCAGTCATCAGCATACATCTCTGGCCACTGCTGGTTAAAGGTACCTTTTGCTTTTCTGTCAAGTTACTAGGAACATCATATATATAGCATACAGTACTGTATCCTCTGTTTCTCCGAGGTTACAAACACAATGTTCTCATCTAACTTGGGAAAAGTGTTTCCAAAATAAAGAATTGTAGACATCTGAGATTTTCATTTGACCTTCTCTTGCAACATTTCTTAAATCTACCTCATAAAGCTCTTAAGTTCTCATATGCAAAATTCTACCAAAAAAATTGCAATTGCTACATGCCAGACAGATTAGTCTAAAATTCATATAGTTATCTTTCTTTATATATAAAACAAATTTATTTCCTAAAATGCAAGTCTAAAAACCCTGTCCCTTCCTATAATGTAGCTCCTGTTTCTCCTAGTTAATTTCCGTAAGTCATCATGCACAAATGAAAAGGTTTGCTGAGTTGGACTCAGACTTCAAGCATTCTGTGGTTTTCAGTGTACATACAGAACTGTAAAGCAGAATTTATCTACAAATGTATAACCTAGTGAGTCATCCTATCACTATGACAGTGATTGCCCACAGTTACAGTCTGAGAAGTGCATCCTTCCCACTCTTAGCTAGTTATAGCTAGTAATGTGCAAGATGCATTTTGCCTGACATGACAAGGCTGAAGATTTTTCCTCTTCCATTTTAACCATCTTCTATCAAGGAGAGGTTAGGATACATTACAAAAAATAATAGCGCATTACTGAAAGAGGGATCATCGGATAGCAACCCACACTTTCTTCACTGTAAGGACTTGGCCAAGTCACCTTTGTTTTCTGGAGGAAGCAAGCAAAGGACAAAATATACCTAAGTCAGCATACTTCTCATGAAATATCCTTAAAAAGTTTCCCACTCTGCTGCTACCTCCAAACCTTTGCTGCTCTCTAATACCCTGGCATGCTGTTTTGTCCAAAATATTGTATTGACCTGGGTCAGATCATTTGTCCACTTATAGCACTGCTTTTCCAGCAGCTTGCATGGCTGTATTTTGAAGGGCAGCGTACAAAGGCATGAGGATAGAAACTCCTTAAGCCAGCACCGTCATTAAAGGTGCAGTATAATGAAAGTATGGCCTAAGTAACTTGCCTAAAACTGCACTCCACGTCAAAGGAAGATGGCCAGAAACTGAATGTAATGCTCCATGGCATGTCTACACTCTAATTTAAACATGACAGGGCAAGTTCACTGCCCAAGGACCAACAGGCACAGGCCAACCTACATCTGTGATCACAAACTCACTGTCCCCAGAGCAGAGTGGCCTTGTCCTGGCTTCAAACAAGCGTGTGTGGGCCTGAGCAGAGGAAATACCCCACAGGCTTTCCTGTCTGCTCACCTTTATACCTCACATATTCTTCCTCACCTTATGATACATCATCACAGCAATGCAATGATGACTTTTTAAAGCATTTAGGGAGTATTTTCTCCCTTGTCTTCACAAGGTCATTAAAACCATCCACAGCAGCAGACATCCTGCATGTCAAAGCCAGGGCTCCTGAAGTCTCTGCTACCGCTGTTTTTCAGGCTCATGCTGATTGTAGCCAACTTCCAACTTCTGAAAGCCACTGGGGCTAGCCCACATATGTGTGACAGAGGCTACCACAGCCACTGCCCATCAGGGACACTGTGCTGTGCAGTTGAGCTTCTGCTTCTGGGACAAAGTGCGGGAAAAGAACTGGTGTTGGAGCTCAGCCTTGCTAGTTCATGCCAAGGGTCTGCACTGGGGCATTTTTAACTTCTAACCTAAAGGGGAGAAGTGAGAACAACTGCCATTGCTATAGAAACTTTCCACTTGTTACCAACACAGTGCATCATATCTTGATACAACCTCAGGCTTATTAACACTCTGTAAGAGTGGTGTGATAGCATGTTATTTGAATGGGAGTATTACAAGATTCATTATTTTATCATGCACTTCCTTTGTAACTCTTTCCCAGCCTCCGTTGCAACATGAGGAGCAGTCTTTAAGATCATCATGCCTTTAGCCCTCATTGAAAACTTCGTTCCCTTATGAGACTTGCTGCACATTTTTAGCCAAGATCACACCTTTTGGATGCAACAGTTAAGGATGTCAGTATGAAAAAATCCTCCCACCTCATAACCATTATTTGCAAAACTAAAACAAGGCTGGCAGCTTCTTTCTTGGGACTGTTTACACCACAGATAATCGTTCTCCGTTAGCTAACAGCCAACGCCTACGTTTGATTAATTTTCCATACATGGCTTGAGCCTTTGCAAAGCAAAGTGAGCAACTTGAGGACTTATTTCTAGCACGTCTTAGCATTTAGATTTCTGACAACTGAAGCTGACAAAGTTAAAGCCCACTGAAAGAACCTCGTGCTTCTGCATTATGCTTGAATTCCATGTGCTCTCTGGAAACTAAAACCTAACACAGATTAACATGAATTCACTCACAGCTTTCCTCTTGAAGACAGACCACTTAAATTATAACAATACATCATACAAAGTGGAAAAATAGAAGTATACTGTGTTCAGATCAAGATTCATATCTGCATTTAAATTCTGTTCTAAACCCCAAGTATTACTTTCACTCTGCTAGAAATTCTTCTATTGTAAACCATGACAATGTGATACAAGAGGTTCCAGTATCCGTTCCAAACTGTATTTTTCATATTCTGGTACATCTGTCTGTCAGAGGCACTCAACACAGAACAATACTTCCATTTATCTTTTAGAAAATACTTTTCTCCTTCAACTCACTCTGAAAGTCTTTTAATATTTCTTACTTCACAGTAGGATCAGATAAAACTTAAAAAAAGTTAATACCATGATATATTGCATTATCTCTTGCAATCTGCAGCATTTAGGATGCAATTGAAGCATTTTGGGATTTCATCAATGAGCCATGAAGAATGAAAATATGCATTCCTTCTGCATATTTTTTAACTTTGTATTTTTAAGATTTAAGATGGGGTCAAAAAGGGGGAAGATATGCACCATATCTTTGCCATCTCAAGGCTTAACTCAATTCTCAAGTGTTTTTTATTTGCATAAAGCATAATTTTGCATGAAGGCACAGCATAATTTATAATTATTTTCTCCACTAAGACTTGGACACAGCTATTAAATGATATATCTGCTGAAGACATTTAGTCTCTTTCTCCAGCTCAGGAGCAACTAATGTATTGTCAAGGACTTGTCTGGGCCAACAAGTATTTCTCTCATCTTCTGCAGGAAATACCCTCAAATTTAATTTTCATAGTGACTGAAAAGAAGGAAGCCTTGGCTTTCTTCCACTTTACATAAAAGGAGATCTCTTACTTCAAAGGGGAATATTGTTCCTAGAAACCTTATGTTTCTACACAGACCATCTACACGTCTTCCCCTGCTTGAGATGGAGTCTGCCATAGCACCACCTTTTTTTCTATAATTCTTCGTGTTCTAACAAATGTTCTGTTTAGGAACAGGTAAGGTATTCCGATACCTGAAGATTTAAATGTTTGTTGAAAAAAGAATCTCCAAAACATCTTACAAAACCACACTGATTATTTTGATAGCTTTTAAGTGGCATCTTTTTTTTTTTGGTGTGTGTGTGGAGTCTGCTTTTAGAAAACGTTATCAGAAATTTTAATATGAAGACAGCAGCATACGTTTAGGGAGTTGTGTAATCCTGCAAGAAATGCTAAGCAGAAGCAGCTCAGCTGGCTCGATGTGCAAAGGTAAGATCAAAAGAGACATACTTTACAAAAGCAAAGAGAAATAAACAAAATTAGCCAGTGGCCATCCAAAACACCAGGCTGCATTTCAGTTTTTAATGTACAAGTACTGTCAGATTATTCAGACAAATTCTTTTAGAGAAGCATACTAAGGAAAAAAATTAAAGATTAACTAAAAAGTTACAGTCAATTCTATGTCAAAATGACTCAATGATAAAAGAAGAAAAAACTTTGGGAGGGGATTAAATACCTAAGTCCCAAAGTCTTTGTTTTCCTTTGAGTCACTTAAAGCTTTTACAGTCTATGAATAGTACATTGACTGTTTTGGATTAAGAGTCAACATTTACTATTCAGGTAAAAAGAATGAAATTGCAGCAACTGTTTCTTTAATAATTTATTTATTTTTTAAAAAAACACATCTTCTAGATGAAAATACAAACCCTACATTATTTATTAGATCTCCAGTTCCTGGAACCATTAAGACTACAAGTTGCCATCTTTGCAAAAATTTAAATAAACTCTAAGTTATCATTCCTTTAAAGTAGCAGTGTAGCAACCTAAGACAAGAGAGGTGGTTTTTGGTTTTTGTTTCAAACAAGTGATGAACACTAAAATATGTTATTTTGAGTGACTTGGAGAAACAGCAAAGACATCCATAAGAAATCTTGATTGGGTAGTAATGCTACTTGTTCTGTATCAGGCAAACTTACCTAGCCAAAGGTTCTCTGTAAAGCAAATGGAGAGAACGCAAGATTTCTTTTCAAAGGTCTTAAACTCCCACTAGCTATGCATGTATGTTGTGTAGCTCATCCATATCAAAACATGATACAGATATGAGAATACAATCGCTCTGCTCCATTCCTTTCTCCCATTCCCATTTCTCCTGTCTACGCATTTTCATCTCCTTCACGTGTCAGTCTTAGTGCTTACCAAAGTTTCAGTCTCTTGACTCAAGACAGCCTAAAACCACCCACCATTTTGGTCAGGACAGTCATTAACTCAGCTGAAGACTACACCAACCTTGCAACACGGGCTGCTGAGTACTAGAAGTGATGCAATAGAAGTGAAGTGACAGAAGCACAGACTAGAAATGCAAAACTGTTTTCAACACAAGTTGTCAAGTTATACACTCATTCAGTGATGTTTTCGCTCTTCTCCAATCTGGTGTTTTCTCTGTTCTGCAACCTAAAGTTATGTGGAAACTGAACTACAAAGCAATACTATTCCTTTCATTAGTAATTATCTTAATGGTTTCCTTTTACCTCTTCAAAGGACTTTCAAGATCTTTCAGGTTTTATTGTTAAGAGCCACAATACTCCATTCAAAAATGCTTTATGTAAAATACTTGTAATCTATTTATCCTTGCTAAACAACTGCAAACTATTATACTCCTTGGTGTGTAAGTAGAAGTCTGCCAGCAACAGGAGAGTTCACATCAGCTGCTAAATGGTGCTTTATGTCTGTAAATTGATATATAGGATAGGAGCAGTAATCCTTTAAAACAGTTAAAATTTCAGAAATCAGAGAAAGAGAATTGTTTCAGGAATGCATATAGTGCCTAGGCAGACTACAAAAACCTTGCAAGTTAAGAGTTCAACAGAGCATTCAACACAATATTGTCAAAATTGTGTTTGCCGGTTACAGCAATAAAACATGCGGCAGCTTCATGTGATTCAATCTGCTAGCAATGTACTCAGTGATGAGAACAAAACAGCAAAAAGCTGCTTTGGTCTCTGAGAAGATTTGAGAGCCCATACCACTCTGTCACAGTGTAATACAACCTGAAACATCTGTAGTCTCATGAGATTTTAGCAGCTTAAGGGAAGTACATTCTGGTTTTGCACCCTTTTCACAGAGTTGAGCTTTGGCTGTCATCAGAACAACTCTCCACCCTCCTGCTCCTGCAAGTACAACCACTTCTTCAAACATCCTGACAAAGCAGGAACAGGTTAAATTAGTTCTGGGCAAAACTGAGCACGCTAAACCTTTCACTTGAACATTTCATGAAAATTAAGCACTTCCGGGCTGCCTTCAACACATCAGATCTACCTGAGTCTAATCATTCCATCCTTTAAGCAGTGAGCACCACAGTGTGGACAGTATCTGTCAAAACAGCCCAGGTAAATGAAGTGGTAAGACGACTGCACAAGTCCAAGTGTCAAGGCTACTCAAGTTCTTCCAGAGGAGATATGTACTAGAACAGTCTGCCTCAGGTTCCCTTTGCTACTGAAACTCTAGTAATGGAATGAACTGGTATTTTAAAACTTCTTTTTCAGAAATGCATTCATTTTATACTGCTAGACTGCTCACCCAATAAAAGACAAGTAAACACTAACTCCTACAGCTAGAGAAAATTTTCAAAATATTGATGAGAAGGTATCAGACAGAATGAATAAATTTTTCTTTTTAAAAAGGTACTAGCTGCATTTCTGTACTTTGTTACTCAGGGCCTAAACTACCTTTACAACAGTTGTCCCAGGAAACATGGCCACCTACACAATGTGTAATATCTAGGCTTAACACAGTGTAAATTAAGCAAAGGAAAGAAGCTCTTTTAAATGTTTTTATTACAGAAAAACAAAAGGCTTACACTTGACTTAAAAAAGCAGCATTATTTTGTGAATTCAAAGTTATTACAGTGAAGTTGCTTTAAGAAACCTTTAGAGGTGGAAGAAAAAAAATAAAATGCCAGATCCCCCCTCAGACAGCATCATTGTATGACCACAGCAAACCCCTTAATTTCACATCACTTCTGACACCCAGTATATAACTTGTATGCTTTTCTTCTCCATGTGTCTTGTTGAATGTAACTGGGAGAAGAATCTGGTGAAAATGGCAGTACGTTTCAAATTTCATTTTCAGCAGTTCAGTACACATCTGATTGCTATTACAGTTCAGAAGTCACTGAAACACATGCTTTCCTTCTAACTCTAGCCAGTAAGTGTTACAGTTTTAACAGATCCCAGTGTGATGTTACTTTCACAGTATTTATCATATTCAGGTTCATATCTCAGAAGATTTCTCAGCAAGTTATTTGGCTACTACTGATTATGAACACAAACAAAAATAACCACAAAAATGAAGGCTCATAGTTGAAACAGTTCTTAGTAGTGCAGCAGAAATCAGAATTATTTTTTCTTCTTTACTACCCACCATAGAAGGAAAAGCAATGTTCCAGTGACCATTTCAGTTTTTGCGTTGCTGCAGGTTTCCAGCCTAAGCTAAAATTAAATACGTAATGGATCTGTATTTCAAATCTTAACAAAAGAGACAAATGAAGAAAACATACTACTGCCTTAATAGTCCTACATTTTGACTATCAGCACTGAGTTGTGCTAAAGTCCAAAGAAATTTACAGGCTTCTCATTAAGTGATTTTTTTTTTTTTTAAAAAAAGCATTACACCACATTAAAAAGTTTCTAAACACATTTTGAAGCATCTCACTCTTCAAATATATGCTAAAACTACACCTCAAAGATTCTGAAAAAAAAGGTATCAAAAAGCAAGAAAACTCAAGTCACTACGTGCAATTAGCTATAATGACAAAAATGGAAAGAAAAAAAAGACACTTCACAGAAGGAAAAATGAGAAAACAAAAAGAGAAAAAAAGATATGTATCAGACACCTGCTACTCAGTATTCTAGGAACTCGTTTTTTTGACTCTCCTCCCAAAAAGAAAAAGGTTGGACTCAAAATTGGATGTGGAATTTTTCTGAAAAAAATGCCTGAACTCCTCAAATATCATTTACATTGTTTGATAACAAAAATTTTTTAAGTCAGGGAACTACTTACTGTACTCTGAACTGCAACATGAAGCCAGCTGTTACCAAGCTACCTAAACAGAAGAAACAAATTTTTTTCCTACAAGGAAAAAGGATAGAATACATTTTCCCTGGTTACGATTTATACCATCATCGGGTTTACTGAGACACGTAACTTCTCTGCTTAAGCTTACCAATGTTTTTTATTTAAAATTCCTTAATTTAGTGCTATAGCATAGTAATTTATTATGTGATCAAGCTGCCTTATAAGGAGAACATCATGATCTGTATTATACAGTAATATAGCCTTAAAAAAAAAAAAAAAAGAAAAAACCCAGCATGAATACTAAGAAGAAGAGCAATGTAGGTTTTGTTTTTGTGGTACTCTGCTTGATGTTGATGCCAAAAGCTTCTTTATAGCTTATCCTTGCAGATTTTAACCCTGGACACAAATTAGTCCTCTTCACAGTCACAGGGTTGTATTAATAGTGACTTTTATGATTAAACAGGCAATAAAAATGCATTATATTGACCAAACTCTATGAATGTTAATATTATGCTCCATTAACTCCCTCCTCCAGCATAGGTAACAGTCTCAAGCAAAGTACCAACAGCAACTACCTCAAACATACATAACACCATTCAAAAAACCCTTGTCATTGGAGAGTTACGCAAAATTGTCAGAGGGTGTTTATGTCTTCCTTTATCAAGTTATACTGTGGATTCAGAAAACTTAAAGATCTTTTACACTATAAGTTTGTGTAAGCACTCATACAAAACAATTTAACAGGCAATGACATTCTAAAACGTTTATAATGTATTTTTCAAATATTTTTAGCTGCTAAAGCGCTAATAAAGAATTTAGCATAACTCCCACATCCTATATCAAGTAAACATTCCTGACTGCTAATAATTGTATTATTACATGGTAAACCAGTCCTCTAATTCCTAACAATTTACATTTAACTTGAGAAAATAGAAAAGTTTGGGGTTTTTTTTCCCAAATTAATGTGCAACAGGTAGAACATGTAACTTCTTGGAAAATTCAGAAGTTGTCTTTAGCTATCAAGTTCTGAAAGACTTTACAGGTGTCTTAATCTTTCTTAAGTTTTCAGCCTTATTTTTATAGGAATGAGTGTTTAGCTCGGCTATATTAGTAGTAGATCATCACATACACCGACGTCAAGGAACATTATCTTTATCTCACTGTTCTGGAAATGAATGACTCAAAACTCTTAAAAAAAAACCGTGTAGAATTGTACCTGCAAATTTCTTCAGTTTAAATTGCTCTTTGTTAATCTATCCAAGACATTTAAGAGAACGCCCATATTTTTTTCTGTCAATTTCTGAGAAAATTTGAATACATGCAAGTCAAAACTACCATAATGCAGACAAAAAGGTCCTTTTTCATGAAGATCATCAATAAATGACTACCTTCGATAAATAAGTCTATTTGGAAATTCAAGAGAATTCTTTTGCTAAACAAGTTAGTCTTTTTTCTTTTCTATTATGTCTTTCTGTTTAAGCTCTCCATCTGAAAGTTCTGTATATTTTCCGTTCTTTTCCTCCTCTTGTTCTTCCTCACTGCCTTCGTCCGTGAGCTCCCGATCACTGTTTTCCTTTTTAGCTGCCTCATGTTCATCTACCCCTCCATCTGTATCAGCTGTGCAGATTCCATAACACATAATGCTGATGACCCCCAGGGGCAACCCAAAGAGGAAGCATCCCAGAAGTGGTGAACTCTTGAAAACAGACTGTTGAAACACAAATTTGAAGTAAAAAACACTTTCAGTGAATATACAAAATTACCACATTAGTACTTTACTCTGTGTATTTATTCAGAAACATCCAAAATGACAGTCAGTTTGTTTTGGGGTTTTTTTTTTGTTTTGTCATTGTTTAGGTTTGGCGGTGTTTTTTTTTTTTTTCATTTAGGTTCTCCACCCCTCCCCCAGAGAGGAGGAGTCCTCATTTTAACAATTCCTACTATAAGTTCATAGAAAAAGACTCAGAATTTCAAATATTACAATGTTGCATTGGGATAGTTAGTGTTAGCATGCCAACTGTATATCCTATTAATTGTTTGAAGCTTGAGAAACAACTGTTCTAACAGTGTTCAAATAAGAATAAGTTCATCTCTAGTTTGTGTCTCATTCTCAAAAATCAATTTGAGTAATAAGGGATCTGCAGAAACATTCTGTTATTAGCTTCCTACTGAAGAGTAATTTAATGGCACAGGAGGAAGGACTTTTGGTTTCAAAAACTGATTGCTAAACTTTGCACACTTACAGAAGTTTGGAAGCCCCTCATACAGAAACATATTTCAATCTAAATTCACAGCACAGGTTTTTTGCTTGTGTAGGACAAGTGAAGAAATGGATTTGCGTACATCTTCCCAACAAAATTCTGTTAAGCATAATTAACCTATAAGAAAGATCATTAAAATATCTGCTTTAAAACTACACTTTGTGTAGTATTTAATCCCCTTATTAGACTGAAATCGTAACATTTCTCAGAACATGGAAGTGCTATCAATTTCAGTGAAAGCATGTCAAAACGGTCAAGAAAAAGGTTTTGAATTCTTCCTGTTCTATCCCTTAAAACACGTCAGACTAATCCAGAAAAGGAGTGAAAAATTAAGAAACTAATGTATGTTGAATATTTAGCACACAAAATATTATTAAAACCTTTAATCAAGAATTTCATTTGGCTTGAATATAATGTATATATACCTATAACAGATACACAATATATACATTATAAACAAACACCTAAAAATATTTCTAAACTCTCTGAAAATATTTGCATCTTGATTGATAAGGGCACCATCTACTCTAATGAAAAATAAAACTTACCACTACAGTAGACTTGGCATCATAGACTACTCTCTTGATTCGTTGCAGAAGTCCATCACCACCCTGTGCCTGAAATTTCAAATGGAACCATGTCAAAACTGCTGACACTTTTCAGTTATGATTCCAAAAGTTCATTCTTCAGACCTTGCAATCTTAAGTCCCTTTAGAAGGAAATGAAAAGTAATTATTCTTGCATCTCACGATGCCCAGACACTCCAACTTCTCAAGCATGGATAAACATTTCAACAGTCTCATGAAAAATGTTTTAAACAATCAGTGCATACTTTTAACAGTGGACTGGCTCTCCACTCTCTCACCATAGAGGAACACCAACAAGAACTACCAACTGTCCTGATGTAGCAACTATAAAGTTGCAGAGATCTTCCAAACTTCCCTGCACCAGATGGGTATCTATTTATGGACTATGACAGAAGCAGCCAGAAAAATCTAAGTAGTAACAAGAAGATATGAAGGTATAATAAAACTTCAGTCAAGCAGTGACAGACTATACCTGCATTACTGCTTAATTCAGCAGTCTTCAAAATAGCTACATGAATCTGAAGGCAATTTGTCTGTTTAACAGGACCAGTTTTCACCTGTCTTAAGTTGCCAGAGAAACAAAACTACATTTTGGAAGTCAACTGATCCACACTTGACCCTGACCAAACTCCCTCAAATTACAAAAAAATCCACAAAGGTGAAACACTCACAGAAGGCTACCTATAGGGCCTTACAGAAAATAACAAGAAAGTCAGGCTGAATAATCCAACACTTCCCACGGAAGGGTGGGTGTGTGTGTGTGGGGAAATGTTACGCTTCTCAGAAATTTCACTGTGGTGAAAGTCTTCATCCTATTACTTTTTTACAGGCATGCTTTGAAGACTGTCATTCCTCAACAGCTGCACAATTTCTTGGACCTGAATATAGCCAAAGACATGCCATTTTATGTCTATAGACACCATTTAGTTTAAATGAAGTCCCATCCTGTATTGTCTGTCTTGTATTAGCACTCTTACATATATATAGAGATGCAAATTTAGACAGCTCTTCAATCATTCTAGCTGAAATACTGCAAACAGAGTGTAGAAAGTCCTAAGTGACAGTATGACAAAAAACAAGGCATCACAAACAAACTTCCTCAAAGTTAAAGAACACAGAAACCAATTTCATTTGTTGTTTCAACCAGGATGATGTATTGAAAGAGTGAAATAAATGCTGACAACATAATTCAGTGCAATTAACAAAGCATTAAAAAAAGCGACGAATGAAGAACCACCAAATAAGTTACATGAATACCCCTCACCTTGCAACCGGAGGCATGGCCAGTGAAGTCCTGAATAGCAAGCAAATATACCTATATTATGTTGCTACATCAGTTTGTCAGATTAAATAATCCAAAGTACCTCATATGACTGAAACTGTCTACAGCATTACTTGTCATTACCACCCGATGACATAAAACTGCTGGCATAACATAAAGTGGGATTTGGCTAACACAGTAAGCGTTCAATATACAGTGAACTGGGGCTTAAATCAACATAGGCTTCTCCCAGAAAGCAGTCAAATGATTTGTTAGCACTACTCCGCCCCCCACCCCCCCCACTCCCCCCCCCATGGCAAAGCCTTCTTGCCCTCTAAGTACAAATGAAAACTCTGATCCATGACCTCTTTCCAAATCCACACAACATAGCCTTTTGTCCAACTCAACAGTATACTGAGTGGAAAAAGCAAATCTGAGTTTGTTTTCCCAGCATTAAAAAATTGCCCAAGCCGTCAATTCCAGATGGATTTATTAACTCTGTTGTTTTAACAAAATCCAGCTCATTTTTAATTTTAGAGCAGAGAGAGGGGTAAGCTTGTGTCTGTCTGTAATATGCAAAGCAGGCATACCACTGGTTTTTGAATTCGAACCTATTATCCATCAAGCTACTGGATTTATTAATTTTCTGCCAAAAGAAAGGGTAGAGTTGAATTATGCACGCCCTATAAAGTAAATTTTAATCAAATGCATTTAAAGCAAACCAGGAGATGAATAAAAGCTCTCCATTTACTAGAGACAGCAGTAAAAGGAATATCAAGAGAAGTCAGCTAACATTATGCTATAAACAAAAAAAAGCTTGCTTTCCACAAGAGGTTCTACAGTCAGAACAGCAAGCAACAGCACACCTCAAGAATCCACAGTCACGTATTCACTGACAGCACCCAAGACCGGAAGACAAAACACATGGCATAACAATAAGAGTAACCAATTTTTTCCCTACTACAGTATCTAAGGAAATAAATACCAACCAACATATTCCAAGTCACAATGAAGACTTACTTCAGCTGTACCATCCAAGATATTGTTAATAAACTGAACCATGTCTTCTGTGTTCTCAATGTGCCTATCTGGTAGAAAATACTGCTGATTGGACGTATTCAATACAACAATAGTAGGGATTGTCAAGTCACTGGAAACATAAAAGAGATCATTTATACATTTAAAGAACTATGGTGTAAAACACTGCAATTCAGATAACTCCTACATAGTTCAAAAGGGTATCCATTAAACTTCATTCTCTGCGAGTTCTGGAGGGAAGAGAATCACCTGAATGGTAGAAGTACGTTTCTCATTGGTATTTTTTCCTTCAAATCTGTGCCAGTGATGCTGTTGAAGCTTACTGCATTTTACATACCCATACTGACTGCAAATCAGATACCTTATGACTTGCCAACTAGTACAAGATTACAGATAGTAGGCTTGGATATAACATATACTATTAGCAGAATACATTAAGTGTTTTAGTGCACAATGGCAAAAGCATAATCCAAAAAATTCAATCCCATACAGCCGTGGTCCAACTGATCAGGCCTATCAATCAACTTCTACTTGTGTCAAGCCAAAAGAATAAGCCATACCAATCAAAGATTTTCTATGTCTCGTTTAGACAGGGCAGATGAACTACAGAGTTTTTAAACAATTATTACTCAGCAGTTGACATTCAACTACATAAGCATTGTTTAGTATCACAGAATCAGAAAGAAAGAAACAAAAAAGATTAGAAATTATCTCTGGAGATAAACCAGTATAACCTACTGTTCAAAGTAACCTTAAATTCAAAATTAGATTAGGTTTAGCAAAATTTAATACTGCAGAAGTGCACTGTCCAACAAGATAGATTTAAAATACATTAAGTAAGGTGAAAAATCTCTTGTACTCTTAGCCAATTTTCTACAGTTCTGTCAATAATGAATTTAAATACTAGGTGGCCTTCCTCCAGAGCAGAAGCAATACAAACCTTGTTTTTCCACATTTTTACTCTTGTCTAATAGTGCCCCAACCCATGTACAATTGTAATCCATGTAATATTGATGATAATTGCAGCCTTAACTGTGGCTATCAATCCGTAATCAATTATTTCATGAAAATACCGTTTAGCATTTACTCAAGATTCTCATTTTTCTTTGAAGTCATAGAAATTATTCTAAATTTTATTCTAATTTTTCTTAACACATTTTAGGCTTTTTTTTTTTTTTTAATTTAAATTCAATTCCAAGTCTAGAAGTGAACAAGTTTAACAATGACACATGAAAATTTTCCAAATTTCTAGAAAGGTAATTACTTCAAGACTTAAGGTGCAGACCACATTCCCAGTACTCAAGTTGAAAGCATGGTGGCACCTCAGAAAATGTAAGACCAACTACAGAGATAACAAAACAACGTCACGCTCTCAAAGAAACTTAAAAAAAAAACCCAACTAAACAACAAAACTTTGTCTACAGTGACAACCTGCAACATCAGATTCTCTAAATACAATTTTTCCCTTGACATTTTTATTCTCTATTTATTAGGAACAAACAAGAAATGTAAGTAGCTGGAAATCAAACCAAGTCAGGTGTTTTTGCAAGTGCCTGGTAAAAAGTTATCAATCTCTGCCAAAACACCTCATCCCATCCCAGCCAGAACAGAATAAATTCTATTACTTTGATGCAGAGGACATCTGTTCCCACCCTGCACCCCCAACCCCACCAAAAAAAAAAAAAGTGCTTCTATTGCATTTAACAGTCTGGTAACTGAGGTTCTTGGAATTGGTTGTACTGCAGCTGAAAGATAAACTCCACACAAATTTCACATGCTATACAGAGATTAACTGGTGAAGAGACAGATAAATTAGGATGTCTACTAATGGAGTTACAGCCAAGTTCTTAAGTGTACTTCTATCGGGGACCACTACATCTATCCCCACGAATCATACAATATTTTGTCCTTTCTGAAGAAACAGAATTTGTTCCTGTGTGCATCTAGCACAGTAAAACAGTATTCTGCAACAGCTTTCTCGCTGTTCAGGAGGCTTTTTCTATTTCCCCTTGCTGCCATCTAGTGGAAAGCTGGACCACTTGCAATACGGTTTTACTCCTTAATTATTCAAGCAGCCAAATGAAGAGCAGCTACTTAAAACACTGAACATATTTTTCTGCATTCTTTTGATGCTTTCCACTTATGCTGGAAATGTATATACTCTGTTTACAAAATAATTAAAAGCCTGTGAGTACTTTACAGCAATTTCACATATACTACAAATTATAAAATAAGGCATTTTGCTGATTAAGTTAAACAATCCAGTTGAACTTATCTTGCACTAGATCACTACTGCTGCAAATGGCAGTTTTGTCTTCCCCTTCATTTTCTTCCCCCAGGGACCTTACATTCCTCCCCTGCTTCTTTGCACTGGCTCTGGTACTCAGCAAAACACACAGGACGACATTTAAGGGTTTTGTTGGATCTGCAAAATATCTCCTCTACTCCCCTAGCCAAAAAAAGCACTTCTCTGCCAGACAAACAGGCTGAAACAGCTCAGTAGTCAGACATAAGAGCCTGCACGGGAGAAGCAGTTATTTGAGGAAGGTCTCACTTTTGGCAACTATAAAGCACTAGATTAGTCACATCACTTAACTTCAATTGAGACACACCTGTTTTTAACTTAACTGTATTCAGGTGTTAACCTACAGACATTCCACAGAAATACAGACCTAGTGCCTCCTGAGTCCCTGTGAAGCTCCTAGAACCTTCAGGGGCACAAACATATGCTTTGATGCCCTAGAAAGGTGTTTGGAAAATTTACAGAGCTGGCATATTGACCCTGGCTTTTTCCCTTCTTTCACCCAAAAGGCCAAAGGAAAACAAGTAGTCAACTGTAAATACCAAGCAACTTAACTCTAATCATGCATTTTTAGACAAGGGCAAATGTCAAGAATCTTGCTAAACTACTTATATATCTCAAAATGTACCATGTACGTATCAAGTGCAGACAGCATCTTCCATGCATTTTGTGCTTCTTCTCTGAAGAAGCGTATTTCTATGCATGTCTTAAAAATGTGTCAGAAATGAAATGTGCCTCTCCAGAAATTAAAACCATAGATAATGCATAACCATTATTTACATTTCCTGTTACAAACTGACATAACTTTTGTCTAGTGCCCTGTAATTTTAATAAAGGAAAAAAAAAAAACCACCCAGAAAAACAACACAGTCCTAGTAGACTAATTAATTTAACAAAGCAGACCTAAAAGATACACTTCGTCAATCAGCATTATCAGTAAGCCAAATGTTTAGCATTAAATTATGCAGTTTAATTTAACAAACAACCAATACTATACTACATGCTGAATTTTTTTTAACCTATGGAAGGTGGTAATTCTTTGTAAGTTTGTTTTCAATTAAATAGACTTAGCAACAAGTACAAGAGAAGAAAGAACATTCAAATAAGAATTTACTTACTCCATTAGTAAACTATTAATGTAATCATTTCCATCCATATGGCCAAACTGGAAATCCCTGTAAGAGAAGCAGTGAAACACAGAACGATGAAAAAGAAAGCAGAACAGTGGGTTTCAGCCGAAGTTCTTCCTTAAATATTTTTCCTATAGCTGAAGATGAGAGCACATTCAGCAATACAATTAAAAAACTGATGATCTGCAAGACAACATCCCAAAACACACTCAGTTAATGGAATGGTCTTAGTAAATATGAATACAAAAGCAGGCACTATAACACATTTCATGGAGAAAAAAAATGACTGCTGTCTTAGAAAGGCTAATGCAGAAGTTCATTTAAGGTTTTATAGTACCATGTGTACCTACCTGTGAAAGTGATCCCGATAATCTCTAGCAACTTCCTGAATAATAGATTTTAGTCTGGAGGGGGAAAAAAAAGTGACACTGATAATCCAGGATACACCTTGTCAAAATACAAACAATAAACATTGAGATTTCCCCAGTAAGCAACAAGTAGTACCTCATCAGCAATAAGCATTCCCTGTGCCATTAACACAAAACACCTTGCTCATCTTGATTGGTTCCTATGGGTTGAAAGGCTATCTACCACAGTCTCAATATGATAAAACAGGCTGCTTTGCTCTATCTATTGCCTTCTCAAGATGCAGCACTGTGACTCTGAAGAAAATCCAAAGAGGTCTGGGAGAACAGCATACACAGTACTTGAACAATATTTTCTTAGTCTAATTATGTATGCAACCAGAAAGGGACAAGGAAGGTCTTGTTCATCTCAGTCTCTTCAGCAAACTCCAACCCAACTGAAAACACCCCTCCTTAATATAAGGCCCACAGACAACTAATATATAAGCACCACTAAATTAGTTTTTAAAGCAACTGAGCTGAAGAACAGTCATTTGCTTAAACTTACTAAGTTCACCTCAAAAATCATCTCAACTCAATTACTTTCTATATTTAAAAGATGACACAGTAGCTTTAAAAAGCTATGTGATCACTGTTTGCTTGTGATCTTATTAACAAATGGCAGAAGACTGATTGATACAGGAACTCCCATCATCTCATTGAACTCACACGTGCTTCAACAGAGCCACAAATTAAGTAAAGTCAGTAGGGTGAAGTCAGAAATTGGAGAACATCCACCAGTTGAAACCAATTACTTAACCTAGCATTTCTTAATATTTAAGAAACTTCCACAGTTCTCTGTGTCATACCAGCACATTTCTCCCACAGTGTCACCAATACTCAATTCTGTACCTGGTATGTTCCAGTGAAGAGTTTTTATCATCAACGACTGCAATAGCCACAAGTTTTCCTACAATAAGGAATAAAATAAAAAGAAACACACATTCTGAGATGGAAAATACTCTAACCGAAGAAGATTAGATACTCTCCAGGGACAGGAATTAGTTTTAAGTATAAACCAACCTTGATGCCAAATATCCTCTTCCAGCTGACCAAATTGTGGTTCTCTTAATGCTACTGAAAATAAATACGTGGCTTAATGCCACACCACTAACAGCCTATGAAAGCATATCTATAGATACAGAACTTAAATGGGGAAAAACAGAGATAAAAATTAATTCCCTACTCAAGCTGCACATTTGCACATACCTGAGGTTTTGGAAACATTCATCATATAATGGCAATTAGAATCAGTTTGTAAACGATTGAATCACTATTGTAGGGATTCAGTAATGACTGTTTTTCACACTATTGAAAATTTGCAGTAATATTGTTATGGCAAAAAACATGGCAATTCTGGCTCTGCCAGTAAATTTCATTACATCAGAAAGAAACCAAAACCAACAACCAAACCCAAAACTTATTTCACAGACCTCTGACAGAGGAGCTTAAAGACCAAACAGCTTAAAGAATACACTGATCTTTTCAGGATTCACTTTGGGAAGTTTTTCTGATTAAAAGAAAGAAAAAACCCAAAGCCTCCTAAGATGAACCAGATCAAAACATGCTTAGAAAGCTGCCCAAAGGTTCTCCAGATCAAGTACTTCCTGTTAGGAAAGCAGATCTGTTAATAGTGTAAGCCATCAGCTGGATTAACTAAAGCCTCTTGAGTGAAGAACAGTTTAAGTCTCTCTAGACGCCATGATTCACTCAAACCCTGCCTCACCAAGCCAATCTATTGCTCAATGCCTACCAATCACCATGCCACAAAAAGGCATTCCCCTCAAAAGAACCTCACTCTTATTCAAGCAATACTGAAGAATTTTGAGGGCAAGAACAATCATTCATACCTAGGCTTTCTTGGGGAATAGCAATAGCTTCCTCCCGCCCCACTCCTTCCGTACCTCAGTTCTCACTTTCCCCACCTCTTTCCATACCCTAAGACACTACCTAGTGAATACACTAGGAGACAACGACTTTTTAGACTGGAAAAGATGATGTAGATAAATTCCAGGTACTGTGTATTTATACATAAAGCTCTTAAAATGAAATTGTTTCTCCACTGTATTAATACAAAGTCGCAATTTTTTTTTTTTGTAATTTGAGGAATTATTAGACAAAAATATAACAGGAAGAAATATGCTATATTTAAACAATTTCTAACAGCATGTCTGTAAATAACCTTTTAAGATGTAGATGTAACAACATAGTTTCACAAACATGTTAAGAACCTAGATATTTCATAATCTTTAAAACCTGAAACAACTTAATGTTGCATTGAATATAAATTCTTTCTTTTGAAATGGAATGCAGATTATAAGGTGTCCTGACCTGGAAAAATTTGCACTTACAGCATTTCTTCTGCTGCTTCAGAGTATGTATACCTTAAGCAGCACCCGTTATTTGCCTATTCCAGAAGTCATTTGGCTACAAAGTTTTCATCTGCCTTGCAAAAGATTTTACTAGAGAAAAAAGCTAAAGTATTCACGTACAGGTCCACTTTGGTACCTCCTTCTCCCCCGCTTCCATACCATATCTAATTTAAAGATATCTGAATCCATTAGATGTATCAAATGTGGATGTGTTTAGACATGTGTTACTTCTACATCCAGTCATAAAATTCCCTGCAGGTATTCCAAGAATTAATATATAATTTATGCAAAACTTAAGCTGCTCTTAAATTAAAAGTCCTACTAATCTTTTTGTGAATACTACAGGATTAGATATACTAATTTGTATGTTGTGAGGAAAGGACTAGTATAGGCTTTGGATGAAGCCTCTAGTCAACAGAACAGGTCTCACCAATACCAAAAAAAGATTGGCACTACCAACTCTATTAATTAATTTCTGAGGTTATAAAAGCACATTTAGTACTATTAATTTTTCTTAGTGTTAAGTACAAGAGATGCCAAAGAGTTTAGTGGTAGCAACATCTCACCTGTATCTCCAAGTTCATACAGCGTAAAGCCATCTACATTAAGATAACCTTGAAATCTTTCTCTATTTATCCAGGATGACAAATCACCATCTTCATACTCTAATAATAAAAAAAAAAAAGGTAGGCAATCAGATTTATTTATTTCAGTACTATAGAGGCAAACGCAAAGCATGAAAAGCTGTTTCGATGATTATTTTTCCCAAATTAAAGGTAAACAATACTATTCTGGAAGATAAATGTGACCCAGTGCAGGAAGGAACAGTTTCAGTCCCTGTTTTTAAAGGGAGGGGGTCAAGTTTCAACCAAAGTAGAGATACAAAAATACGGAAAGCAGTATTTGTGAAAGTCCTTAATGAAATAGAAGGAAATCAAGAAAAAGTAGATTTTGCATTAATAGCATTGTGAACATAAATGAACAAATTATATAAACATATATGATGCATATATATACACACATATAATGCACATTAAATAAATTGGTGTTAAATCTTATTGTATTGAGTAAATTACCAATAACTTCAGGTTAACAATTGTGGTAAGATTGCAGCAAGCAATTCCAAGCATAAAGCTTCCTATAGATCTGCATCCCATTCCCCTGCTATGAGGAAGACAAAAAACCAAAACAAAACACCAGGCAAGGCCAGAGCATTGAAATCGATTTTGCTAAGTTTTTCTTACAGTGAGTTATTCAAATTTCTGCCCAATCATAACAGCTGTACATATAACCTCATCCAGTCTTTTATATTGTATCTTCCTAACTTGTTTGACTGTTTTTAGTACATTATAAAAGAGTAAAATTTTTACAAAGGAAGTCAGAAGCCTGGATGATGAGTTTTGTGCTTGTTTTGAAATGTTTGGAAAAAGCAAGCAGCCACACAGGAAAACGTAATTCAGAAATGTTTCTCTTTGACAAGCTTGCCTTCTCCAGGCCTGGTTTTAAAGAAAAAAAAAAAAAACAAATTAAAAAAAAAAAAAAAAAAAAGGCAAATCAAGGAGACTGTAGAGTGAATTTTTATCTGGAGGATGATTAGTAAGGCAACAGATTGAAGGAGGAACACAACTACAGCCTTTCTATGAAATCACGAAGAATATCCTTGATGGCCCATCTGGAATATTTTGCTGTGGTACTACTGATCCTCAGAAATTAAAACAGCAGAATAATAATCTGAGTGATGTTTTCAACTTAAAGTAAAAAGTTACATTTAGAACAACCTTAATCAAGTTTAGATGTTTTTGTAGATAAGCAGGGCAGTGTACCTACAAGCCAAATCATGATATGCAATATAAGTACATGTGTGTATGTGCACCTAACAGACTGTAATGCATGGGCTTTACAGTATAGTCTGAGAATAATCTGGCACTTATACATGGATATCCACACATATGGCTATACACTTTTTATATAAATGGCAGATGTACTGCTGTCAATGATGTTATGAAGCACTACTAGTCTACATGCTGGACAAGTCAAAGTAGTTTATGCAGCCTAAAACTGCATATCAACTGCTACAGCGACAATAGTCCATGTCTCCTTAACCTCTTCTTGTGAGGGACAGTTTCAGCAAGGAAAAACAGACCTAATGGTCAACCGTCCTACGTATGCGTATTATGCTCCATCAGTTATATAGGGAGAGGTTATGACGTCTGATCCTTTCCCACTACCAATGTTCAAGTAACACAAATGTGAAAGTCACATATGCTCAAAGGTATCAGTCAAGGCCCTTCAAGTTTAAACACTGGGAACAAAGGCAGAATCAGTTTCCTCTTCCTTCACAGCTATCGAAGGAAGGCTTGCTGCATTAACAAAGCATACAGCCTGTATTGCCGAGGCACAAAAAGCTCAAACTGGACCCTTTTATGTAATCACTGAGCAGAGTACACACTTGAAAAAAATCAAGTTAACTTTAAGAGACAGAGATGTGACTGTCAGGAAGAGCACTTCAGAGAAAATCTGATTAACTGTTCGGAACTGCAAATTCATCTTATGTGTGACTCCAGTAACAGTTTTATTTTGTATATGATGAATTTGGACAGTGAGTGAAGGGATAACTTTTGTAAGTGTATTAATGCCAGCAAAAAAAATAATATTAGAAGCTACATCTTATTGATAACACAAACCAAATATCATCACTCCTACTTCAGTATTGCTAAAACCAAATGCACTTTGTTCATAAAAACTAACTAGTTTTTTCTCTTCTCCTTCATGAAGAAGTTGTTATTTATCATAAAATTGGGGAATTTCCTAGCACACCAACACAACCTTTCAAAAAAAAAAAAAAAATCACAACTGTTCCAGTTTCTCCATATGTACTTTAGATATCTTGTCTTAAGGTAACATCCACTTACCATCATAAACAAAGTAAGTTCCATCTTTGAAGACCAAAACAGCAGGCAATTCAGGCAGTGTCACATACTAAAAGAGGTGTTTTTCAATTAATCCATGGAAGATTAAGATTTTTAAATAAACAAGCAAACAAAATCTTAAGATACGGAAGTGTAGTCCACAGGGAAAATCTCAACATAGATTTAAATGTTTTCTGTCTACATTTACTAAAATAACTTTTTAATATGCAGAAGGTGATAAATTACACAACAAACGTATTTTTGAAAGGTAGGTCTCACAAAGCATAAATGAAGCAGGATTTTTACTAGTATCTGCAGTAGCATGAAGAATATTTTATTGGTTGGACGTGAACTTTAGATAGATCACAACTTGAGTTTTATCAATCATGCTGTTCCCAATTTGTGCTGTTGTCAGTATACCTGTCATACTATTACTTCTACTAAATGGACAGTCAATATTGTAAAGTAAAATAGTAACATTGCTAACATGTAAGATGTCCTACTAAATCTGGGATACTTCCTGTAGTTCAGGCTGACAGGAATATAAAGGCATAGCTTCAGCCCTAATTTAGGCAAACAGAACAATGAATGCCTGCATTACCACCTGTATAACATAACATTACATTTAGGATGGTCAGCAACTTACTCAAAAAAATTACAAGGTGTAGAAATCTTTCCCTTGGAACTTAAAAGAATCTTCCTCAGCTCATGTTTTCAGTAAACTGCCACAGGAGCAATAGTGTGTCTAGTCCTCACTGCTTGCTACAATTCTAAGTTAAAATTCTAATAGCACTTACGGTTAAGAGAGGACTGTCTCATGAGCTTAGTTTTGATGATGATGTTGGCTGAATTGTCTAATTTACTGATGTTTGGGAAACAACAAAAGTATCATGAGTGCTCTTCCAAATTACATGCCTTCTGCAATTATTCTGCATTATCTTTCTTGGAAATAAACACAAAAGCAGTAGGTTTATAATGTAACAGCTTATATGAATGAGCAAGAAGGTGGCAATTCTAATGATGCTTTATTCTCTTATTTGCCCAGAACATAGTTTAGCATCTTTAAAGGGCAATTCAATCTATGTACAACTTACAGCTTGCAAAAAATGCCTGAAACTTGGAAAAATATTACCTAAGGTGACAAAACAAAACCTAACAGTGAATACTGTCATGCAAAGCCTCATTACAACTAGCAACCAGTGATTTCGTAACATTTTTGCTTCTCTCCGTAGAATACTGCATACCGTTACTACTTCAGTTTAAATGACATTTGTGGGAAATTACATTTGGTAGGAAAAACAGCTCATGGCTTACATCACTGTGATCACAGAATCTCAAAGAGTTCCAGCTTTTTACACTCTTTCCGCTGCCCGAGTGAACAGTACTTTTCTTGCTCAGCTGGGGCTGAAGTGCAAATAGCAATATTAAGATTGAGGTAGCCTTTGATACAAGGCTTCCAGAAATCTAACAATACACTATTTATAATGAGGTCAGTTCTACTTACGATGTTGGAAAAATCAGGTGCCTAAGAAACTAAATTATGCTAGTTCTCACCCTGCTAATCCTAAACTAATTTTAAAGTCATGCATAATCAGGCATGGAGTAGACTTCGGTCCCACCTGGAGATAACAATAAATAAAAAAGCCTCTTGATTTTGGTTCATCATGTAAGCAACAATGGTTAGACTAACAACAGTAGCAGCAATTTCTTCCACCCCTGTGACCAATTGTGAATAATTTCCTTGTTACAGAATCCTCCAAAGAACCGCATGAGAATTCTGCAGCCAGTAGACTGGACTGGTTGATCCCAGGGTAGACTAATGTTTTGATTAGCTGTACTGCACAAGGTGAAAATAACTTACCTTTTCACTTCTCTGATTATTAGGGTACCAGTGGTACTCCATGCCACAGACCCCCAGATTAGTTTTAAAAGTGGCTGGTGAAACGGCTGTCAGGAGTAACAAGAGCTTTGCATTGCCTAAAATCCAAAGTACCTACCTTCTTGAGCAGGTTGTACAGTCCATGTTGAGTTCTGCATAGCTTCTGATTAATTTTATTAATATGACTAGACAAGTAATTTGGCCAATACAAAGCAACGACATACTGAAACCTGGTTTATATTCTTTCCCCATATAGACTTAAAAATTGAAATGCTTCAGTGTAATTAGTCTGAAATTTATCAAAGCTAAATATATTGTAAGAAGCCATCTCTGTGCCATTAAACCAGCAAACTTACATATATGAGGAGAACTATACCATTTCTGTGAAAATAGTAGAAACTGAAACAGCTTACCTCAGGCAGCACATCTTCTGAGGCAGAAAAAAAGTACGTATAAACTATTAGTTCTGAAGCAACTTCAATGTATTTTTCCTGCAAAAATACAAACAGTGTTTTTTAATTTCTGAACTTTTAGTATGCTTCAAATCAAAGTCTTGTGACATACCTTATCTTCAAACAGTAATTAGAAAATATGGTTATGACATAAGATTGTAAATACAGTTCAGTAAATGTAAAAAAGACGAGATTTTATTACAAGGAAGCACTTCAGTCTCTTATAAAATATTTTAAACTGCATCTGTGAATAGCCAGAAGAAGCAACTTTATTTAATCAAGCTTCACACCTTTAAAGGAGATTCACCACCAACATACACGAAGAGTACACGATGTCTCTTTTGTACATGGTCAAACATATGCTGGCTAGGAAGTGGCCTGATAAGAGGTCTGGCAGGAGGAAAAACAAGAGAAAGAAAAATCTCAGTTGCTGCAAGCTGCAAAACACAAACAGATAAAAATCCCCAAGAAAATGCCATACAGTTTTTTTGTGTTTGTTTTTTTTTTTTAATAAATTCCCCAACGCAAATTCATTTAATTTTTCAAATTCTTATTTATTTCAAGTAAAAGCAAAACCCCTAAAAATCCACCCACCCCACCCCCGATAAACTTGTTATATTCCTCAAATCGCACCTTTAAATTTGAAATTAACATCAGTACAAAATGCTGCTGCCATGATGTAAATACACATGCCATTTACTGGCCACAGAATCATAGAATGGTTTGGGTAGGAAGGGACCTTGAAGATCATCTACTCCAACCCTCCACCCCTACGTCCGTTATGGGTATCCACCATCCACTAGTCCAAGTTGCTCAAAGTTCCATCCAACTGGGCCTTGAACACTTTCAGGAATGGGGCATGCGCAGCTCCTCTGAGCAACCTGTTCCAGTGCTTCACCACCCTCACAGTAAAGAATGTCTTCCTAACATCTAATCTAAATATACCCTCTTTCAGTTTAAAACTGTTGCTCCCTATCTTGTCAGTACAAGCTCTGATAAAAAGTCTCTCTCCACCTTTCTTATAAGCCCTTTTTATACAATGAAAGGCCACAATATGGTCTTCCCAGCTACAATAAGGTCTCAATAATTTGAGAGATAAAATTCTAAATGTAAGCACAGCAGTTACAAAATGTGGTCTTAGAAATAAATAATCTTACAGAATTCTGGCAAATTATTAGAGATCACTGATATTCCTAAACTACGGAAGTCTGAACAATAATTAATATTATGTACCTATATGAATGCTTCTTAATGATATTTAAGAATGAAGGAAAGCAATGTGATTCTTTTTTCTCCCCAAAGATTACTGTCTATAACATTTTGAGGCCACAGGCCACTGCAGGGAAGGAAGAAAAAGCCAGCAGGAATTCTTATGAATAATTCTGTAACAGCAATTTCCTTATGTTGCCAATTGCCGCTACTTTTCAAATGTCTAAGCATATATTAAACCTATTTCCAAGATAACTTTTGAGTATTACACAGATTCTGCCTTAGTACTGATGTCTATCAACCAATATTTAGGTCAGTATTCTTGTTTCCGGCTTCCATGAGTTTCATTGTTCATAGTTTCCGCTACCTTGAAAAGACCTTGGTTCTTGCACTATAAAGAAGGAGTTGTGACTATCCAGTCCCTACTTATCTTCTCCATGCCACTCACCACCAGTCTCACATACAACTGCATGTATAGTAGGTTTTAACTTCACGTCAATGTCTTGTTCTTTTTTAAATAATTCTATTTTTGGCCCATCTCAAAAATACTACAGAAGTTTTAAGTCACCAGAACCAGTCTCACAGAAGAGTATACTTACCCTGCCACTCTATTAGCAAATTCAATTATATCATCTTTGGTTCTAGGTCCTCTATAGTTGTATGCCAAGTCACCTTTTAAGCTAGGTAAATAAGACAGACAAAAAAAGAACTGAATTGAAATCAACTAAACTACATCTGCATATGTAGAATTAATCCTCATGTATTTATTACAGTCACTTTTTAGCAAGCAGTAAAACAGGTAATTTTTCAAATAGTCAGATAAAAGAAGTGGTCAGAAAAATATAAAACTCAGTAATACAACACAATGCAATTATGGAGTAAAAAGAATTAACATTCTTTTACGATTATTTTTTTCTAGTGCACAGCAATCATTTACTTTCTTAAACACACAGATCATTTGGAACATTTCCTTATGACCACACAAAAAAACCCCTCACACCCAACCCAAACCCCAAACATTCAGTATTTATACTGCTTACAGCTTAGTCCTTATAAAAGACAAACATATAAAGTTCTTTAATGCATTTTTATAATTGAAAAGTATCAAATGACCTGCAAAACCTTCTGAATTTACCTATTAAATTAAGCTTCCATGAAGTGTTGGTCAGTTTACTGTACTCTGCCGACAGGGGATGCAGCACACTCATATTGTAAGAATATTCAAGTAAGCCTTCCTAATTCTAACAGACTTTCTTTGAATCCTTATAGGTTTAGGAAACTCACAGGAAAAAAGCAATCATAAACCCAGTTTTCTAAGCCTCTATATGCCAACAAAGTTTTCATCCTTAAAGATTAACACTAAGTGGTAGGATAGGTAACTGTTAGAAATCCAATGGGAAGCATCAACTTACAGCTTAATTGTTGGATAGCCTCGCACTCCAAATTCAGATGCAATACCTGGAAGAAACATGTTAATGTCGAAGTGAACTAAGACTTTCTTGCTCTCCTACCTTAATCTTTAAACACAGCGTACTATTCAAGCCACATAAATGAGAAAACCTACGATTTAGTTCAGTATGAATTTTACTTGCTTTCAAGAAGCTGCTGTTATGAAGCTGTATCATTAAATTTTGGACCTCTTTGAGAGGTACTGCACGGTCTCAGCATAGGCTCTCAAATCATATGCCACAAGTCAAATGGCATGAGAATCCTCTCAATAGACATGCTTGGTCAGTTTTCACCAGACAGTATGCATTTAATATGTACATACAATTGGCTGAAAGCATCAGAGGCAAGAATTAAGTATCATGGATGTACAGTTGTAAATACTAATGCTTATAAGAAATATAAAAGAAAAATAACTGCTCATGGGCTACAGTAATGGGTAACAAAGTGCAGTAAAATACTGTAGTAGTTACAAAAAAGTCAAGTTTTTAAAGCATATTCTGCAGAGCTGAATATCAACAGTCATCAACTTCACCAGAAATAGACACTTTCTAAGCTATCAGTTACCTGCTGCTTACTGAAGTGGTAAAAAGTAAGACAATTGCAGAACTTTTTCCTCCACTTCACATTTGTTTAAAACCTTCTATCTTGCTCCCATTAATTAGAGGAGTACAATTTGCAACCACCTTTCCAGTTGTGAACATAGCAACTGCCACCTTAAACTACACCTTCCAGTCAGTTCAGTGCTTCCCAAAAGTTAAACTAAGTAGTCTTCAAAAAAAGCTATAATAAGTCTAAAATCCCGACAATGTTTGTGCAATTCCCTACTGAAAAACAACCCCTGCACACAAAAATCACCAAGATTCAATACTTTTAACATTAACATTCTGAAGCTACCAACCACATGCAAGAGCAGCAGATGTGGGAGGATTTGTGTGCAGGGCTCTGAATAACAGTTTAGAAATTATGACTCTAAGGTTGTTTGCCTGGAGCAAAACCTTAATTGTACAGAACTAAATAAAACTAGCAGCTCACCTACCAGCATCTTAGTCAAAGGCGGCTGATCTAAGAAATATGTGTACTAGGATCAATTCGATTCTGATCCTTTCCTCTCACAGTTGTACTACACAGAACTAGAATGCATTAAAATGTGTATTAGAACATTCAATCACAAGGCAGTTAATTTCTTCTTGCACAGCTCTTGAGCAGTCAGGAGAACCACAAAATAGACATTTTTTAATACATTTTTTTAAACATCCCAGCCATGGAGATTACTAAAATCCTCTCAACGTCATGGAAGTGACTTATTTCTATCATCACCTTCACTTCTTGATATGAAGAATGCAGTATAGGCAAACATCAGCAATTATGGTAGCCTCAAGTATAATGTATTTCTACTTTGAGCACATTCAGTGGACTTCTGAGGCTAAGTCCCATGAAAATTCAACTGATAACACACCAGGCTGATATAGCTGCATCCTCACCCCTAACAGCTACCAGAGGCAACAGCTATTGGATGCTTTACATGTGTAGCTGGGATGTCAATTCTCTGATGACAACCTACCCAAAGTTCAGATTTTTCATGCTATTTCACATTCCTATTAGGAACACAAACTATGCAGAGCCAACCATTGAAGTTCCTTCCTAGTTACATGTGTACGCCCAGCTGCGTTTCCTTCTGATGTTCTCAAGACTGAATTACTTTGCTTTCAGAGAAACATTAGACTGGGAAGACATTAAGTAGAGTTGGCTGCACTTTTCATATCCAGATGTTGTAAAATTTCCACTTTCAAAATAAAAGCATAAAACTATTTCAAAAGATTTATCGGACTCTATTCTTCATAGAACTGGTAACAAATCTGAGAAGAAAAACATTTCAAGGGCATAAAGGAACCCTTGCAGTTTTTAGTAATTTTTAAACATGCAAAACCAAATTTTAGAACAAAACCAATGTGCCAATTCTGTTCAAGGTATCAAATACAAAATGTAGTATCAGGATGACAGATGCAAATGTTTCAGTGTAAGAGTTTATACAATGTGTATGGTTTAGAATTTTATACACGACTGGAATGTTAGAGATCCACCAGATCTATTCCCACTTTCGAAGTTAACTCTCTGCATGCTCTTGAAACACTTATTTCTCCAGATTTATTTTTCTTTAGCAAATAATTATCTTTAAGATGAAACATGAGGTCAAATTTACGTGGTTTTACAGAAACAGTTACATATAATAAATTAGTGTTTGAGATAAGATCATTTTGATCTCAAAAGACCAAACTCTGCTACATGTAATCACAGAAAAACTGGAATATCACTGAAAAAAAGCATTCTGCATAATATTTTATGCAAATGTAACAATCCTGAATAATCAGGATTAATGGGTATTAATTAAAAACATTACATGTATTAACTGAGTTTTATTACATACAGGTCCCACTTGGTCCCACTGCTTCCTATGCCTTGCCTCTTACATCTACATTGAACCAGGAGGATATTTAAGTGAAATGACAATAAACAAGTACACTAAAGCTAAGAAAATACTGCGAAGCATGCAACAATTCTCTGTCTACCCAAACCACTTCTCTGAATACCTAAGGTTTTGGGTTTTCTCTGAAAAGGTCAGCACATATGAAAGGCATCATCAAAAAAGCAAGCATTAAGACAGCTGAAATTGATTCAAGACATTTACAGAGAAACATGGGGAGAAATTGGCTCAACACTGACGTAATGACTTCAGCCATTTCAGCAGGCTTTTGGTCTAACATCTTAAGGACTGATACCTGAAAAGAATAACAGCAAGAGCTCAAGGACACTCCTCCAACAGCAATACAAATACTAAAATCAGATGCTGTCAAGAGACACACACCACAAAGATGCTTGTATAATGGTACTCTGAGAAGCATATCAAAAGCAGATCTTTGAAAAATCTTTTACCTTCCATTTGTCAGGAAGAATTCCCTACACCAGCAGAAACAAGTGTGATAAAAACCACATACTACAGCATGTTGTCACTTCTAGAAATAAAAAGATCAGGAAGTTGTTCTGCAATGACTGTTTGCATACATTTGCTATGATACAGAACAGAAGAATGACTTAAAGAAATTAAGAGCAGTTTCAAAACAGAGTATGTCATGAAATTACCCCTAACTAAACCATACTTACTAGAAAAGGAAGTTGCATCCATCTTCCCAACTTTTACTGGAGAGCCCATGTTTTTCATTTCTATACCCACTTCATTCCACACAGGCTCCAGTTTCTTGCAGTGGCCACACCAAGGTGCATAAAACTGAGAAGCAAATACATTTGATTTAATAAATAAAGGGGGGAGAGAGAGAAGTTACTGAAGAGAAATAATAAGAGAAGTTGATTCTATGATTAAGTCTCAAATAAATAGCAAGCCTTATTTTCCAGCAACTATTTTTATACAGGCACACTGTAAAATTGATCCCATTTTCTCAGGGTCAGTCAGAGCTGAGAGACTTCATTTCATCTTTATGCCTATGTCTTGCTGCAACACCTCAGTGAAATTAATAGCAAAGATATCAATGTTTTGGTATAACAAGATCAGGTTACAACTTGACAAAGCTGGATTTTGTTTTCCTATACATTACTGATCAATTCTGAATCAGCATATATAGTTTTCATCACTCAAAACTCACAAACTTGAACTATACAATTTGATCATTACTGTTCGTATTTAGGTGAGCTAAAAAGAATTTCATCTCATTCCCAAACAAGCTCAGTCTAATAACTCCTTGCTTCTGAAACAAGGACCACTGAATCTTTCCAAATATGTTAGAAAAGTAAAAGAAGCCTCTCACACTTGATGTGGTAGTGCTAAATATCTAGAACACAAATTAGCTGGTACACCTAGAGAACAGAACTATCAAAATTCTGAACAGAGGTTATCACCTCCTGACTGTAAGTGACAGGTAATCTGCTTTCCTTTTTTAAGGACTATAAAATATAGAATGAAGGCTGTCTGCATGCAGTACTCAGTCTAATTCCTGGTTCATCCTGGACAATAGACAGATTGCTTATCCATCTTGTCAGAAGAATTACCATTATGTAATTTTTCTGCACTATGTGCAAATGATCTTCCAAACAAAGAAGCAACCTTACTACAGAGTACAGCATTATACATTTTGTTTTGATTTCCACTAGCAGGTTTCCAATCTTTCTCATATACTCACATCCACGAGCCAAATATCATCTTTACGGTTTTCTTTAAACCTAGAAAGGGAAAAAATGAAATGAATATATGATACATCTGAAAATAAGTAAGTGAAGTATGTGTGTGAAACAGGCAAAGCCTAAAATTAAGTTGGTATAAAACTATAGATACAAGATTTCTGTTTTGTTTCTTTCTTTGGGGGTGGGAGTAAGGAGGAAATAGTTATTTTTCTGTATTAAGACTGTCCCTGCACATGATACCACCTACACAGTTGCATCCATTAGGTTTCTCTAACTATTTGCCAAGACAAGAAAAAAAAAAACCAACACAAAAACCACACAGAAAAACAGTAAGAAATCAGAAAACACCAAAACACACAAAAGATATTTGATTAGGGTATGTAATCTAAGGGGAAGTAGTATTTTGCAGCTGTTCTGGTTATATTAAATACTGTTGTTGACTGTTTAGAACATGTTGCATTTTTATAGATCAACTAACACAGACTCTTCCAGCATGGGTTTACACTGTTAATCTTAGGTTTACTGAATGTAGACTAACTAAATTATCTTTAATCTTAACATGCAAAGCAATTTTCGTTCAACTTCCTTCAACATTCTGCTATAGGTATGTCAGTTTACGTTTTTATCAAAGGTGCACATAAGAAACCAACTTAGTGGCATAAAAATGTTCAAGTTTTTATCAATAACAGAGATACACAGGTACTACTGAACACTTAATGGTAGACTAATGACATCTTAATGAACTGACTAGCTTTATTAACCCTAAATCTGTCACTAAATGTTAAAACCTCTAAAACAAAACCACAACATGATAAATCAAAGTTCCTTGGTACCTCTTGAAATGTTGCTTACACATTTCACCAAACTGTTGTCACTTCCAGATCATAGAAGTTATCATATTATTTTATTTCTATGTTGAGAATTAAATAACTAGAATTTTAATGTAAGGTTTTATTTTTGCAGTCATGTTCTTTAATAATGCTCCTTTTAGAGAGGAAACAATGTAAAATTAGGGAGGAAGAAGGGGTTCCAACCACAT
>JAVJGI010000040.1:64487489-64501381 GCA_035590275.1 Ibycter americanus
CGTGGGCAGCGTTCCGCGGGCCGGCGTGGAGTGGGCGGGGGAAGGAGGGCGCGGTGGTTCCGCCTGAGGGGAGTAACGGCAGCCACGGCCCGGCCCGGGGGCGGTGTCCGCCGCCGGCTGCCGGGTCTCGGCGCCGCCGAAACGCGCCCTCAGAGGCGGGGAGGGGGCGGTTGTGGCGCTCTGGCGCAGTGACGGGACGCGGCGTGTGTGGCCGTTGTCATCTCCCCAGTGGTTTCCAGAATTGGGGCCTACCACCCTCTCTCATTCGGTGAAATCAATGCTAATTCCTTGGAAAGTGAGTTTCAGCAGAAAAGCGTGCACCACCTGCCATGTCACCAGCTGTCTTCCATGGGTAGAGCTCATCCCAGTACCACTTCCTTGATACTACTATGTCAGCAACTCTCCTATGCACCTTTAGGAAAATACAGGCTTGTTCCCTGCTGCTTAATGTCTATATCATTCTCTTTATCATTCTTTAAAACCTCTTACAGTCTTTCCTGTTTTCAATTAGCCACCTTTCAGTACAGATCTGTAGGTCCTAGAAGGGCAAGTAACCCAGCTGAGAAACTTTCTTTAAAAAGAGACTTTAAAAGAGTCCCAAACAGGTCTGGAACTATTCAGCCTGGAGAAGAGAAGGCTCAGGGGGATCTTACTAATCTGTGTAAGTACCAGAAGGGAGGGTGCAAAGACTGAGCCAGGCTCTTTCCAGTGGCGCCCAGTGACTGGACAAGAGGCAATGGGCATAAACTGAAAGAGGAGGTTCCCTCTGAATGTCAGGAAACACGTTTTCAGTGTGAGGTTGACTGAGCACTGCCCACCAGTTTCCTACCCTGGAGATATTCAAAAGCCACCTGGATGTGGCCCTGACCAACCAGCTCTAGGTGAATCTGCTCGAGCAGGGGGGTTGGAGCAGATGACCTCCAGAGGACCCTTCCAGCCTCAACCATTCTGTCATTCTGTGATTGTTTCCTTTTCAGTTCTGACTCCTTCAGTGTAAGTTCTTACATATGCCTTTCTACCCTACACTGGAGTTACTTTTCTCAGCTGTACATGCAAATGTTTGAGGTGTTTGCTGGAGAAGGATAGATTCTTTCCAGTGACAGTTCAGTTCCTTTGACTTAAGTGTTTAAGTTTCTTCTAATGACAGGGTCTACAAGCAGCAAACCGTGCAGTTGCCTCATTGTTGGGCTGCTCTCTGTGTGTGCGCATGTGTGCATGTACCGACGTGTACGTAGATACATGTTCTTCTCTAGCAATAAAAATGAACTGGATGTTCATCACCTTCCTCACTAGACCGTACCTGGCCTGATAAGGACCTTCCCTTCACTTAATGCTTTGTGAGTATGGTATGTTGGATTCATCAAATGATCCCCAGAGTTGTCCGGCCCTTTGGAAAAGCTAACTACCATACCATAGATTTATTGGCTGAGATACAGGTCAAGACGTGAGAGTGTATGCCACAGCTCATGTTAGAATTCAAAAGTATCTGACTCTGGCCTTTGGTAGAAATCTCTTTCTAACCTGCCTTTGACTGAAAGATTACACAGCTTTACATATCTTGATAAGATTATTTCAGTTTTCTTTCCCTCCTCCCCCCGCCCCCATCAATAGGAGAACTACTAAGTTGCTAGTATCTGTATTGGATAAACTAGGAAAACTATTCACTGAATACAGAGAATTTCTTTTCCACAGCATTTCAATTTCTGTGTACCATACTTACTACGTGGTGTCTGTATGAGTGACCAAATGAGGACTGGCATCTGTTTTGATCTTAATCTAGCTGCTGTCTAGACTGAGACAATGAAAACAATTTACCCCATCAATCCTTTAGTGGAAAATCCATACGGAAGAAAATGGGAATAGGCAAGTAAATGTTAAATTAGTGTGATCCTGTTCTCTTACTCAGGTAGTTTATGGTTGGCTTTTAATAACTTTTAAAGTGAAAGGAACATTTTATATAGTTTTGTATAGATTTGAATAAAGATATTTGCACATCCCTTAAGTGGTATTTGTCAGCTTTGATGTTTATTTTCTCTGCAAATAATGGAATATGATTGTTCTAACTTTTGCATTTTGTGAGCCGGTTGTCTTCTGCAAACCTGTACACCATTATTGAACAGTATTTGAAATTGAAGTAGGAAAAATGTTTTGGGAAAGGCATGTGGCATGCAAAAGAAATAGGACAATGATAGATGAGGTCTAGAGAAATCTCAAGGGTTTTTGTGTTTATATTATTGCTACTATGAACACTTCATTTGAAAAAAATATGGGATTAATAGATTACTATTAATAGATTACTAAACGCACTGGAGTTTGGTGTAAGGAAGATAATTTAAGAAGAACAGGGATGACTAGTAAATGAACTGAGCAGGAGGTATGAAAAAAAAAGACAGAGAAGGATAAGGAGCAAAAAGCACAGAGAATATTGTTGAAATCCTGAGAGGTACAGCAGGAAAAGGTAGGAATTGTAGGGAGGTCAGCAATCAATGAAACATTGGAAATGAAACGGACAAGTTCACATACAAGATTTCAAAGGCTCCTTCCAGTCCATAATGTGTAGGAAGATTTAATGGTCCTGCTGCCCCACATAGTTCTTTTTTTGAACGTGGTAGATGGGGAGATTCAACAAAGACAAGATACAAGCTTCACCTTGTGGCCTGCTGAAGGCTGCTTTTCAGAGCTTTTTTGCTGTTGCAAGATTTTCAGTCTGTTTATACACATTGTCCGCTTTTCTTGTGTCTTCATATGTAATACAGGTAATATTACAAGCAAGAATATCAGTAACTGTATCATTAAGTATTGATTTTGTAATAGACAATGTGCAAAATTATGTTGCTATAAACACTTTATATTAGTGCTGTTTATTTCTCTTCCATTACAGGAATAAGCTGTACTGATATGTAGTATCTCCCCATAGTGACTGCATCTATGATTCTGCATTTGTACCACTTCAAGTGTGTCAGTACCTTCCTATAGATACAGCCTAAGTCGATTTCATAAAATGAACTAAACCAGTAATATGGTTGTCATTAATCATAGCTAAATTCAAAGTAGTGATAAACTTGTAGTGAAATAATTTCATGTCTAATTAGAAAAACAGATGATTGCATGTGATCTGGTACACTTTGGGGAGTTTTTACATGTTTTGCATGAGAATGCAGTTTTTGCAAGTTGCAACATGAAGTAGAATCTGAATTGAAAACTTAATTGTGATGGCATTAATACTGTTGACACTGGCAGCAGAATTTGGCTGATCTTATATTAACATTTTGCCTTTCCACATAACGTTAGTTTTTAAAACAGCTTCAACTGATCCTTAGGGGTTGGGTTGGTTTTTGGTTTGGTTGGTGGGGTTTTTTTTTGGTTGTGTTTTTTTTGTTGTTGGAGATTGAATTTTTGTTTTAAACATAACTTTTTTACATTCCTTTTATTACAGAGGCACCTGGTGGTTCTTGGGTGTATTACAAAAATAACATTTTTCTTTTTTGTCTGGGTTTACTTTAGTTTGTTTTATCATTTATAATATATCACTGTAGAACCTCCTATATTACGGTACTACATAATCTGAAAACTAAATTGAGACCATTTACATATTATCGAGTATATACTGGATATTGATTCTCATGGTTGATCATAGGTATTTTTCTTGCGTCTTCCCTATCAGAGCTATATGGAGGAGAGATTTGGGCATACAGGCAAAGTGAAGTAAAAATATATTTCTTCAAAAATGCAATGTTAAAATATTCAATCTTTGGGTTTTGTGTTTTCAGCATTCAAGTCATCTGTTTTGTTTCTGATTTGTCCATTTTAAGAGATTGAAATGATGACCCAAAAGTTATGTCAGAACCAGTTTAATGTCCAGATTGATGTGTTAGTACATAAAGGAAGTGCTTTCTACACTAGAAGCACTGACAAGAACAGGACTATGCTACCATAGAAAAGTTTTAATAATACTCCATAAGTACGGCATTTTATAAATAATAGGCAATTACAGGTAATTACACAGCATAATAGGTAATTACACGGGATACTAACGTTTGCTGTCCTCTCACACCACGCCCAGACTGTCAGGCAGATCCTGGAGCAATGCCTGTGATGTGACAGCAGCTTCTGCCAGTTTCCATCCCTGCAGCCATCCTGCCACAGCACCTCTTGACACCCACACACAGCAGGGACCTGTTTGCGCAGCTCCAGCAGATTCATGACCTCCTCGTAATTTGGCTGGGCATGGCCACAAGCAGGTGGACAGGTGCCATCATCCAGCCACGGCCTTATTAACCAGCAGCTACACTTAGCTTTTAGGTAAAAAAATGCTCATCCACTCTTTCTACATGGGCATGTGCCGCAAAATAAGTTTTAAATGCTAAGTATCTATATTTTACTCAGGGTGGAAGTCAAACTCAATTTTTGCAGCTAAAATGAACGTGATTCACTTCAAGAAATACAGGTAACACAGGAGTATTCTTATCCAAATTTAGAATGTAGTTTTACAGCTTTTACCTTGGTGAAACAGAATTGGCATTGCAGTTATTTTTATTGGAAGTAATCTTTCTGTGTTCTTTTTGGCTATTTTTTTTTTTTCACTTGGCAGTTATCAGATCTGTGCCCATGATGTCATTTGACAGTCTTTAAGGGCTAGTTAACGCAGTCTTTTTTTCTTTTTTTAAAGAAAAATTTACAGACACTTTGAAGTGATTTTTTGCAATGCTTACAATTGCACTTCAGTTGAGGATTGGTTTTCACACTTGAATTTCTGTTATGCTTAGTGCAGTTATTTTCTCTGTGTTACAACACTGATTGGATATAGTTTGAAACTCCAAGAGAATAATTCATGCAAAAGAAATGTATGAAACTCTAGGGAGCTGTCCTATCAAGATTTCTATTTAGATTTATTATACTTCAATTTTCTGGCTGCCAGAAAACTTGTCCATCTGACTATAGGAACCCAAACAGATTCATGGTATTTTGGGGAGATCCAGAGCAAATGTAAAAAGTTATTCAACAGTATGTTGTCCCCAACTTAGCTACATCATTTTCTAGCAAAATATTCAGCATATAGGAGGAAAGGACAATAAAACATAAGAAAATATGCTTTAAATTAATATTGGTTAACATAGCTGGTGGTGTAATTTAAGTCAAAATGCATTAGCAATAGTGTGGTAAGTTAAATTTAAAAGTATTCTTGGTGTGCATCAGATGCTACCTGGCAAATAGGAACCTTGGAATCTGAGTCAGTAAACAAGCAAAAAGTAAAATGACACACAGACAAAGTTATTAGTGAATTCTTAAGGACCTGATTCAGAATAATTAAAACAGAGATTACTTGTACATCTTGATGATTTCTAGACCTGGCTAGAAAACTAAATGCCTGTATTTGCAAGTTTTGTTTTTCTTTAACAGACAAAGGTGGTTGCAGCCAAAGAAGTAATGCTTTTGGAATTTACATCAACTCGTTTGACAAGAAGTTCTTTAACTTGATGGAACTGTGCAGAATCCAGGATCTGAGGGCGAGTTTCCATTACTGTCATTCACTTAAGAGTATGGCTCCCAATGGTATGGAGTGAATGACTTACAGATCTCATATGCTCTGAACCCACACCAGATGTAAAGTTAAACTAGAATACACTTTCCCATCAGGTTTTATCAGTTAAAAAAAAATAATAAATTCTTTCTTAGCACTAGTATGTAGACTTATCTTTCCCATTTTATCTTTCCCATTTCAGACTTCTCAGTTACGTCAGTATCTGACATAATAGTGTTACTAAAGCAATGGTTCCTTGCCAATAAACAACGTTATGTAGCTTTTCTCTGTTATCCTAATGACTACCTGATTATATAGTGTCATGTAAGCGACGACATTTGCACGTCTGTCAAAAAGTTGCAAATCTGGAGGCAGAGCAGGAGCCATCCTCTGTAACCAGCTTCCAGCCTTTACCTTCATGGGAGGCTGCATTTTCACATCTGATAAGCACAGAGTCTACCTGCACCCCCTTCATTACTGATGAAGGGTCAGACTCTTGAAGATGCAAGGTGTTGGGGAAGATTCAGTTGTTAAGGGATGTTATAAGTGACCATAACCTCCATCAGCTCTGGGCACATGGGTTCCTCCTGCCTGGCCGCTGGCACCCAGCCCAGTGTGCCCAGACAGATGGGGATCTCCATCCCAGGCCAATGGATGTGGCTGCTGCTTCCCTGTTTGCATGTTCAACCAGCAGCAAAGTTGAGTGTGTATCCCAGAGTCACACACAGATGACAAAGGATGCTGACAAGGCTGGCTACACAGACTGCCACAAGCAAGGTGCTGCCTTCAAGTCCTGTGCAACCTACAGGACTCACATAAAACATAAGTATAGATGGGCAAGTCTCCTTCCTCTGGCTGGTAGAGATAAAAGTTTGTAAATGAAAGCACATACCACTCTAGATTCAGAAGCACGTGTACGGTTATAGATCCCTTAAGTGCAGTTCCTCTGTCTGTCCAGTACCACTGTCTGGATCGCAGGTCCCCTTACCTGTTCCAGAGGTCTTGTACTCACTGGGTGGTCCAGCTCTGTGCCCAGTAGCAAACATGCATGCATTCACAGAGGCATCTCACAGGCACCCCACACTCACGAGTTGCCCCTCAAATACCAGCACAGACCCTGTGCCCAAACCCAGGGCCTCCTACTCACCGCCTGGTCCAGCTTGAAGTTTGCTAGTGAATTACACAGGCACGGTCCCATGCACACCGAGTTTGGGGAAGTTGCAAAGACTCCAATGACCCCCAGCAGCCAGCACCGCACACATGAGCTGTGACCCACAGTCCTGCTCCACCTGCTGTCACTGAGCCTCCCACTCACTTTGCTCATCCCTGTCCCCCCAGTAGCTGTGGCTGGGACACCCACAGTCCCACCCCAGTGGCTGGAGTTGAGACCCCCATTCACTGCATCTGCTGACATCACGGGTCAAGGGTGCCTGTGCCCTTAGTCTGACTCCAGCTGCTGGCCCTGTCTGCACTCACTGGGTCTTCCAGTAGCTGGCATACCAGGCACAAAGTCTGTGGGACCCATAAAGATGCTCCCATGAGCTATGGTCCCCCTCCAGCTACTGATGCTAAGACCCTTGCCTGCTCCAATAGCTGGCAACAAACGCACTGACACCTGTCTCACCTGTACTTGTCACCTAGCCATTACAGCACTCACATACATAAGATAGAGGGTAAGATTCCACAGAAATATAGCTAAGAAAGGATTTAATGAAAGGATAGACTAGACTACAGTGATCAGGTGCAGGGCTTGGTCACAGAAGTGCGCTGGCTGGTCATGTTTTATATGTGACTGGCCCCTTTTATAGGCCTTTCTGCTTATTTCCCACTTTGCTCCTCCCCAATCCTCTTCCCCTAAACATTCCTTCAAAAGTTTTGCATAGTTGCACAGGCTGCCCTTGAATATTCCAAATACCCATGTTCTTCTTGTTTCCTACTTCTTACCAGTTACAAGGTCCAGGTTGACCTTTTCTAAAGGTGTGCCTGCGGTTTCTTGATTGCTTATCAATTAACAGCTGGAGGCTTCTGGTCCTTGGCATTGTCTCTGTTACCCCTTGTTTGTGACCAGATTTGTGTCTCTGTGGGCCTTTGTTTATGGTTTCCCCCTTTACTCATTATTGAGTAAAGAATGATCAATGCATTGAAAAGGTCCTTGATCAGATGATGACCTTAATGAAGCAGGTGCTCTCCCTTTCCATGTGCCTTTACACCAATCAATTTCTCTTCATCTCTGATGCTGCACATCCTGGTGACCTCCTCCTGCAGCTCCTTTGCTTGGTCACAATTTGAGCAGGCAGGCAAGGAGCCCATCTGCCCCTGCCCCAGCCTCAGCAAAAGGCCCTGGGCATCCCTGCAGCCACATCCCTGTAAAACTGAAGCTCCTTCAGGAGCTTGCTCTGGGTCAAGCCTTGTGCTGTGTGTGGGTAGTTCCTCCAATGGTGGTTGGGGACTGTGCCCCATGGGACATCACCACCACTGCTGCGCACAGGCATGCTCTTCTCAGCAGAACATCTGTCCCTTTCTATGCACCCTTCAGTGCCAACTACCTTGTCTGTTGGCTGCCTCTGTGGGCAGCACCCTGTGTCTGAGAGTGTCCCTCACCAGTCACACCAGAGTGGATATGTAACTGCTGATCATGAAGTCAAGAACCAAATATACTAGATTTGGCACACTGCAGGTTACGTAAAAATTCCACTTGTGGCCTAGGGACAAATCAGCTAGGTGGAGATGGTTACCTTGGCTAGTGCCGTCAAGGGACTAAGAATTCCTTCTGGGCTAAATCATGTTCTAGCCTCCTGACACATGGTAATACAGGAGCAAGCAGGTAGTGCTGAGATACAGCCTTTACAGAACACGAGTGCTCTGTTGACATGATGCAGACCATCCTTGTTTGTTTATTTTTAGGACCTCCATATAGTGATTTCATTAATCAAAACATAGCTGCCCTCTGATGACAAAATAAAGTTTACATGTTTACCTGATTCTTTAGATGCAGGTAGTATTTCAGATTTTCAAGTTTCTTATTTCCACTGGTTCCTGGTTCCCATATAAGTAACAATATGTAGATTCTTTAAAGCAAAATTCTTAGAAAATCTTAAAGCATTTTCCTGTTTTGGAGATAGGGAAACTGGGATGCACAGAAAAAAGAAACTGGCGTGTCTAATGCTCTGCAGCTTTACGAGATAACCCAGAGTCCTGTAATAAAACCATGTCAAAAGCCAAAACTGGCACCTGGAGTGAAAAATCACTGATTCTAATAAGTAGCCATTCAGCTACATGTTTGGGAAATACACTGCATTGGTCAAGGGAAGAAGTGCAGATGAACCAGGGGTGTTTTACATGAAAGGGAGAAATCTACAAACGATTCCAAAGGTCTTGTTTCCTGTTATAACTACACTGCCTTGAAAATAGTCACAGCATATGTTTAGAACCTACCTATATTGTATCTCAAAATTAGCAACAAATACATTTGAAGTATAAAGAATACATTTTTTTAGTTTGAAATACTTCATTTTGTGATATATGACTTTACTCTTATTGCATGTAATCTGTAACAGACATTTTGCTTGTGAAGAGTCCTGCTGATAATAATAATGAGATATTTTATGTAATTTTCATCTGAAGAAATTACTTATGCCTGTGCAATCAAGGAGACAGCTTTAGTAGCTAAGTAGCTAGTAAAATTTTCTAATTATTCAATTGTTAAATATGGTATTCACTATAAAGCAAATAATGAGATGCTAATAGTTTTAATTTTTAATCAATTTGCTTAAAATATACTTCTACCAATTCTGAATTCTTCTATGTGCCCAATTTAATTTTCATAATTAGTCATCAGTAAGCAAATCTACATAAATATCACAGCTATTGACATAAAATGCAATAAACAAGTATTTGTATTAGAAATTAGATTTTAATTTTATTTGATCCTACCAGCCAAAGCAGTCAGTTACTATTCACCATTAAGTGTATGCTCAGAATGCAGACTAGAAATTGCATAGATATAATTTTCCAGTTATGCAAAGGATAAATAGACTGGAATATTTGAAGGAAACGATTGTAAACAAAAGCAAAGAAAGAAAAATGTTCAAATTTATTTTATTTAAATAGTCTACTATAAGTTATTAACCTGATAATAGATTAAATGTGAGCAAAATAACCTTCTGGTGCTGACCACTGTAATTTCAATACCTATAAATCTCATTAACCACACAAGAATAATCCCATTTAGGTTATGCAAGTTCTTGATTTTGAATAGGTTAATTTGTTAACTCTTTGTCTGCACATGTCCATGTGTCACCAGATACCTAAATATTTTCTTTTTCCTCCTTCTAATGGAGCGGGTTTATAGACTTACTGTATAGCATGGGCTGTAATATGCTTGCATGGTGAAAAAAATTAAAGAAAAATAAATTCTTTTTCATTTAATAAGAACAATGTTACATTATTTTATATGGACGTGCAAGCAAATTTTATTGTTTGCAATGATTCTGACATTTCTGCTTCTTCAAGGGCCCTTTGATACAGAGGGTGATTAATTCCCAGGTCTTTTTTCTTTGATGAAATCTTTCTGAATTGTGCATAATAGCAAACATCTGCAGAGCTCTATTTGTAGAACCAATAGGGTGCAAGTAGATTGTGAGGTGCTAATGTAATAGCTGTGATTAAAAAAAAAGGCACTGTATTAAAGAAAATCAACCATTTTGGCTGGTAATTATTACAATTTCTGTATTATATCTCTGTATACTTTCTGCATAAGAAAAGTTGTCTTCTTTTGTGAGTTGCTGCAGTATATTATGCAGGACTTAAACCATGCTATATTCCTAATCTTTCATGCAGGATGTCTTTCCATGGTTGCACATGGCAGAAGAGCTGAGGAGTGCGCCACCAGGGCATCCATCAACAGTGTAACACCACGGGAGAAACCATCAGTCCTCTGCAAGGGCTGGTGGCCCAAGGGGACCAGGAGGGCAGCGAGACTCTCCATGGCTCTCTCAGGAGAGGACCTGGCAGCCAGGGCTCATCCTACTGCCCCAGCCAGAAGCAGGGCAGTGGGGGGCACCAGGGCAGCCCCAGCCCAGGGCAGCATGCACCTCCCTGGGGACCGGGACAGGCAGGGCAGGGCTGTGGGAGCTGGAGACCAGCCCTGCTGGGGTGTCACTGGGGCAGGGGCTGATGGCTGCAGAGTACAAGTGGGATTGTTCTGTTTGAATAGAAGGATATAGCAGAGTCCGCAAAGATCGCTCTTGGTATTTTAAACATCCAAGTGAACATAACAATACTGTGAATTGTCTTTTAGAGCCAGACATTTTCTGTCACTAGACGTTCAGTGCTCTGCTGGGATGACCTTTGCGCTGTCCTAGTTTGGTAAACTCCCATTGCCCTGAGGTTAGAGGCTTAGAATTAAGGTTAATGTTTTCCTATGGTGCAAAAGTAAGATTTATTTTTATTTAAAGTAATCTGAAAGTATTAACATATTATCCATCCTTTTGGGGGTTTGAAACACAATTACACATGCAAAAATTCAGCATTTGCCAGACAAGAGTTTAAATAGTGACTAGAGAGTTTTTTAGTATTCTGACCTCATGTAATTGACAGAAGTACAATTACAGAGAATTTTCTAAATACTGTCCCGAAATACCAAAATTTCAAAAGGACATACTTGTCTTGTCAGGAAGATACCTGCACAAGGTACAGAATTAGATAGACAATACAATATACATGAATAAAATACACTGTTTTACATAACTGGTAGTACACAAAACCTACACACAGCTCGAGACCACGCTAAGCCCCTAAGAAAAACTTTCTCAGCCTATTTTTTACAGTCTGTGTGGAAAACAACCATGTTGCCAGATGTTTTGTTGAAGTTAGATCTGTGATATCCCCTCTGGAATGATGGCCAGCATCTTTGTAACAAACAGCTTAGTTTATGCCTTGGCTTTCCAGTATCCCACTGATTTTCACAGAACTCTATGTCCTCCTTTCGGGCTTTGAAGCTGCAAAAGAAAGTAATGTTTTGTTGGCTTGTGAACCAGTCTGTCAACATCCTGGGACTGTAAATTACAGCATGCATACTACAGCTTGCTTGCATTGGCAGAAACTAGTTGTACACATGTCAGCATCCTGTGATTATTATTAGCAGCAGAAACTGTAAGAGCTAACATCATAAGGGAAAGAGCTAACATAATAAGGGAATAAATGTGATATCTGGTAAGAATATTTTTGAGGGTTGCTGTTACTCTCTTCTGATTCTTCCACTGATGTGAGAAATTATCCTGCTTTTATTGATCTGAAAACATTATGTTCTGGTAGGAAATCATACAATCTTGTTTGAATTGAAAAAAAAAACCACCAAACTCCCATCATTTTTATTTATATTCTTTCAAATTTATTTGCTTGTTTGGGCACTCTTTTCCTTCTATATCTAAGAATTGGGTTGCTGCACATTTGTTTAAAGATCCTAATCTCACAGAGACTAGGAGTCTGAATTCCATATTGTCTGTCATTTTCTTCCTGTGTGACATACATTGTAAGCATTTACTTCATCTGCAAAGGCACAAAAAATTCTATTATTGTAAGGTTGTTGTGAAAGCTAATGTTTGTAAAGCACACTCTAATCCCTTCTTTTGAGAAGTCTCATGAGAGAAAACTTATGCTGTTCAGAACATTAGCCCTGAAGAATTTGAACATATCAACTGCACATATAATTAAAAATGTCACTCTGGGAAGATTTACTTTGGCTTTGAGTTAAATAAGTCAGTGTTATGTATGATCCAGAAATATTCCCTGCATTATACCAAGTTGAAAAAAGTGTAAAGGAGTTGAAGTTCTTATACAGTGAAAACAGAACATGGGAGAAGTTGACACATTACGTGAAACAAAGTTTTTGTAATTTGTGTCATTCCTTTATCCCAGATATAAAATTTCACCAGCTATCATTGCTTATAAAGTATAGTTTTACATTATTTTTTTATATTTGTAGTAGCATCTGTCTTTATAAGAATCATTTTATCATTAAACTTGATAATACAATATGGGTGAATTTGAAATATCCATGAACATGAATGAAACCGTGAGAGGCAGGAGTCCCAGGTAAAGTCTGAAGTAGGATGTAAAGGACAGAATTTAATAACCTGGTATCCCAGAGACTTTCTTTCTCAGAAGACACAGTCACTGTGTCTTAGGGTCTTAGTTTCAAGAAAGGGAAATAGTGTGCTAACATAAATCAGCAAGAATTTAGATATTCTAAGAAATTTGTGTTTCCAGATACCTGCAGGAATTTCTTAACAGAATTTCATCAGAATGGTTTATGTCACTCCATGCTGATTTAGATGTACTTCTGTTAGCTACTTACATTGAGAACATGGGTGCCAGTAACAGAAAATTAGTTTCTATATGGGTTCTTCCATAGTGTTGTTAGATGTATACATGATTTCTGAAAACTTCAGTTTTCTAGAGCTACCATGCCTTAGTCTGCCTTAATTTAATGGAAGACCCACACCAAATGCAAATACAAAGAAGTCTTTTTCAGCAAAATGTTTTTCACTGAAAATGAATATCAGCAACAAAACTGTTGATGCAAAAGGGTTATCTTCAGTTAATATTTCATGGGTGCAAAGAAAAGGGGGCTTAAATTCTAAAAATGGCACTACTTTGAAAATGAATAAAATATCTTTAATAAATCTTTAAATATACCTTTTGAAATGAAAAAAATATTTAATATATCTTTAAATATTTGAACTGAAGGACTTGGAGTGCAGGGTACAATGGCGCAATGCTCGTGCCATCGCATCCAGCTGGGGAATAAGCCAGGCCAACCAGAGCAGCAATGTATGTTCCTTAGCTGCCTCCCAAGATGAGTACCAGAAGGCCAGCCCCCTCAAGGGGGTGTGTGGTTATAGTGGGTCCACTTGCACGCCTCCAGGGAAACCTGCATGCTTGATTACCTCTCTGAAATGCCTGTACACCAGGGAATAAACAGGAAGAATTAGAGATCTGTGTGCAGTCACAGGGCCATGATCTCATTGCAGTTACAGAGACACGGTGGGATAGCTTGCATGACTGGAATGCTGTCATGGATGGCTGTGTACTTATTAGGAAAGAAAGGCCAGCAAGGAGAGGTATGAAGGAACAACTGGAATGTATCGAGTTCTGCCTAAGGATGGGTGAAGAGCAAGTTGTGACCTTATGGGTAAAGATTAAGGGGCAGGCCAACATGGGGAACACAGCTCAATTTACTCATCAATGACCTGGATGAAGGGACTGCGTCTACCTTCAGCAAGTTTGCTGACGATACAAAACTGGGAGCAGTGGCTGATACACCAGCAGGCTGCGCTGCCATTCAGCCAGACCTGGACAGGCTGGAGAG
>JAVJGI010000040.1:64501559-64533254 GCA_035590275.1 Ibycter americanus
CTGGTGGCCAAGAAGGCCAATGGGATGCTGGGGTGCATCGGGAGGAGTGTGGCCAGCAGGTCAAAGGAGGTGATCCTGCCCCTCTGCTCTGCCCTGGTGAGGCCGCACCTGGAGTGCTGTGTCCAGTTCTGGGCTCCCCATTTCAAGAGAGACAGGGAACCACTGGAAGGGTCCAACAGAGGGCTGCAAAGATGATGAGGGGACTGGAGCTTCTCCCTTGTGAGGAAAGGCTGAGAGAGCTGGGCCTGTTTAGCCTGGAGAAGAGAAGACTGAGAGGGGATATTACCAAGGTCTATTAATATCTTAAGGGTGAGTGGCAGGAGGATGGGGCCAGGCTCTTTTCAGTAGTGCCCTGTGACAGGACAAGGGGCAATGGGCTCAAACTGCAACACAGGGACTTCTATCTGGTTATAAGGAAGAACTTCTTTCCCTTGAGGGTGACAGAGCACTGGAACAGGCTGCCCAGAGAGGGTGTGGAGTCTCCTTCTCTGGAGGCCTTTAAAACGTGCCTGGACGTGACTCTGCAACCTGCTCTAGGTGAACGTGCTTTAGCAGGGGCTTGGACTAGCTGATGTCCAGAGGTCCCTTGCAACCTTGCATTCTGTGATTCTGTGATCTTTTTCAGTCACTAATTTTGACTTTTGATATTACTACATAAAGACATTAAGTGCTTTCATTTTATCCTTTCTAAATTTTTCCTCTGTAATTTTAGTTGATTGTTAGAAATTTCTGGATAATAATTGCTTTTTAGTCTAATTTCTCATAGGACAAGAAAATGTTTTGCTAGCTGTACAACAGACACAACATCCTTTGTTAGAAGCTCTGAACCCTCCTCTTTCTTCTCTTCGTTTGGGCAGCTTCCACCATGAGCAAAGACTGTAGCAAGATACAATGGAGGGGTATGAAGAGGTTTTTCGTTGGATGACACATGTGAAGACAGGCTAGAACTAGCAACCTCCTAGGATAAGTATTAATGTGCTTGCAACCCCTATGAAAGCAGCTGAGTCCTCTTGGGCCAGACAAGCTGTCGGTTAGCTGGGGAAGGGCCAGGTTCCTCCAAATGGGCTGACCTGCCTTGCTGCTGAGTTGCTGTGTTCCAGTTCCCTGGAGCTGTCAGGAGGGAGAGGTCTTGTAGTTTTACATCAGTACTTTTCTGTTTGAGTCCTGGAGCTGTTAACTGTTGCTGCATCAACAGTCGCACTTCCATCTGTTTTTACTTTCCTTATCTTGCCTAATTTTAGCTTGCCTGCTTTCTCACACCTAAACAAGAATTTTCTCAGTGAACTGGAGCAAAGGTCAGGCAGAGGGGTTGTACAAACTAAGGCCATGGATCTTACACAGCTGAACCCCACAGCAGAGGGACACACAGCAATTAATGAGAGAAGTTACTGTGAGAAAAGTACTGGTACAGAAGCCAAGAAGGCAGTGAAACCAAAAATCAAAGTCAAGCATGGGAAAAATGGGCAAAAGAGCATAGCATAAATGGTTTAAGACACTGGATTCATCGTACGAGTACGATCTATTCAAAGGCTAGCTTTGAATTTCATGTCCCTTAATGGAAGTGTGAGGTCATGGTATCAAAGACAATTGCATCTTTTTAAATTCATATATGTAATTAAGTTGACTTCTGTAATACATCTTTTGCTCTATATTGATTTGTTTTAAAATATCCAATATTGACTGAATTGGAAAAAAAGACACCATTAGATGTCTTGTGTCATGGCCCTGAGGCACCGCCAGCCCTGCCTGTCCCTGCCCACCCCCTGGGCTCCCCCCACCCTGCCCACAGCCCAGCACCCTGCTGTGTCTCCTGCCCCAGCGATACCCCAGCCAGGCCGGCCTCCAGTCCCCCACAGCCCTGCCCTGCCTGAGCGCGGGTCCCCTGAGCCAGGCCTGCCCCCCGGCCTCAGCCCGTCCCCATCCCCGTCGCCAGGGAGGTGCCCCGTGCCCCCAGCTGCCCCCAGCTGCCCCGCTCCGTGCTGGGGCAGGGCCTGACCAGACCCGTGAGGAGCCCCAGCTGCCACCCCAGCCCCCGTGGTGCCATGACACCTTGCACAAAACTGTATTCAGAGAATATTAGCAGTTAAAAGTCCTACTTGCAGGACTGTTCATCAAGGCACAGGATGTCCAAAAGAAATGTTACAGTCTCGTAATGAATATATTATTCAAGGAGCAGGTGAAATTTAACCATGAGGGAGGTAATATAGACCGGTTAGTATTACTGCATTGATACTTAGGACATTATTTTCTTTTTTTTTTTTTTCATGGCTCTGCTACTGAAATGCCTGTAAGTATAATAAAATCAAGTAACCGTCCACCTAATTTCTCAATGGGAAGATGAGAATAATGATACTTTTGCTTTTGTTGAAATCTGCTTTGTAGAGATTTGGGTTTTCTTGCTGAGATCTGTGGATGAAGAACTGAGATCTACTATTTCATGCACCCCAGCCAAAATCTACTGAAACAGTTTCCATATCTATTGTGCTTTACAACACACAGGTTGAATCATTATTCAGATACTTCCATATTGTCCCAGTATCATGGCAAGTTCAGGCTGGGTGGAATTCAGTGAATAAGACAGTTCATCTTTACTCTTCAGTGTCTGATCACAGTGTTCATTTCTGGAAATGAACCATGCAAGAATTGTGGCTTATTTATTATATGTTATTTGATTTTGACAGTGCAAATACTTTATATGATCACTCAGTAATGTTGAGTTTGGATACTATAGTCTGACTCACAGTACATAGTGTTCCACAGAACAGCAAAACATTTTTTCTACTAATTTTAAAGTCTTGTAAACATCATTATGGATAAATAATTTACAAAGTTACTTAACTGTTTATCAAATTTCCTTGGTACCGTTCATTTGAAACAGGTTGTTCTTAAGCCCAAGTGCTTGTACCGTTGTCTCAGCTTCACTAGTCAGCTCCAATCAGGACTTTCTTAACTAAACCATAAAAAGTTTTATTAAAACTGATTTAGGAGCTGATTTAATCTTTTCCCATGCAGAAACCACAAGCTGAAAGAGAATATATTTCTAACTATCCATAAACATGTATCCTTCCCAGAATATAGCCATATAAGTGAGCAAAAAACATCTGAAAACACCAATACCTTGTATCCAATCTTCAAAAGGTGGCAGAACTGATGTTTTTCACATGTTTGGAAATGATAGCTCGTGTACTGAGAATCGTCCCAAAACATTTTTGCTGCTGAGTCTGTTTTATTGGGAAGTTAAAAAAATTTCCACTTACAACATTTTTTCTCTTTGTATTTTGCCATGGTGACAAGAGCCATCACTTTAGTGCAACTATAGCTAAAGTTTCTTTGTCAGAATCTGAATCTGTTGTTTCATAACTTATTAGATTTATAAACAATGACTTCTGAAGCACAGTTACTGCTCCAGAAGCAAGTGTTTCCTAGAGAATGTTTGGTCACCATCAGAACAAAGTAAGATAAATATATAGGAAAATAGTTATTTTAAATATTATATAAACAATAATATAAAACAAAAAATATTCTCAAAAAATCTAGTTTCCATAACTCAATAGAGTTCAGTTTAGCAAGCTTTCAAATTGTTTGTATCATAGCATATGTAGAAGATTTTATTTAAGAAAGATTTTATTGATTTCAGCACAATTTCATATAGATAACATACTCTTTAAACTGCTTTATTATCTACTTCTATTAAAATTCCCCATTTCTTCTGTTCTAGAATATTAATATCACTAGCAGAAAAAAAAGCTATCTGTGGTTATGTGCTCACACAGAAAAAAAGAGGTACCAGAATAACTTCTAACTTTAGCTGTAGTCTACTTCAGGAAACACACAGAAAGCCTGATTGTAACCTTATTCTGTTTAATATTAGATAACCTATTCTCTTTCTTAGTTGTATTCTCTTGACTTTTACAAACCTCAATTTGTTTGTGTATTTAGTTATGTTAGTATGGCAAGTGACACATCATAGATATATTAGAAGAATTATAAAACACATAAATGCATATATATTGAGTAAGAAAGGCAGTATTTGCACATGTAGTTAACATTTTGTATTAGACATTTTTACATTGTTGGAAAGAAAGTAACTTTGGGCAAGCTTTTTGAAGATATGTTACCTCTCCCAAAGATCTTGCTTCTTTCATATATTTAGGTGATCTTTCACCTAACAAGTCTTTGAGGAGAACTTGAACAGCAAATCTAATTGGCAAAATGCAAAATTGTTCAGTGTCTTCAAACATTAAAAATATGATATTTAATGTAGGAGCAAGCTATCATCACCTCTTTGGTGGCACTGTTGGTACTGGTTGGCAGTGAATCCTTAATTGCGTAAAATATCAGCATAATAATAATCTTTTCTGCTTTTTAGCCTCAGTTAGAAGTTAAAATGTTCCTATCAATGTTCTTTCTGACTTCAGTTAAATCTAGTCTTCATCTGGCAAAGAAAATATTCCTAGTTTAATCAAATATACCTCAGATGAAATATTATATGCTAGTAAACCACACCAGTACAAATTAACTGTGTGCTTAGCCTTATATAAAAAAAAAACCATGGAGTGAACTTTAGGAAAGGAAATTTTGTCATGTGTCTCCTTGGTTTCATGTGGAGATATTGCACAAATCGAAGAACTAAGAGGAAGTATTAAGTGACTGGAAGTGAATTAGAACAAAGTCATTTCCTATGCTCATGGAGAAATCTAGATCTCTAGTACAAGGTATTCAGGCTAGGCACCTTTGGCAGCTCTACATTCCCTGCCAGAAAGGATCTACACTTGACTAAGTCTCCCCACAGCTGCCCAGGGACAGCCCCAGCAGGAAATGCAGTAAAAGCTAATACCGATGCAGGTGTTCTCACTCATCATAAAAATCAGGTAACTACAGGATTATAATCTGCTGAAAGCAGTTTTTCCAGTTTCTGTATCCTTCTGCTTGCTAATTAAATCTTGTTGAGCCATTTCCACATCTTGCTCAGAATTTCAAGCTTTGGAAGATAATAATCTTTTAGATAAGATAAAGTAAGGTAAATGTGCTTTCAATGTGGTATTCCATCTTTAATGTGGAAATGGTATAATTTAGCCTTGGAGGCCACAAGCCAGCTGTGCGCATATAAGATATGTTCTAACTATATATCATGTTGAAACTGGAAAAGTTACTAACTAAGGACTAACAGGTCAAATTACAATTTCATTTAGATTTATAAAACAGGATTCATTAATTATTACCCAGATGTAAGATCTTGGTCCCCATAAAGGAGAACAGTTTAAAGCCAAAAGTAAATGGTTGATTTTAAATAACCTGTTGTCATGTGTCTCCTCTTAGGATTTAACATTTTCTAAAGCCAATAAGGAAGAAAATTACTCATGTCAAAGATAAGGTGTTCTTATTTCATGAGTGGTTTTTTGAGTATGAAAGCGTATTAGTATCAGGATTATGAATATTTTTCGTTAAATTGAATTATCTCTGCTTTATATACTTCTATATTCTCCTTTTATTTATACACACAACCATCAGGAATAGTAATCAGGTGGTAGTAGGTTTCATCTCCAATTTCAGTGAATATCAGCTTGCTATCTAATTTCCCTTTTCATATAAATTAAAATAATTTGTAGTCAGACTATGAAATTAAATGTAACTAAAATTTATCCACAGTCATATGTGTGAATGTGGGGGTTTTTGTTCTGCGTCGGCGAGGTAATTTGGTCACAATTTACAAGTTTTTACAATAACAGGTAGGTTAGCAAATAACAGAACACTGCACTTATTTGTGAATAAATAAAGAATTAGGTTAAGCTGAATACATTAGTGAGAGAATACTCTGAAGCAGTACAAGATTGTGCTGAACAGTTTGCTGTTGAAAAAGATGATGTTAAAATGTAAAATAAATCATTAAACGAGAGACTAAATATTTTTATTTATGTCTATAAATACATATATATAGAACAACATATATATGATGTATACACATCAGTCTGTAGTACTCCTTTAGAAATGATGAAGACATTTCAGTTCCTGACAAGCCCAGAATGCAGGTAATAAACAGTGTCCTTTTCCATTTCATTAAAAAAAGTCATAAAACAACATGGCCAAATCTCTAGTCTCATTAGTATGGAAAATAAATTTAAACTGGACTCAGAATTCTCATTGTTATGTTCCCATTGAACATAACCATTCAATCAACTCAGTAGTAATCTTAATAATTTCCTGGAAAATGAATGTACTTCTCAGGCTAACCCATAGCAGTCACTTTCATATGTGTTAACTTTAGGGCTTTCAAGGGTACAGTTAGAATAGCATAGTTTAGCAAGGGGCTCCTCATTACTGAGGGATTCTGTGGAAGAGTTTTTTGAAAAAGATGTACTGCAAGAAATGTGGGTTATCTTAGATGCAGGACATTTATGACAATCTTGACCCTTAGCTGCATCACACTGTCTTCATGGGTATTCATCTGTTCAGACCATTACTGACAGGTAAACTTTGAAATGTTAATAGAGATGGCTGTGAGACTATATGGAAAAAGCCAGACAAATTGTGCATAGTACATTTAATAAAAGGGTATTTTTAAACTGTAACAAAGATTCATGTCTTTAGATTAATGTCAGCTGTCTTTTACAACCACTTCTAGTGCATGGTATGGTGTAGTACTTACAATTTATTTGTAACATATATGTACAGCCACAAATACTATTCCTGCTGTCACAACTGAGAAGTGATTTGCACCTCAACCTTAGTTCAAGACATGTGCCTGACACTCTGCCCAGACCAATGCATTTTTTTGAATTATTTTCTTCAGTAATACTCTTGGAAGTAGTTTGTGTATCTTCATGGTACTACTGTGTTATGCTGTATGTGATAGTCTAGGTGATTAATAATCTTTGTTTTGAAGCTGTGATTAGTTTTTACAGTAACAGGTAAGTTAGCAAATAATAGAGTAAAAGCTTGCAAGAGATTCCTGTGTTTCTCATTAGGCTACTGAGAATTTACTTATTAACTAAAATTGTTTATTGAATTATCCAAAAGACATACATTTGTGATCATGCTTTAGTGGTGCAGAATAGCCTTGAGTAATGAAAATTGCAGAAAGATACAAGTATTCTGTTGTTGTAGGTATTATTTGTGTATGAAAACAAAACAAATTACATTGATCCTATCGAAGACCGAAAAACAGACTCATGCTTGACTTCCTACCTACAACTGTGATCTGGGTTCTAATTTTGATTTAATCCTGGGTAAGGGCAACTGACCTAATCAAAGTCATCACAGGAATGTGGAGCAAGGTCTTAAATACATTCGTGCTTTTTATGGCCTCTTCAACTGCTGTTGACCTATAAGTAATGCTAAGACACTAACTTTGGAAATCTGTATGCTGCTGAGGGTCATTTTCAGTTTGGAGTATAGGAAAAAGTCAGGAACATATCTGTCTTCAGATGTAATTTATGATCTGCTGGTTTAAAGACCTAATTATGATAGCTTCTTTTCTGAAATACAGGTGAAGTCCAGATATTCAGAAACCTAAATGAAAACATTCTTTTTATTAATAGCATAGAACCTTCAATCTTGCCAAATTTTGTCACTTAAAATGCTGAAGATGCAAGATGTTTTCATTATTGAAAATGGCAGCCCTACAGCCAGAGAGGTACTGTTGCTTGTGAAAGTGAATAAACCATAACTTTTAAACTTAGTAACTGTATTTACAGTGATTAAATTATTTGTGGCAGACCCTGTTGCTGTTTGAATATTGAATACCTGCAGCAATGCTATCCCAGTAAAAGAAATAACTACTTTTAGATCAAACAGGAAAATTATGAATTTTCATTTACTGTGAAGAATTGGAAATAATTGTTTTTTCAGAATGTGATAGATAATGTTTATAATACAAATTTAGACATCTTCGCTGCTTTAGGTGTAGTCTGATGAAAGACTAGTCACATCACGTTGCTGTTACAATCCCCTGTATAAAGCAGAGGTATTCTTCTGAAAGATACTATAATTCTTAGGTTATAGGAGGGGGAAAAAGAAAATATTTTTTCTAAAACTACTTCTTAATAGCAGTTGCATTCTAAGGATGCAAAGTAGCATAATCTTCTGCAGTCTTCCCAATGTAGTGCTGGAAGATGCACATCTTGTACACTTCATTGCAGTACTTGTCAACCCTTTCTAAAAAAAATACATTTATTTTATAATTGATATCTGAGGAAAACAAACTGAGATATCAGAGTATATGAATGATTCATCAAGAAATCTATTTTCCCTAAAAATATGAGGCTTCACAATTTTTATTATAGTGTAGGACCCTTAATGTTTTTCATCAGAAATATATGTAGCGATTACTTGATTTCTTTTATAGGAATGTGTTGGTTAGTACTGATTTAGTCAAAATCAGATTTTTGTGTTTGAAGACCATGAAATTAAAAATTCTGCTAAGTCTTTTTTGTCTTTGCACTCGCATATGCATGTCTTTCTAATCAGTGCAGTAATGAACAAATCTAGAATTCATAGCCGCATCACACCTGTGGGCAGTTAATGAAAGGTTTTGCAAGATGGCTTCTCTGTACACTCTGGTTACACTGAAGAGCAAGCATAACCAAATCTCTTTGACTCAACTCCTTTTGCTGTTTTTATCGAAATATCAGACCAGAAACAATATTTTTTCCTTCATAAAAAAGAAACTGCTGATTTTATTCTTAATTTGATGCCATTTAAAAATCTTCTAAAGTATATTGCTGCTATTTCAACATTACTTAAACAGTAAGTTGTAGTCATAAATATAAATTATGAAGATGCATTTGGGTTTTCTCCATCAGATGTACCAGAAATTTTAAATTATACTTTTATTGAGAATTTATTAAACTGATTTGCAAAGTTATTTATAACATATGTAAAGGGGAAACGTTTCTGTATGCATTCAGTAGAAAATAATATGATTATCACAAATGGAGAACAATTCTTCTTACATTTTTACTTCCACTTCTCATCTTAAAAATGCTGAGTGTTGTCCTCTTGCAGATTCTATAACTTCTTCGATAACCATCAACTGGTCAGGAGACACCTGGAATAAAATCACAAACAGTTGAAATAACAGCTGGCTTCTCTTGAATTTTTTGTTGTTGTTTTGTTTTTTGAAGTTAAAACACACAAATTCTGCTACTATGTAGGAATAACTTCCAGTGCACAGAAATCTTCAGATTTAGAGTTGATTTTATAATCTGCTCTGTTTATCTTTCTGGATATTGGGAATCGGTGGTAGTTCTGCCAAATTGAGGCCTGTTGAAGTACACTTACCCGTAACGAGCAATCCAGTCTCAGGTGTTCTGTGTTAATTTTCACTAAAGTGTAATCAGCAACAGAAAATGAAACTTATATTTACAGTGAATCTTTAAGTAGTTTCACCATAACTTTGCTATACAAGGTGTGAAGTATCGAATAGCCTAACACCAGTCAAGTGTAATATGTAGTTTTTTCCTGTTTCACTTCCAATAAAGAACTTCAGTGAGCAGCACAGACCTATACAAGATAAATTGTCTAATTTATCTGCTGTGACTGTTTGCACCTGTGAATCAATTCAACTTTCACAGGTGAAGTTAGAATTGGACTAACAAGCTGAGCAAAGCATTACCTCTAGATAAACTTCTTCCTGTTGTGCTTTATCACTATGTTAGAAAAAAACTGAGATATTTTCTCAGGATGTCATTGTTTGATGTTGCTTGTTTTCAAGTTACGTAGGTAGGAGAGAGGTGTTAAATATTCCTATTAATGTAATTTATTAATGTAATTCTGTTTTGCCTGTGTATAACCTATTGTTGCCTGCTTTGAAGGTTTTATGATAGACTCTCTTGTTATATGATGATTATTTTGCTCAAAAATCACTACTTAAGTTTTTAGGTTAGTATTGTTAATGGATGATGTCAAGTTAATACTACTGTATTAAAAAGCTGTAGAAGCAAACCTTTGTTAGGATTGCTTTTTTTCGTATGTGCTATAACTTAGAAGAAAATGGGGAGAAAAAATATTATCCTTTTCTTTAATTTCTGATTTTAGAGAGAGATTCTAGAAAATAATTGCACTAACTGTGTCTTCTTCCTGGTCTGTGTATCAAAGAAACAGAACTGCACCATGTTTTTCTACACTGACTAGTCTATGCATGAGGATTGGTGGTGTCTCATTTTTGGTGGTTTTTGTTACTGACTTATCTCTTCTGTAACTAATTTTACCTTCATGGATTTGCTCTTTTGGTATGTAAGTTTGGGCTTCGCTGCTTCTGCAGAGCTAATATTAAAAATGATATAACTTTTTGCTTGTATCTTCTCTTCCTTCATGCCTTGGACGTAGCTTCTATGGTCAAATTGTCTTTATTTATTTTCATTGTCTAAGAGAGCGTGTCTGGGGTTGTAGTACGGTAAAGTATGACCTTCTATCCTTATGTTTTCAAATGTATTGTGATGTTTATTGCTTCACTTGTGTGAAGTTGTGTGGAACAGTATAAAAAAGTATGATTAAAAATGAATTTCCAACAAAGAATAACTGGGGTATTTGTGCTTTTTAAGAATGCTTGAGGAAGCCCAGGTTCAAAAGGTTACAATTTTAGTGCTTCATACCCCTCTTTATTTTCCAGTTAAGTTAATAGGAATGTTCTGATTTAGTGCTGTTTGTGCTTGAAGTACTTTATTGGTTATGGCTTGGACAGTAATGTGATTGAATTTCTTATATCTGCTAAGGAAATTGCATCAATATAGCAACTATTGTTAACTTCTATGTCTTGAAAAAGACTTGCTATAACTTTCTTCTCTGAGACAAATTAAATAATCTTTATTAGCTCAATAATCCTGAAAAGGATCAGGTCTCTTCCTTTGTGACCCCAAAGGAATGGGTCTTGACATTTAAAAATTCAAAATTTGGCTTTCATGTTCTGTTAATGCTTCTTTGTGGATGTTGGAAAAAGCAGGTCAGGCGTGCTGCCAAGATGCAAATCCACTCAAAGAGAAGGGAGTCTATCCCACACTAGTCAGGGGTGCAACAGTCCAGTTGACAGCTAACACCATGTATCACAGTATATGTTCTAGATTATTGATACCACCTACAGACTTTATCATATTTTTTCAGTTCAATTTTCTTACAAAAATAATGACTGCAGTCTTATTCTCTTGATGGGCTTATGAATGTTCTTAGTATGAACTTAGAATTGTTTACATACCTAGAGACTTCTAGAAAGACAATTCAGCTCCCTATGTGAAAATCATGTGTTAGTAAACTTGCATGTTGGCAACAACTGTTCTGTAATTATTACAGTTATAGCCCTAACACCAAGGTCAATGGTCAAATGAAACTGAAAAGGAAGAATATATTTGCAAGTAAAAATATAAAACTGGCTGACCATTCAACTTTTTTTTTTAATAAACTTTTTAAATTGCTTATCAAATCTAGCACCATAGGCGTGTCAGGGTCCTCTCTACCTTTCCCTAATAGTACCTCATAATACTTTCCCTAGGAGTTCCCTAACATCATGAAGAGTTGCAATCCACAAATTTTAGTATGAAAAGTTTTTTGGTTTTGTTGGGTTTTGGTTCTTGTTTTTAATTTGATTCTGTTATGGAAGTTGATGATATATTTCATCACTGTTTATAAAACCTGTTATTTGCATAGTTTCATCCATACAATTTCACATGGCAACTTTCTAAATTTACAGTATAATTTTACTTAATTAAATTGAATGTGTCTTAAGCAATGATATACAATCAAAATTCCTCCAAGAATTGGTGATTACTACCGAATGTAACAGAATAGAACCCGAGTTTTGGCTATAGCTTTACTATTGGTCTATTATGCATAATTCTTTTTTGTGCCTTTTTTCCTGAAGAGTACAGTTTTCTTTCCCAAAAAGTAGTCAGTGACAGTGGTCCTTTTTCTTAAAACAGATGTTCAGGAGAAAAGAACTGAAAAAGAGGCTTTAAGGATTTTTAAGACATCTGTGGCAAAGAATTCAGTGTACACTTAGCAGTAGTTCCAATAGTACTGCTTCTTTCATGTGGTGTACTGACACTTTTTCTATTTATTTTCTTCTGTTATTTTTGAATGGTAAATTATCTGTTACTACAGATCTTCGCATGTGAAGATATTTTCAGTTGTGATCAAAATTATTCAGCTTCCTCTCAGATAAAACGAATGAGTATCAAGTGCTTTAGAAAATGAGAATTTGTATGGACAATGGAATAGGCTTCTTAGACACATTCGGAGATTGCAGTAAGTGAAGAATGGTGGAAAATTAATTCTGTATCTCATGAATGGGTTGAAATGTGATTAGCTACAAAGGAATAGCATACCATGTAAGTTATGATGGATCTATAACTTGATTTTTAAAATGTGAATTGATTTCCTATAGCAGGGATAACAGAATGTAGCCAAAGAGTATTTTAGTGGAAGATGAGATATATGCAGTTTCTAAAGAAACCATAGAAGATGCATCAAGTAGCTGTTGTCTTACTATTTTATTGTTTAGATTTGGATTTTGGTGGGGTTTTTGGTTTTTAATTTGATACAAACTTGGGGTTTGGTTTTGCTGTGCTGTTTTTTTTTTTTGGTTTGGGGTTTTTTTTGCCTTGGTTGGGGGTTGTTTTGTGTGTGGGTTTTTTTGTTTCGGAGTGGTGTTTTTTTCCTTTTTTACTTTGTTTTGGTTTTTTTGGTTGTGGGGGGTTTTTGTTGGTTCTTAATAGAAGTGTCTAGGGAAGTTCTAATATTTTTTTTATTGAATGTCTTTTGTCTCTTGGTAGCGGAATAGATTTTGTCAGTCATGGAAGTCATGTAATGCCCAAGTAATTGATGGGAGTGGAAGGTTCTGCTTGTTCATTTCCTTAAAATGAATTAAAAGAAAAATCAAAAAATCCTGGTATCAGACAATCCCCTTATTTAAGTGAAGAGTCCTGCAGCCATAGCTACTAGTCATGATAAAAAGACTACCTGCTATACTGCTGCTAAAGGTGGTGAGATGTTAGCACAGAAGTAGAGATATGTTGCTTAAAGCTATGAGTAAGGAAATTTGGCTTCTCAGTCTGAGATGGTGACATACGAATTGTTGGTATTCTGTATGTGATGATTTTTTTTTTTTTAATTAGAAATATTTAGCTTTTTTGAGCTATGGCGAATTATTTCAGCTGTGTCTAACTATATTATTTTTATGCCTCAAGGACTTGCCATTTAGGTGGCCTGTGATATTGGTCTTGGGACAGTTGTGTCCTGCTTTGTGACATGTCAGTTACAAAAATGTTTGAGCTTATATTCTTTAAAGAAATATTTATTGCTTCCTATTTTAGTACTGTAACACTAAATTTTAATGCAAAGGTATTTCATTTTTCAGAAATAAGATTTTCAAAATCGTTATATTTTACCTTTCCTCATCATGTTCTTTTTCTATCTCCAATAATCTAAAATACTACATTTTTTCATAGTAATGTCCAACAGCCTCTGGCTAATTATTGAGTCAGTTACAAAAATTCATGTATTAATTAGATGATATACAGTCATGGAGAGGAAAAAACTAGTCTTGTAGGATATTTAAAACTCAGGGGGTATACTATAGGCAAGTAGTAACAAGAATCCACCCAACCTGGTGCTTAACTACTGTGATTAGAATAATTAATTTAAGCTTAATCATAATATTTGGGGGACTGGAGTCACAGTCTTCAGTTTAGAAAGGGAGGGAGAAATAAAAACTGAATAAAGCAATACTTAGTGAAGGTTAATATGGCAAAAAAGTTTTATATTGTGTAAATGACTTAAATGAAAAATGTGGTTTTAGTTTTGGTAAAGCCTGACCAATGAGAATCTTTTTCAAGTTACTGTGGAGTGACCTTAATGCTGTAAATAATCCCATTGGCCATGTCCCAATATAGTGCAGATGAGAAAAGGATGCAGGAAATTCTGTTGTTTACACATGTGTCTGTAACACTGAGAAGCAAGAGGAGCACAGCAAACTCAGAGGGTAAGGGATCTCAGGCTTGTGAGTTTACTGTTTAATTTGTATACTTCTCTTCAGGGACAAAGTATGAGTTACTATCATGCAGATAGTAAGGAGGAAAACAGCCTGAAATACCCAGCAAAAGTATTGAAGATCAGAAAAGAGATAGTATTTGAAGTATATGGCTAAGTTAGATCTAGCTAGATTTTTCTCTTCTGTCCTTTTCGCTACTGTTGGGCAGTATTCTAATACCTCATTAAGCATAGCTTGTTTTACAGATGTGGTAGGATCTTTTCTTACTGTAACCAGGTAAGGTTTCAAAGCTTGTTAAATGTTTTTTTCTTATTTTCTTTTTTTTTTATTTAGAAATTCGTATAAATGCAAAAAGTTCAAGGATTATACTGTTTCAATACTGAAAACCTTTTTTAAATCATGATAAGAAATGCATCTGCAATAGGGTAAATGGTAAATCTTTGATAACTTAATCATTGTTTGCATTATGAACATGTCATGAGAATGCTTTTATGAGTTTGCAGCAGTTCATATTGCATTTTTTGTTAGAAAGCAGTATTTTCACAGTATTTCTATTTTCTTAAATTCCACTGATGAGTTGTATAATCCTAACTTCCTTCAGAAAATATCTGATGATAGGATAAGGAAAAAAGTGTGTTCTGTTCTTAGCTATATATTATTCTAATGTAATGAAATATAACATATTGATACTATGATTTGTTGATACTGGACAAAGTTACTTGGCTTTCATTATTTGAAAGGCAGATATCCCAGAGGGTATGACACTGAGTGGATGATCCATCACCAATGAGAACCAAGGGTCAAATTTGAAAAGTAATATTGATGAGTTCAGTAAGTATATATAACAAATACCACTAACAGGCCTCCTACTGACTATGCAGGTTTCTGCATTTTGTCTTAGTTCTCACTGATTCTTACAACCATTTTGTAAAGCAAACTCTGCTATAAATAATCCTGTTGCTAGAAGTCTGGCTTTTGTTTTAGATTACAGATGTTAGAAAATTTAAATTTTCTTGAGTTTCTGAATGCAATTGTAAGCATAATATAATGAAGATAAAAGAATTTCCGTAATATATTAGGTGTTATTAATAGAACTAGTCATACCACTCTGTCATGAAACCTCCCAGAGAATTTTATGAAAAACTTAGTGGAAAATGTGAAATAAGATGTCTGTCATTTTTATGTATTTGCACGTAGCCAGTTTTGAATTGATGCCACTCTATGACCTTAAATATAAAGTATTACTGTTAACCTCAGGTAGAACTGAGAAATAAATCATTAGAAAATGAATACTCTGAAGCAGCTGATAATGAACAGACTTAAACCACTGTCATTGACTTCAGCACCAAGAGGGGTAGATCTTGGAATCATTTAAAGCGTACAAATTTGATATTCTACTAGTTGACTCTTCTGTGGGTTGAAGAGGCTAGCAAAAGTTACCCACAATAATAACTCCATATTGATAACTTTTGTTCCATTCGAATCCACTAAATTTAACAAACAGGAAAATAAAATTTTATGTTCCAAGTTGCTTTTCATAAAGCATTCAGAATAACGCAATATGTCTGCTACCACTTTTATTTAACAAGTCTTATTTTATTCTTCCTCTGAAGTACAATTGACAAGAACATACAGACATTTAAGGCAACACTATCTCAGGAAAAACTACTAGTGCAAATTTTAATTCAACTAGCTATATTTTTGCAGCTTATAAAAATATTCTTACAATGAAGTATATATTACTTCTATTTAAATACTACTTTCTATTTTTTCTGCCTTTTCCCCTATATCAAATACTTGTACGAATTGCTCATAAATGAAGAAGTCACTACAATAGTACAGCTGAATAAAGTATAAGCAAAATTCCAAGGGAAAAACAATTCTAACATTGACATTCAAGGTACATTAACTGGATCAGTAAACAGGCATATGTGGCATGTTCTCTGAAGTGTATAGTACAGCTTTTCATTGTTGGGTTTGGTTTTGCCCACTTCAACTGCAAACAACCCACTGAACACTCCAGCATCAAGAAAAGGAATACAGGGCATTATGGTGCATACAAGCTTTCCAGGTTGCTTAGTAGACGTGTCTTGCTGTTCACCACTAAAATTTTCATTAAGGTATTAAAAAGAAAAAAAAACCCTACAATAAAGAAATTGCACAAGCATGAACTTTCCTGTTCCAAGGATCCCTGTCAGTGCAAGGCAAGATACTTCAGAGAGACATGAAGTTTGGCTCCCTAGAGGGCGTAGGAAACAGTACCTTACATGTCAAAGGTGCTGTTACTAATGTCATTATTGTTACATTAATTGAGAAGACTGTGGGTCTGGTTATGGTGCATTGTAAACTCCATAAATATGATCCATTTTACAAGTAGTTACCAGTGGGTCTAAAGGCAATTACCTTTTCTGTGATGTAGGTATTCCAAGCAAACTGCATTTGGAAACAGCAGTTTTAAGGTAAGTCCCATGGAAAACAGATAAACCTGCATTTATATTAAACTATATTTTAGCAAAATGAAGAAAAGGGAAGAAAGAATAACAACAAACTTTTGAGTAATATTGAAATCTTCAATTTAACTTTGTAGTTTGTTTCCCTAACAAGGATTGATTCATAGCTTATTTTCCTATAAATTTCTGCGTACATCCTCTTTAACAACTGTCTGTTCTTTAGCTTTCTTGTTCTTACTCTTATTTCTCAGCTTTGAATGTTCCACTCTACTTAACTGAATTACAATAGTATTGAAAACTGAACACTAATCTCGCAACTTTATAAGGGCTGCTTTAATGTCAAAGGTTTTCCTGCATTCCCAAAACAGGAGATCTTAATTGCAGTTACAATTGTCTGCTAAGCTTCTATATAGCTAGCAAAATAGACAAATTAGTGTGTAAACAACACTTTTACTGTTATTAATAGTTCATTTCTTTTGTATTGACCCTTACTTGGCTTTTCTTTTAAAGCTGTTAGAATTCCTTCCACCCACCCCCCACCCCCCTTATTTCCCCTGCGTTTAAGAAGGTATTAACAGGGTTGTACAACAGAGATATACTTTTAATTTAACTGTCATCAAATAGAGAAATAGTAAGATATAGAAACTACATTATATTGGTATTAATTTCCTGTTAAGTTTGCTGGAAACCGTATTCCACATTCTTTTGGAAGAGCAGGTCTCTAAGCAAAGGACACTTTTGCTACTATTCCCATTTCAGTCAATGCCACAATCTTTCACTGGTTTACTGTGAAAACAATCCTCCCTGAACAGCTTGATCCTCTACACATGCTGATTTGAGTAACCTAGGTTTGATTTACATTGGGTTAATTCTGACCTATTTTGTGCCAAATCCATTCTTATTTAATGTCAGTCACGTTACTGGGGGAATACCCTTCTGACTGAAGAACAGTATCCAAAAGAAAGTATGCAGAAGGAACCAGGCTGAGTAACCATACTTCTGTATAAGTAACTTATACAATTAATCTCTACTCTTTTGGTGGGACTAATCATAGACCTGCTGTGGACACTGAGAGATTAGAGATGCTGCGCTATGCATTTAAGTGACCTCAAGGATACAACACATGGTACTTTGTGGGTTATTTTGTGACCACGCTGGTAACTGTAAAACCATGGCTTATGTGACAATATGAATTATTTCTTAAGTACGTTTCCCTCAAAGAAGACTTAGTGGAGTTGGAGTCATCACAGGATGCTATCTTACAGCATTAAATCCCACCAAAGTCCTTGAACCATTGAAAGACATAAAATGGTGTTAAAATACTACAGTGGTTAAGGACAATTAGGAATAATTATATATAAATGTCCAAGAAGTAATCTTTTTTAAAAGAATATCCTTTAAATATAGAAGAAATAGCTTCTATACCTATTCTGATAGAACTGAGCTTATCTCTGCAGAACAGAATCGTTAATTCTGATACAGCTATATCAAAGTAGTTGAACAAGCTAAGGGATAGGTTCTGACTCAGAGAACACAAAATACTCATGAGCGTTCTTTCTTGTCTGCTTATGTGGGTGGGAAAAATCCCTTATTTCCAGACTGACTCTTAAGTAGTGTTTTGAAGAAAAACTCTTTCGTGTCCTAATAAACATTGGAACGTTTTATGTCTTGGTCTGACACAATGCATCAGATACCTGTGATTCATTTTCCCTACTCCCAGTGTTATGAAATTGATTTTGAAAGTAGGTCATGTTTTGAGCAGAAGATCATAAATGATTTCAACTATAACAAGACGATTCTTAATCTCATAAAATAAGGCGTATGATTTTAAGATATTGTCAGGAATTTTAAAAAAATTGAAGAATTCCTCAGAATATAAGTAGGGATTAAAAACTTAACTTTTTCAGAGATATGTCTTTACATCTTCACATATTTAAAACAATTCCAGCCCCTTCCCCCACGTTGTTTTGTTAGTAAGCAAAAAAAAACTGTAAATGAAAGTGAAGCTATCCAATTTAAAGTCACTTTTCAACTGAGTAATATACAAAAAATTGTTAGATATGTGGTATAAACTCTAGAAAATAAACTTGTGATAATTTTTGTTTAAATAATGAAACTTCTCTATATGTTTAAGTGGCCATTACTGTTTGTATGGACAGGTTTTAGCATTGTGTCTGACCTAACTCTTGTTCAGTAAAGTGCTTTTCAGAATGGTTAAAGAAGTCTGTCTTCAGTTCCGTCTTTGAAACTGAAAGGAGCCCAGCTGACCTATCTATAGCTCAATCTGAAAAATGTGAAAAAACCCCCACAGACCCTTGAAGTTCTCAGTGCCATTCGGGAGTAGCTGAGCATCTTAAATGTTGGCTGTACCTAATAGAAACTTACAGAGGCTTTCATGAAGAGATTAATCTGGCTTTTAAAAATACATAAATAAACCATTGAATATTACAATGATAAAGTTAGCAGTGGCTGGGAAAGATACGTAACCATTGAGACCCTGACATGATACAATGGTCTTTGGTCTGAACAGTGTACTGTAAGCTTATTTAAAGCTTACCTGCAAATTTTTATATTTCAGATATCTTAAATTGATTAACAACACCCTGGATGAAAACAAGTAGCTGAATGAAATGTTTTTATCTTCCTTTTCTTCTTTAACTTTAAAGTACAACTGGATTTAATGCTTGCAAATTTTAAAAAGACTTCTAAAATCAATTATGACTGACATGTTCAAAGGCAGATCTAACCTTGTGAATGGTGTATGTCTTGAGTATTATTCACATATGTTTCTGAAGTCTTCCCTCTTTCTGGAAAGTTCAGAGCAAATCAATGAAAGATATTCTTCTGTGTCATGTCAAAGTGCTATCTGTCAGTATAAGCAAGATAGTACATATGTGTACTGGCTGACAACACTGTGTGGAGTCTCTTGAGATTCTCTGTTGTTGACTGACAACTGGTTCTGTCACAACTTTGCTGAGCAGTGTAGGAAGCTACCTGCTTAGCCTGCTTGTCTTCAATAAAGGGGCTATGAAAACACCTTTAGCACACTCTTCATTTCAATGTGGGGTAAAAAATGTTTGTCATATTAAACACTCACTGAAACTAATTTACTCTACTTTCTGTGGAAACAGAGGAGGGAGATTTATGCACTTGGTTATTCTTTGCCTTGGGTGAGGAACCACTGAAAAAAACCCACCAAACAGGAACCATTTTAATGTGATTGAGAGTAAATCTCATGGTGTGTGAAGAACAATTTGCCTAGGTGTTTTAATAAATTGCATGGTGTTCATTTGCATCTTTAACCATAAGCATTAAAAAAGAGATAGTGTTTTGGTATGCTGAACTAATATTAACTGATGTGAACCCTACTCTTCTGAAGCAGTTACCTGTTTCAAGTTTGAGAACAGATTGCTGTTCTAAAAAAATCTCTCTATGATCTTCAGGTGATGCCTATTAGATCAGACCTTAACTGATATGAATTCATTTGTATGAATTAACATTGCCTTAGTTTAAATACACTCTGAATTTGGTATGAATTGAGGTTATTATTCAGATTTTTAGTTATAGCCTGTTTTTCCTAACAACCATACAGAGCATCATTTGGACAATAAAGGTATTCCATGGTAGATTATAAATCTAGACATCGAGTCAATGACATGAGATTATAACTCAGGTTGTGTAAACCTGTTTCTAAGTTGGTTACCCTGGAATAAACTAAAACTGTGGCAGTTTGTACTTAACCTAATTACCTTGGAAGTTGATTTTTGCCTCTTTTTTTTCATTGATCATATCCTAATAAAAAGTGATAGCAACCTCAAAGGGGAGCTAGCCAAGCAAACAGTTGTGTCTCAAAAGACACAGCTAGCTAGTTAAATTGGATTAAGCTTGTTTCAGCTTATGCTTAATCTTAGTTCTGTTTGAGATTGTCTGGGAAAGTTGTTTTTCACACATACTTCCCTCCCCCCCTGCATGATCTGATTATACAACTTATTTTTTCAAGTGTAGTGGCTGAGAAATGAGTATGAAGTCTACAGACTCGAATGTGTAAAAGTTATGGTTGATATATTATGAAGATTTATAATCAAACAAAACATTCTTGGGGAAATGAAGTTACCGTAAATTATATTTAAAGCAGTGTAGAGGGTTAATTAACATTGATTATATACAGTTGTGGGCTTGCTTCTGGGGCAATGGGTTGGCTGATGTGGATCATGTGCAGCTGTGGCTTGTTCCTGCTAAGTAGCTAAATAGCACTGAGGAAGCTGGAAGAGAGGGAGCACTGGTGGAAGAGGAGCCCTGGGTGAAGAGAGGCAGCAGGTGAAGAGGAGCCCTGGATGTAGGAGAGAGAAGGAGAGGCTGGCTGGAGGAGAAGCCAGGAACCTGGATGCAGCAGAGGCAAGAAGCAGGATGGACTGGTCTGAAGAGGATGAAGAAACAGCACGGACAGTGGATGAACTTTTGGAGGCTTGTATGGGAAAGCCTTGTTGCAGCTGGCTAGTTTTGTAGTGTTGCAACAAAACAATACTTCAGAGTTTCTTTTAGCCTTACGGGTAGTAAAGGACAACATCTGTATGTACAAATATTTGTTACCCATATTTAATCTTAAGGATTTGAATACAACCTCAAAGATGTGAAGAAACATCAGCTTGTCTATGGAAAAGAATTTGAAAGATATTGCAATGATATGTAAAGACTTGTGTTAACAAGTAGACCTAAATCACAATCATTATAATACTACTTCTTCAAGGTGAGAACCAGTATCTAAACTGCTCAAAGTTCATTGAAAGTGGCAGCCAAAAAAGAAAGAAAAAAAAAAAGGCAGAATTTGTTTAGTTTTTAAATTCATTGTAATCTGTGATGACCTTCCAAGTTGACTTTCTTTATGAAGGTGCATATGTACAGTATGTATATAAACTGTGTAATATTATATAAACTGTATTCCTGTGTTTAAAAACAAATTGAAACTATGAAGAGGATTTACTTTAAAATGGATATTTAGACATGGGGAGAAAATGGTAAAAGGCAAAGCAGTACAAAGGAACAGAGAGAAGTAGACCAACTTCTCTTCTGGTGCATCTGTTTACAAAGAGAATTAGAACATTTCATTTTGAGCAAGAACCTCTAAGACTACCATTGGCAACAATAATGTAGGATATAATGTGAAATAATTCTTGTTCTTAGTTACTGCTTTTAATTGTTGGCACCTTATGTCTTACTCTAACCAAAAAGACCAAGATCTCTTTACCTAGGGGTGTTTTTATTTGGTGGAAAGAAAAAAAAAAAAGCACAGTTCTTAAAAGCTTTTAACCATCCTGGTTTGACTTCTGTCGTCAAATTATCCTATTGGCATAGAAAGTTTCCAGTATATTTTACAGAAGCAATTCACACATTGAGAGACATGTATGTTACCATGTGGATACAGGAATCACACTAAAGGTCATAGTTTCAATAAAAGCAACAGTCCAAATAGAAAATTTTGAGGAATCTTATGGACAATTAAATGTTTCCTGCAAGTCAGTAATTGTTGCTGTTACAGATATATTTTTTCTGAGTTGTTTCCACCTGTGCTTAGAATTGACCTTCAGCCTGGGAAGTATCTGGGAATGCTTGATTATCTTGTTCACCACTTTCTTAGCACACAGTGCTCCGCATATTTGCAGTTCCTGTTGGCAGAACAGGTTTATGGGAATAAAGCCAAGGTTTATACACATTCTTTCTTCTTTTTCCTTGTGCCTTATAGCTGTGCCTTTCCACGTTGCTATATCAGGGCACACCTTATAGTGGAAATCAGACTATGAGTTTGCTTCTAATTCAATTAGCTTAGGAAGTGATGAAGAGGGACAGAAGAAAGTTGTGTGGCATTGTATCTCTATAAGAAGATGAGTGCATCCCTGAGAATAGTAAGTATTATGCATGCACCGTAGATCTCTTCGAAAGGAAGAGAAACATCTAGAGATGAAAAAGGGTGATCTTTCATAGGCATTTGTCTTGCAGATTTGAATAAAAAACCTGGCTACCCCTCAAACTCAAGAAAAAGTAAGTTATGTGAAATGCAATGAAACAGTCCTTATTTTCATGGTAGGTGCATATTGTAGTACTTATTTGGATTTAACTTTTCTTAAAATTTTGCTCATACCTATCTTAACTAAATCTGGTTTTGCATATACCCAGTGTCTGTCTTGCTAGTTGCTCCTTGATTCCATAGAAGCCAAGTATTAAATTATTCCAGACTTTAAATACTTAAACTCATTTACAGTTTCAGGTGTTATCTGGCATGTGAGGAGTAGATTTTCTTCTGAGCATCTCTTGCTTTCTGCAAACGTATTTTAAGAACAAACTTTTTCTTTGTATGTCAGCATTTTGACTCTATCTCCTGGAAACAAGCACAGGGACTTGCAATAATAGAAGTGGGAAAGTTACCTACTTGAATTGTATGTTGTTAATATGCAATCAGCTTTGATATTTCAAGATATTTTGAAACTGCATTTCTTTCTAGAATATGTGCATTTCATGCATGGATGAGAGTGTGTAGGCCCTGGTATCTATTATGGAAGTAATATAACTAACCCAAAAAATGGTCAAAATCTTAGCAAATTAGAGATTTTCAAGAATGGATTGTAGCAGTCTTAAATATGTTTGCATTAACCATTGCATGCTTTGTGGCTTTTGATTTGTTTGGGTTTGGTTCAGTTCAGAGATTTGAAATTTGTTGTTTTGATTTCTTGTTTTCTGGCGGTTATGGCAATGTTAAAACTGGGAGAAGTGGGCGTGCACAGTTCCTGAGAAATTACACTGCTCAGAGAATCATGGAATTGCTGAGGTTAGAGGGTACCTCTAGAGATCATCTAATCCTGCTCAGAGCATATTACTCTAGGACTTCTATAAGCATGCCTTTGTTTCAAAAGAATTGCTGTCAGACTAGAGACTTTATTTTCTCTAAAATGAGCAGGACTATTTCCTCTTGAAATTATAAATCTTACTTAAAAGGATTGGAGTTTATTATGGGGAAGGATAGCAAATGAAGATAAACTGGCAATGTGACTGGTGTGGCCAGCATGAGGGCCACTCGGGGCTACTTCATGTTTCCTTTTGTGAAGTTATAAATTATATATATGTAATTTTACCCTACATGTCTTCATATGAGTTATGAAAACCTTCAGGAAAAGCACTCTATTATTAACAATAGAAAGAATTCCTTCTCTGGAGTCAGAGAATTTTAGTTTCTTACCATGAATACTCGATTATCAAGGAGCAGTATACTTAATATTGTTGTATAGTGTAAAATCCTGATTTCAGCATTGTGGTGATAGCTCTATTTTCCTTTGGTTTCTGGATAATCCTGTCTTGCTTCTGACTAAATCAGAAAAAGATTCAGCTATTCCCGAGTACTCCTTTCACTTACTAATCTCTCTGTGGTTTATTGCCTTTCAGTCACCATCTTTAATGTGCTCATCCTTTACCTTTTGTCCTGGGAATTTAGCTACATGTGGACTGCTAATATAGTAATACACTTTCTGGGGGTACTTCAGCAACACCTTGTCTGTCACAATATTTTATATGGTAGTAAAATGCAATTTCCTCTACAGAACTACTATGTTCCTGAAGTTACTTTAAGGTTTTGAACTTTTTAGGCTTGATAGAGTAGCTAATAAACTTTGTTTCTGGACTTTTCAGTAGAAGGGCAAGCTGGGTTTCTTTTTTTGCTTGCTGTCTGTCACAGTATTCCTTCTCATCATCTAGCAGTGATCAGTTCAAAAGTGGGATCTGACTCCAGTTTTGCACAGATTCTACTAAACAGTTTACTTACGTTTGGTCCTACTCCTTTTACTGTCTCTGGAATATTTTAACCTCTCCTCAGATTAAACTTATTTATTTATTTTCAAGACAAAAGTGTTTATACCATAAGGAAATAATGAGGAAAATAGTGATATTTGGTTTTCCTAAGATTTTCTATTTGGCCAGACCTATAGGAAATGTATAAAACTTTACTCAGCACTTCTGTCTTTACTCTTTCTCTGCCAGTCTAACTATTTTGTGTTTATTTTCCCTCAGTTTTATCTTTGGGGGTTTTACTTCAGGGTTTTGCTTTGTGGTTTTGGTTTGGTGTGGTTTTGTTTTGTTTTGGTTTAGGTGTTCTGGTGTTTTGTTGCTTGATGGTTGGCTTCCATCATGCAATTGCATTAAGTGAAGAGTACTTTTGTTGAGAAGCTATCTGGATTGTTTGTTAAGATGTTTTTTGATCAAGAACAAATGGTATCTTAATTTTGTCCATTTACATTGACTTGCACAGTGATTATTAGGACCGTTTATGAAAAAAACGCTATATATTTTCTCATGGTGTACAGTTAGTGCAATTGTTGTGGGCCACTAGTATACGATCAGTTGCCTTACAAGTCTGTAGTACGCATTTCACTCTGTTGTCACAACCATGTATAGTTTCACATAGAGTGTTACCCCATATAGTTAAATTCAGGTTAACTTTAGATCTTAGGGTTAATGTAACATTATCACGTACTGTCAATACTTGTCCCTGTGGTGTTACAGATGGTATTCCTCCTGTAACTTGTTTTAGAGGTGGGTTATGACTGACCTGCAGTACCTGAGTTGTTCCATGGGTGAATGAAAAGGCAGAATCTGTTAAGAGATAAGTTTTGGATATATGGTCTAGTTAACAGTGTTTCCATGGTGATGTGGTAAGGACACATTTTCTGCAAGAGAAGACATTTTGGTCTTGGACGTAATCCAAACCTCACTTATTGTTAACTTGTTCCCTTTGTTGTCTACAGCATCCCATACTCCTTTTTTGTTGTAAAAGGAGAGTCACCCAGATAACCCCTGTGTTGGATGTTTAACTGCAATCTAATTTTGTGGATTTCAGGGGGGGTTTACTTCTGGTTTTAACAGGAATTTGGGCAGCTACCAAGATGAATCCCTTATCTATGGTACTTCCCATGGGGATTTGTCACTTGTGTGGCCAACTTACAAGTTCTCACAGATAGGATCCCTACTTGGAGTATTTAATAGATTCATTCGTGCAGGTGCTGGTTTAGTAGTCCATTCCATCTCTCTACTGTCCCATTACTTTGAGGTTGATACAGTAGTTGGAAGATCCATTGTACAACATTTGAACCAGATCAGGCTTGTACTACTTTATTCTTAAAATGTTATCCATTATAAGAATGTATTTCTCTGGTGTCCTGAGTTTGGCTGGGATAGAGTTAATTTTTTTCCCAGTAGCTGGTACAGTGCTGTGTTTTGGGTTTAGTATGAAAATTATGTTAATAACACACTGATGTTTTAGTTGTTGCTAAGTAGCGTTTACTCTAAATCAAGGACTTTTCAAGTTTCCCATGCTCCACCAGTGAGGAGGTGCACAAGAAGCTGTGGGGGAGCAGAGCCAGGACAGCTGACCCGAACTGGCCAAAGGGATATTCCATACCACAGAATGTCATGCTCAATATATAAACTGGGGGGAGTTGGCTGGGGCCTGCTGGTCACTGCTCGGGGACTGGCTGGTCATCAGTCAGCAGATGATGAGCAATTGTATTATGCATCACTTGGTTTTTCGTTTGTTGTTTTTGGGTTTTATTCCTCTTCTCCTTTTCAATACAGTTGTTGCTATTATTATTATATTATATTTCAATTATTAAATTGTTTGTATCTCAACCCACAAGTTTCACCTTTTTCCTGATTCTCCTCCCCATCCTGCTGGGGGCAGGGTGTGGGGGGAGTGAGCAAGCAGCTACATGGTACTTATTTGCCATCTGGGGTTAAACCACAGCACTCTGGGTACGAGGAACGTAGCAAACCACTGGCTTAAAGCAGCAATGGTTGCAAGACCAGTGGTAGTTTAGGCAGGATGTACATTCTCTGTAAGGATGTCTTTTCATCCTTCAGGTGCTCATTCTAAGGGATTAATATAATCTACATGTGAAGTTTCCCAGATTAGTTTACCTTCCCTGATGTTGGTAAAATGTTGATAACATGAACTATACCATTGTTTGACAAAAATGGCACAAATCTACAATTTGTTTTGCCAGAGCTTTTACCACTGGGCATCCTCTCCTCACAGCCTGTTTAAATAAATCATAAATCCCAGTGTGCCCAAGCTATTACCTGTAACCAGGTACTCATTCTGCGTCAGAGTTTTGTGCTACAACTATGCTAGTGGAATGATCAGCCCCCTGACTCAGTGTTGCCTCAGGATTTTTCGGGTTTTGGTGACTAGATACATGAATAGATACATATTCTATGGATAGTTCTTATATTGAGCTAGATCATAAATCACTTTCCAGTGTGGTGGTGTTTTTCACCCATACATTTCTACCATTTACTTGCCAATATTTTTTCACCCAATTCTCTAGCCACTGGGTGGAATCCCAAGGGTAACAGCTTACTAGTTAAAATCAATTTTACAACAGGAATAGGTACACATAATTTGATTTCCTTTTCTTGAGTTGAGAGCTTGGTAGTTAGCAGCCCTGTGTAAACAGCTGAGTTTTCAGGTAGTGACAGTCAGTCAGTCCCTGTATTCTTCCCATAATAAGCCCATCACGAGTAGCACTTACAAAAGCACACGTACAGTTTTAATGGTTCATTTTGTCCTACTGCATTTATAGATAAGACGAAAGAAAATTAACCGGCTTAATCTGAAGTAGACATATTTTGTAAAGACATAGAATCCCTTTTAAAAAAATGTTTGACTGAGGTCTTCATAATTAAAAGGCATGTAACTAAGGATTAAGTCATGCAATTAGTAAATGGGTGTTGAAATATTATTCTCAAGTTGCTGACCTAGCTACTGAAGTCACTGAAAAACCTGAATTCAGTGAGCAGGTATTAGCATGGGGGAAGTGTAAGAATTCTTTTCTTTCCTGGTGATTTTCCTGGTGATTTCCTGGAGAACCCTTTGTGCTACCAAGGGTTAATACATTTCTCTTTGCCCATAACAATAATAGCCTGCAATCATGAATCAAGAGCTCTTCTTTTTCTTACTGGTGTTTATGATCATTAGGTAAAAAAGCAAAGGTTGCAATATAATAAAATAAGGTTTAGACCTATATTCCTGGTCTGTTCGCAAACCTCCACACCTTCTTTTTTTTCTCTGAGAATGTATCAGCTCGCTCCCTCATACTGTCCCCACACCACTCACATGATACCATGATTTTTACTTCCTATATTTTGTGCATGCTCGTTTTATTCTGTTAAAAAAAACTAAAAGGGATTCTGTGTTCTTTCTTATTGCTGAATTGTTAGGAGTGGAACTATCAGGAGACAGAAAATCCCCACTTTCACCCAGTTCTCTAGCTTTATCTTGTATTTCCATCCAATTATCTCTTATTAAGTAATTATGCTCACTGAGTTCCATATGCTGTGCTAGCTAGTATCCTGCTGCAAACTCAAGCTAGCAACTTTTAAACTGCCTGCAGGCAGGTTTTTTGGGGGTTTTTTTTGGGGTCTATTTTCAGGGTTGTGAAATTTCTGATGTTTAGAGGTCTGTGTCTAACAATATTAACACGTAGCTTTTTTTCTCTTAGTTATCTTTAACATACGCTTTAGAAATTATTCTTGTTCCCCCCTGGAAAAGACTGGTAATATTCTATAGGTAAGAGTTTTCAAAGTTCAATGTAGATATGTGATGTTTTACCGTGAATTACTTTTCTATGAGGTGGTCATATATAAGAGAAGAGAATTGTATTTGAAAGTATCACTGTAACGACAAGGATTATTAAAGATTCAGCATCAACTGATTCAGTAGTACAACAGTCTTCAATTAAATGTTTTTTTTAATTACTATTATTTCATCAATGCAGTATTTTTGAGTACATGAAAGAACAGTTTGATGTGAAGTGTGAAAAAAACCCAACCAAACCAATTAATTACAAAAAAACCCTTAAGAAGCCCACCCTAATCACCATCTGGAACTATGAGATTCTGACCATTTCAGGCACTTCTATAATAATCAACACATTTTAGTTATTTTTAAATCTTTGCTGCTTTTGAAGACTAATGTTTTAGTCTATTTCTTTTAAAATAGATATAAGCACAAATCTTAATCTTTCACAGCTGAAATAGAATTCCTATTGCCATTTTTATCAGACTTGCTGTACAACTCTGTAGCTACAGAGTTGCTCTGTTTAACATGGTCATTTAGGTGTGTAAGTATATTCATCCTTGATGCTGCTAGCCTTGTGTTTTGACACTCACAGAAAGCTCTTAGCTTTTTGATAAAATGAAAATGTTCGTGAAAAATATCTGCAGAAAACTTAAGCATTAAATTAAAATGTCTACTTCTAGGCATTCTAGGATTTTCATACAAAATAAATAAATAAAAATGTTTGGAAATGCTATTACAATGATGCTTGGCAGTTGATTTGCTGTCGTCATCCATGGTCTTCAAGGCTCACTAACCTGACAGCTAGGGTTACTGTAATGGATCAACATGATACATAGTAGTTGTTTGCTAAGAAAAGAAGTTTGTAGGCAAAGACTCACTTTAGCCAAAAAGATGTTCCTGCATCTTTTTTTCATGCCTTTTCTCCATAGTAGGGCCAGTCTGCTCTCTAGTCATCACTGAAATACATTCTCCTCTTTCTGTTTCATACAGTATTCTCACAAAAGTCAAACACTGTTTTACATATAATCTTGTATCCAATATACTATTTGTTTTGTTTTGTTCATAGACTCTTGACTGTTTTTTCCTGGATATTGCTTATGTAATTCTAGAAATTATTATATATTGAATGCAGTTTGTGATACTGTGAAAAGGGACAGTCCTACTTTCCTTCCATCTTGTATTTCCGTGTCATGTTTTGTGGAAACATTAGGTTTCATGCAGCCACTAGTCAAATAGATGAGGGCTCTGATGATATTGAAAACTGTCTAGCTCGGAATGTTGCATCTGTTTAATCTGATTATTTCACTAGTTTTACTAAGGGGAAAAGCTAACTATTCAAGAACATGTAGATGGATATGTGAGAAAGGCAGGGATGTCATTTCAGCAGCAGTGGATTTGTGCTGAGTTACACTGGTCATAAAAGTACAGCAACTACGCAAAGAAAATCATACTTTCATTAATGCCAATGGGGAAACACCCTTCTACTTCAGTTAAACCAGGGCTGTATGCAGAAGACCTGTGGATGCTTCACTATAAAATTAAATGGAAGTTCAACAAAGTAAAAACAGGAGTGTGATTAATATTCTGATTTTATTAATTTAATAATGACTGCGAGAAAAATGTCATGCTTTCCAGATTCTTGTGTTAAAAGTAATGTTACATTATAAGTTATTTATAGTGAGCACCTTGGTCACTGAACAACAACAAAAAAATATCTAAAATACTTTGAGAAAACGTTACTTTTTTTTGTACACTTCTTTTGGTTTTAGTAAGTGATAAAACTAAGTTAAATTGCATGGAAAGAATGTTACGGGTGATCAGAGATCTGAAAAGCCTTCAGTGAATCATAGGCTCTAGTTACCTGTCATTCTTTTATTTTTGAGAATTTGGCTTCACCCCACTTCCTCTGTGCTTCAGTGATATTCGATTGTCTGCGTTGTGTGCAAAGGAGACAGAGTGAGAAAATCTGGCTGCAAGCAATGAAAGCTACTGAATTTGTATGTGTATAGCAGGGTGAAAACAGACTACCTGACCAAAGAAAATCTGCATGTGTTTCTACATAGTGACATACCGAGGTATTTCAAAGCTGTATTTCTTGTACAATATTATGGATTCTGGTGTGAACACTTCAGTGCTGTCCTTCTATTTGAAAAGAAAACCATTTGCACATCTAGCAATAACAACACTTTATTCTTTGGGCAGTGTTTTTCAATAATTATTTCAAATAGTAAATTATCCTCATTCTACAGGTGGAGAAGTGTAAGCATGTATTGATGATTTGCTATTAGGCTTAGCTCTGTTAAAGGGGAGACCAAAGGCAAGGTCTGTTGTTCTAGTCATTAAACTACTGTATCTACTTCTACTCCATCAATGTTTAAGATTATTAATGTCAATAATATAATTCAATATAAATGCGATGTGCCTTTGTAGGAGTCAGTTTGTCTTCAGCAAGTCATGCTAGCTGCTGAACAGAAGAATTGCTCAGTGGTGCAGTTCTGGCTGGTTCCCTTTGGGTTTTTTTGTGGTTTGGTTGGTTGGTTGGTTTTGGTTAGTTTGGTTCTTTTTCTCCCCCCCACTCCCCCCCCCAAGACTTTAACCCACAAACAGACAAGAATGATCTTCAGTTTAGTCAACCTGTTCTAGAAGTCCCTATTTATTTGACTTATATTTTAAGCACTAATAAGGAAAATTGGAGGGATGAGTCTACAAAGCCACCTGATCTTAAATGGTTTTACAGATTTTTACCACTTTCCCATTTGGTGGGCTTTTCTTCTTTTCAAATTAAGCAATTATATTTTTAAAAATATCCTCTTTGATGAAGAACTTACTTGAAGATTAAAGAGCAAATAAATCTTCAACAGTAAAAAAAATCTCCTTTGACTGTCATCCAGTTTAAAAATGTGCTCTTCGCACCTGAGATAGGTTTAATTTAGAAGTCCGTGGAGAAATCAAAACCTTGGCCAAGTATAATATGTTACTAGGTGACATCTGTAGTACTTTGTTGAAGCGAGTGTGTGTGTCTGAGCTTCGTGTCAGCAATGTGAACTCTACTTATCTCTAAGAAATGGTGAATGAAGAAGCTTAATGTGCTTATGCTGTATTCTAATCAATTAAATATATAATCAATTAGAATAGAGATAATTAATGTCATTCTATTTTCTAGGCTACTTCTTATTTTGTTTATTTAGTTTTATCATTTTGGCTTTATAAATTAGTTCATAAGTAAGTCTAAGCTATACGCTATGAATCCATTCTGTGGGGAAGTCTTTACATCATGCTCATCTTTATATAATAAACAATACGAAGAAATGCATCTTACTTGGAATGGGGTAACAGGGTTACTTTTTTTTCTTCCCCTTCTAAAAGTTAATCACACTGAAAGCTGAATATGCAGCTTTCAAAGGCACTTCCTGTGTAATGTCTGACTTAATTGCACCTTTTCTATTTGTATTACTGAACTATATAATCTGTAGAATTTTTTATATTTTAGATATGAGAAGAGCAATGACACATTATTGAGATCAAATAGCTTTCAATAAGGATATAAAGAAACAAAGTTAAAGTGGTCTTCACGAGGGACACCACTATCAAGGTGTTGAAGAACTGGAACTACATAGAGAATATAAGTACTAAAGCTGCTCAATTCCAGG
>JAVJGI010000040.1:64533354-64620564 GCA_035590275.1 Ibycter americanus
TACATAGAGAATATAAGTACTAAAGCTGCTCAATTCGAGGTTTAAAAATGTAAAACTCATTAATAAAGTGCATTTTAATCCATAGAAAATCTTTGTCACACTGTAATTCAGTAAACCAAGTTATCCCAAGCTCTAGGATATTATTTGAAAGTATAGTTTTCATAAAGAATTTATTTCAAAATTATGCAGGATTTACTGCTTGAAAGTTGCAGCTGAGGTCACTAGGAACGTAAGGTTTTTCACAGAGAAGTAACTTGGTTTACTGAATTACAGTGTGACAAAGATTTCCTATGGATTAAAATGCACTTTATTAATGAGTTTTACATTTTTAAACCTGGAATTGAGCAGCTTTAGTACTTATATTCTCTATGTAGTTCCAGTTCTTCAACACCTTGATAGTGGTGTCCCTCATGAAGACCACTTTAACTTTGTTCATTTATATCCTTATTGAAAGCTATTTGATCTCAATAATGTGTCATTGCTCTTCTCATATCTAAAATATATCCCAAGCTCTAGGATATTATTTTAAAGTATAGTTTTCATAAAGAATTTATTTCAAAATTATGCAGGATTTACTGCTTGACAGTTGCAGCTGAGGTCACTAGGAATGTAAGGTTTTTCACAGAGAAATAAATGTAAAAGCACCAGCATTTATAGTACTTTTCACTTAAATGACAAATATTTTTATTATTTATACTTTCACCCTGGGCCAGCCAGCTACTGAAATGGATTGTGTTGAGACCTGTGTCTTTTAAGAAGAAACGGTAAGATATCATTCTACTTCTTACAATCTTACAGGGCATTTCTAAAAAGCTGTCTTGATTAGATCTGAAGAGCACATAAGGAAGTTAAGACACATACAAACATCTCCTATTCCTTACTCTTTTGGACTGAGTCAGCACTAATATATTCTGGAGAAGGAGTGATTTATTTTAATTCTTAATTTTTGGGGGATTTTAGGTGCAGAGTTAGGATCATCTATCCATGATGAAAAGCGCAGGCATAATTCAGTGTATCATAAAACTATTTGAAGGCTAGGAGCCTACTAGACTACTGTTCAAGTCTACTTCAAATATTACAGCATTAAGTTTGATCTGACTGGCGATGTCCCAACCTCAAGACCACAAAAGCCAACACAGTGGAGAAAGGCCAAGGATTCATGGCCAGTGAATGAGACCATTCTTTTTGGCAGTAGTTTGCAGTTAGATTGCCTCAAACCACAGCAACAGGCTATTGTAATTCATGAAGATTTTGTTCTCATCTCGGGTCTTTTGAAGTTTCAGCAAAGAAAATAATTTCTGTTCTTATTTCACCAACTTTTAAGATTTATGAGCTGTGTACTCCCCAAGTTCTACCTTCTCTCAGTGAATATGCAAAGCTGCTAGCAGAATCCATTAAAAAACCTACTGATTATGACCAGAGTAATGAATGTCTGCAGACACGTACTAGTCTGGGACAGAAAAAAAAATGTAAGAAAAAGTTATTGTACTATTTAAAAAACCAAAAAATTCAAATATTGTAGTATATATTTAAAGTTTACTGTGGTTTTGGTTTGTTTTTACTTAAAGCTTTAGGAAACAAAAGCATTATCACAAACCAAAAGTTAAATTAACAACTTAGCGTGAGAGTTTAATATTTAGTTATTTTGACTCTACTAAGCCTCATACAAAATCATGGGTGGCAGTATCTTTGTGTTTTGGATAAGGCTTATTCAAAAGAAATTTCTGGAAGTACGTCAGGAAACAAGAAAAAGACTCAGCCTTGATCAAGCTTTGGCAGCAGCTGTGCTACATCTGTATAGTGGTGTTGTGGGTGTTGGTGGTGCCACACCAGACAGTGATGATGGAGTTGGGAGTCTTCTTACCATCCTTTTCCTTCTCTCATATCCATACTTGACTATAACAGTTCTCCAGAAGCTCCTAAAAAAAGGAAAACAAATGTCCTGGAAAGCACAGAAAAGTTGGAAACAGCAGGGAAACAGGAACCAAGACCTGCAAAAACTTCTATTTAGCTGAAATGAAACACAAATGAATCATAATACCAAGACTATCTATTCTTCAGTATTTTGTTTGCTGCATTGGCCATCTGCATTTCAAATACAGGTTTTAATGCTAATTGCTGTAACATATAAACAAGATTGATTTTTACAGGTGGATGTTGGACTATAAGAGCATTTTTTTAAACTTTAAACAACAGTCTTCTACTAATAGCAAGATTTTTAGGTTTTGGTTTTGTTGGGTTTTTTGGTTTGGTTTTTTTTGGTGTTGTTTTAAGATAAAGAGGAAAAACCAAGGAGGTATAAGTGACTAGTCTCTACAGACTGTCCAACACCAACATTTTCTCAGCACTGGGGTGGGAAAGCAATTTCTGAGACATTGATTTTCCTCTGGGCTGAATGAGCAATAGCAGATAAATAATGAAAAGGAATGCGACAAGGTTTACTGGCAGAGTCATACCATCTTGAGGTAAACTATACAGTACAGTAGGATAGTGCTGCCGTTTCAAGAATGACGTAAAACTATAGTTCCTATATAAAAATATAGGACAGCTTCTGGAATGTAGACAGCAAAATAAATCCCCCTATAAAAATGCTTGATTTTTCTCATGAAACAAATAAAATCCAAAGGTCAGGGTTTGGTTTTTTTTTTTCTTCTCTCCTTCCTTTTTTCTTTTTTTTTCTTTTCTTTTTTTTTTAACCCCTTAGGTATGCAAATTATAAGGCAAGTTTTGCCTAATATGAACTCCCACAGTTTGGGAAAGAAGGCAAGTGAGTCTGTGATGTAGTTCTAGACAAATACTTTCCTCTTACTAGACATTTAGAATATATATTGATTCAATTTAATCTTGTTTTGAAGGAAAAAAGCTTTTGCCTGGTTTCTCTAGAGTCAAAAATATTTGAGAGCATTATAATTATTTAATAACACTTCCTTTGCTAGCAATTCCTAGTAAAGTAATAGGTATATCTGTTTATGCTGTACTCAAACAGTATTACATAAAATATATTTTAATAGCTACTTCTTGTTGATGAAGAACACTTCTAAAATGTTGACAGCATTATTAAGATTTTCTCATTATTGTAGCAGGAAAATAAACTACTGTTTGAGGTTATTCATATAACTTAATTAAGGGAAACTAAATTATTGTCTGTCTTTGTCTTTTTTAGGAGTGAAATTAGATGATGAATCAAAACATGAATTTAAGCTCTGTTCAGAAACTAATGGAAGAGACACAGGTTATTGGGACTGAACCAAGACAACCTTATAAATTAGCTGGAGGCTGCCAACTAGGTGGCCATCTTTCTAATTCAAATCTGCAATCTCAAAGTTTCTACCCATATTCATCTCATTATCCATATATGCATATGAATGACAGCATTGATTGGGAAATTTCTGAAGCAGTAAAAATTTGGGAACTGGAAGAAGTCAAAGCCAGAGCTGCTCAAATGGAGAAGACCATGCACTGGTGGTCAGATTGTACCGCTAACTGGAGGGAGAAATGGAACAAAGTTAGAGGAGAAAGAAATAAAGCCCGAGAGGAAGCAAGACAATTGAGAATCAAATTAGACAGTGTTGTAAAAGAACTGAGTATGCTTAAAAAAATAAATCAGGATGTAGTAAGTGAGAAGGAAAACTTAGAAAATGCTACTGCTTGGAAAACCAAATTCAGTTGCACAGAAATACCTCATATTAAAAAAGACCTAAATCAGTTAATGTTTCAGGAACAAGAACCTGTGAAAGAACTGAGGAAAACCAACAAGATTCCTGGGGCAGAAGACAGAAAGAAGGTAAAGAATGGGGAAATTTTATAGTCAATGAAGAAGCGGGAGATTATAGATGTGTATGTAGAAATAGGATTTTTCAAGGATTTTGACAAAAATACCATCTGATCCATTCAATAGGAAAACCACTTTTTTCACTCATCTAATATTCCTATTATGGGGGAAAAAAATCACACCCTTCAACTATAGCTAAACATTTAAGTAATTAAGTAATAGAGGCAGACATATCCAATATTTTCAAGTATTGTTCTGACTCTTGTGTTTTAAGGTAACAGATTACCTCTGGTATCTGAATTCTCCATAGTCTGTGTGCTTTTTTTTCCTACTTCCGAAAAAGCAATGCAGGTTCTTGGCTTCTAAAATAAAATAATTTATTTCCTCCTTAACACAATTTCTAAAATGTTGGAAGAGGTGAGGCAAATTCTTCTGCAAAGTCACAAGTTTGTTTTGTAAGGAGAGCAATTAAGTTGTTATGCAAAATTAAATAATCAAGTATGGGCATGGTTTAATACAGCTCCTAGTTTTATGCAGAAAAACCAGTTATATTCATCAAAATGGATCTATTTGTTCATGTTTTACAAGTTTTAATTCTGTACCTTGGCATGCATGATACAGTCTTCATAGACAGCAGCATGTAAAAACTATACTTGTTATTTGTCTGATAGATAGCAGTCATTGTAGACAAGGGAAATTTTTTCCTACACAGTAGGAAAATATTTTTTCTTACATTGTAGGATGTAAGAAATTTTTTACTCAGTTCAGTGGAAATTGTCAGGATCTTAGGCCTGAATGTGTTATGCCCAGAATTTTCGTTGACTCTGAAATACACATAAATTACATTTATATTCCTGTGAATTCTGAACAAAACCCCACCATAAGTGTTAGTATTGAGAATAAATGTGGCCAAAAGATGCATGCCTTTCACATTTTTGAGCAGACAAATGGGCTATAGGAAGGAAGTCACATAATATATATTTTAACTGTTTCTCTTTCTCCTTAGTATAAAATAATGCACTACTTGAAAATTGAAACTTTATAAGTGAGTGGAAAACAGTCTTATCTTTTCATCAGCTTCAAGTATTTTCTGATGCAGATTTCAGGCATTCTTCTAAAAACTCAAAAGAGTGGCATGAAATTGGACTGCTAGTAATCTGCTAAAACAACTTTAGCTTTTAAACACAATTAATCAGAAGTGATAAAACTTAAATAAATTTCTAAGGGAAACTATTGTTTATAAGAGATGTTCAATCTTCCTAAAAATATTTTTAATGGTTTTTTTTTTTTAGTTGTTATTAGTTTGTATGCAAAACGTACCTTCAAAATAGACTTTATAGTGCTTTTATTTTCTGAACAGGATCCAAATTGGTATGTTATGCAGGTAACTTTGCTCCTTATACAAAACTTGTGTAAGTCCATCATGTGCTTCAACATGATTTACATTACATGTTTAAGAGTTCTTAATGTAGAGTTTCTCAGTATATTATTTGTATGCATAAATTGCCTTCCTGGTTTTGTTACTTCCAGGATTCTGTCTTCACTGTAGTTATAGCCAACTAATGATAACTGGAATCTATTTCTTTAGTAAAAATGAATTAGAAGTATTTTGGCTATGAAGCTTGTCATAACAGAATGTGCGAGACACCATGAAACAGCAGTAATTTTTTTTGCACATTTTATCCATATACATTGCAAGTGTATATGATGTTACTTATTCCTTTTTTTTTTTTTTTTTTCCTACTGAATTAAATGCCTAGAAGAGCCTTGGTAGGTCCTGCAGAAGTTATGTTAGACTTTTCCCTTAACTGATGTTTTTCTTGGATGTCATATTTTTGTTTTCTCAGGATGTAGAGGTAATCAAAGACCAAAGCAATCGTGATAAAAAAATCACTCCAAAGCCTCCTGATTCCTTTCCCAGTGGAGTTCCCAGCATCTGTTTGGATAAACCTAAAAAAAGTTTGGACAGTACATCTAAGACAACAGAGAATGATCTAATACATGTTTCAGTCTTGCATTTGCATTTGGCTGAGATGCAGAGAATCTTACAGAAGGAAAGAGCGTAAGTGCAGAATATATCCTACCTCAGGAAATCACTATTAAAAGTAAAGATTTTTAGGGCACTTTCTAAAATAGATATAATGATACTTGCACTTACAGCTCAGATGTTCTCATTTCTATGTTTTATTAATTGCTATTTACAAGACTCTGATAAGAATATATAGAGAAAATTCATCATAATGTGTTTATTGTTTTCCTTGGCTTTTCTATCATTTAAAACTTAAGTGCTCCATACAGAACTGTCAAGAATGTACATTTAATTAAAAATTTATACTTACTGGCAATTTGGTATCAATGCAGTGGTATCTAATGTTATGTTCAGTTATTGGAGTGCTTTGTGCATAGCAACAAATTTTCATATAGTCTACCAGCAGACTTTGAAAGAGTGCAACTGCAGGATGACTACGGCTGGTTTTGAATTAAAAGTACATGAATACAGCTGCAAAATGCTGTCAATCTCACTTATAGTAAGGTCTATGTCAAAGCAAGTAACAGAGAGAGAATAACACACTTATGCTTATTGTATCATATCAAAGTTACCTTATATGTGCAAATGTGCATTTTGGTGGCCTAAAAGAAGTCATGTGTTGATTACACACTATATGATAGCATGTGATTCTCTGTGTTGGTAGGAATTCCTTGGTGTTTCATATAGATGGTCAGTATTGAGCAAGGTTGAATTGCACCAAAAAGTCTTTCCAAGGAAACACGTATATGTATGATGGATGTAGTAGGAGACTTCAGGCACTATGTGTCAGTAACTTCAAAATCAGCCAAAGTTAATTAGAAAATGAGAAGAAAATTCCCTCTCTATTGCAGACACACTCAAAAGTTTCAGTTGAGAAAGTCTGTAATGGTAAGCTATGATGAAGAATTTCTTTCCTGTCAGGTTTTTTTCGCAATTGTCCTGTAGATAGTACAAGTCTGAGTAACAAAAAAAAAAAAAAAAAGTTTCTAAATCCTTTAAACCCCTAACTAGGATTTACTGTCTTTTGTTATATGAATTAGGTGGCTGTAGAAAACATACAATAATTCTTTATTTGAATCATGTTTCAGCAGATGACTAGAAGTATGTTCTGTTTTATTAAAAAGGATTTATTCTTTTTGTGAAAGCAAAAATCCAAGAACGCCTACGTTTTCCAGCTTGTCATGATATTTGTATATGTGAGTTAAGAGGCTGATGCCTCACATACCCATTTTCCTCTGGCTGAAGTATTTAGGGTCCTAGGTACTTCATTTTTCAACAGCAATCACAGTATACATACAGGCATACATCAGTCAAAGTTTCCTTTTAGGAAGGGGATAATTTTTCAACTCTTACTTTTTTAATCGCTTAGTCAAATTTGTAATAAACCCTGGTTCTGCCTCCTGGTTTTGGTTCATGTTCCTTCCTAGCCAATTTGTAACTGTACTTCAGAGAGAGGTTTTGCCTTTTATGCCTAGATATATACTGACTGTGGTGTATATATATATGTGGAAACTGGGGCATGTCGACACCATGCAACATATGGCGGCAATGCCAACTTCAGGCAGCATATGCTCGCAGAGCAGTGATGGCCGCATAACGGTGGGCACTGGTGTAACAGCTCCCTCTCCAGGTCACTTTAAGCAACATTTCCCATGTGTGAAGATGTTTTGTAAGCAGAATATATGCAACCTAAAAGTCTGAAGCAATTATTTTTATCAATGCACACAATAAATAGCTAGGAATAACGTTACTACGATAAATATTAACGTATTCAGCAGCCTCTTGAGACACCCTACGAGTCTTTGTTGGACAGACTGTTACCTGTCAGCTGAGAAAGGGCTGTCTCCACTGCTTAGTGGAATCAGCTGATTTTGATGAGTTTCCATCTTCAGATTCCCAGTTTTTCCTCTTAGGTTTTATACTTGTTCATGTCAGCATTTTCACTTCTGGATCCTGGAGCTGCTGATAATGACTATCTCAGCAATCTCACCCCTGTTTGCATTTTTGTTTTCTTATCTTGCATGGCTCTGGCTTAAGTACTATCTCACAGCTTCTTCCTCACAACTTAGCAGTTTTCTCAGTAACTTGAGCCAAGGACACACAGCTGTGCTGTGTCAAAAGCAAGCTTGGATCACAGACAGCTTGAACCCCAAAGGTTACCTTGGCAGTCAGTATGATCTTACTCATACAGCACAGGACTTCTCAGCAGTTTTCTGGTTTGCATGCAGTACTCCCAAACTGTAGCTGCATTCTTTCCAGAGTCAAGTTAGCTCATGCATATCCAGTGTTTAGACTTGCCGCTAGTTACCTAATCTCTCCATAAGATGTTTTGCTTCTTCACCCTGAGAAGACCTATGCTTCTTGCATTCTGTTTAGAGCTATCTTCCATAATGCCAACAAACCCTTAAGCCACAGATCAGGTTTTGCAACATGTAAAAAGACAGGAGCTCTAAAAACCCCCCCAAACAGCTCAAAATTTGTGTTGTGACTTTCAGAGAACTTCAGGGTTGGGTTTACAATGGGAAATCACACACCAAAATCCTCTCCTAGGCACTATGGCTCACGTCAAATATACACTTGAGGTCTTATTAACATGAATGGAAAGTAAAGACCTTATGAGCTATTCAGCACTTTAAAGAATCATTTGCTTAAAATAGCTATCTTTAGTCATCTTTTGGATCAGTGTTCTCATCTAAATGTCCTCTAATTTCAAGATCTTAATTTGTTCTGTTCTGAACTTGAAAGTGTTTCTTTGGTCTAAAACCAAAAGCCCACCAGCTACACTGGTGGTTGATAATGTCGAAAAGGAATTGCTTACAGCTGGATCAGTAGACTTAAACAATGGGCAAGGAGGCTCTGTCTGAGCATCAAGAAACTATTTTTTTTTTTTTTTTCTGCGAGGGTGACGGAACACTGGCACAGGTTGCCCAGAGACATTGCTGAGTCTGCAGCCTTGGAGGCATTCAAAAGCCACCTGGACATAGTTCTGAGCAACAAGTTCTAGGTGACCCTGCTTGAGTAGTGGGGGGTGGACCAGATGACCTTCAGAGATCCCTTCCAACGTCAACCATTCTGTGTAATTCTGTGATATGATTAGATAATGAGTTAAAATAGGTGGTTACTAGATCCATTAAAAATGTTCTGATCTTGATCTTTTGTTTAAGTAGTAGTAAGCTGCTTCACCAGCCTCTGCTGTGTTCTTTCTTCCACTCTGTTTTCCTTATTTAAATAGCAAACTTTATGTGGACAGGATCATCAGTTTAATTTAGTAACACCAGAGGGACCTGACCTCACTTAAGAGGTACTCTAACACAAAATAAAAGTAGTATCTTCTAAGCAAGCACCATGTACTGGACACTCTTCTTCTACTTTTCATATTAGACCATTTCTAAGGACTTTCAATGCATTCAGTACTGTCAATAGGCTATTATTCAAAGTATTAAACTGTCATCTTTCATGCTTTTACTTCCTACTGTATTAAACGTCCCTCTTAATTCTTTTAGTTCTCCATGAAGTCATGGTACGATTCCAGTAAGAATATCCCCTTCAGAAGAAAAAACCATTCAGTTGAAATGCATTTCTTAGGTTCTTTTACATATGACAGAAGTCATCATGCTCCACTTTGCTTTCTGAGTGACTGTTTATTTTATTACTATAATGTTATGGGAGCTGTAGGTGTTTACTAAGATAAGCTGTGCTATGTGCTGTATCTATGCAGAAAAAGGAGATCCCTGGTTCAAGAGCATTAGGTTTAGTTGTAAAAGAAGTGAGAACAAGAACATCGCTCAAGTGGAATGCTACATTAATGTAACTAACATTGCTTCCAGGACCTGGGCCAGACCAGTCAGTGTTAACTCTTGGTATCTCTGTGCAATCCTGCAGTATGCTGCATAGGAATGCCCGAGACAAATCTCATTAATAGACTTTGCTTTAATTCCTTAAAGTTAACAATGCTGTTGTGGAAGATAAATTTTAAACCAAATATTCTCAGAATGTAGTTATAGTCAGCCTGATAATAATATCTTAAGTAAAAAAGTTGGCAAATTAGCTTCAGAATAGAAAATAACTACTGTGACATACCACAGTTCCTTTAATTGCCAGTAGTAGAATTTTCAACTATTTCAATATTTTTCTTTTTTCTGGTATAGCAGCCCTTTATTCCTCCATTTTCACAAAATTTATATAATGTAAAGTTTTCATCTCCCAACATAATAGTACTTATGTGGTTTTTCTGTTTTTCTGGATTTTAGATTTCTTCAGCATCCTGACTTTATAGGCTTTATTCCTATATTGATATTTATAGATATGAAATATTCCAGAATTTTAAACTGTGATTTGATTTCATAGAAATGTTAGAAATATAACTTGAAAATTTTTATTTATAATTAAGAATTTTTTTCTTGCACTTTTAATTATGTTCCAAATTCTGTTTTGTTGCAAAATGATGCATATGTATTGCACAAATGTAAAATGAAATTATGAAGGAAGTTAACAAAAATGAAATTATAAGAAGTTCATGCTTGTCTTCGGAACTTGGCTAATAGTGTTTCCTGTGAACACAGAAATTAGTTTTTAATTGGTCTCAAAGACAAGAACATCTGTGGTGCCTCTGCTGCTTCATATTTCTTTCATTATTTCCTGAAAGACTGAAAGGTAGAAAAGGTGTAAAAGTAAATATCAAAGTTAATTGTTCCAGTAATACAGGACCTTTCTCCAAGGAATTGTTCTTCATTCTTTGTGAAGTGTGTATACTAAATAATTTTCCTGAATGTAGTAATGGACTTTATGCTCAAATAACATTCCAGAGGCAAGTGCATAATCAGGGTGTAGTACCTCTGAGCTAAATGATAATTTTCCTAAAATTCTAGCATTTTCTTTGAAGATCAATAATTTTTTTAACATTAAATATACATATTTTAATATTTTTTAAGATCTAAATTATATCATCTTTTGTTTCAGTACTGTCTACATATAATATATATTCCCCTGTGTATGTGTGTTTCAAATAATCTTCTGTCTGTAACCAAATAAAAGTGATACAATACCTTTTCTCCAAGGATCTTCACTAACTTGCTGTGTGTTAGGTGACCTGAATCACTAGCAAGTCCATTTCCAAATTTTCTTCAGTTTATCACTAACTTTTATTTCATTTAAAATATTAATTCTATGCTATTGGATTTCTGTTTTATTTTAATTCTACTATTGGATTTCTTCTTCTTAGCTATTAATTTTGGTAAATATCTTGGAATAATTATATGATGATAATATAGGATTTTAATAAAAAACAGATATACAGTTGACAAAGACAGCAAAATATAACTCAATCTATGAACAGGAAATTCAAAGTAATTTGTCTGTTGTCAACCACAAAAAGATGTAATGCTGACTTTTAAAATACTTTTTCAGAATGTATGTATATATGGAAAAAGAAATGGAAAAGCTAGAGAATGAATTATTTCTTTGGAAATGGAAGTATGAAGAACTGAGACAAACTAAGCTGGAAAGCCTGAAACAGGTATGTTGGCAGCACATCGTTATCACATGCAGTAAGAAACAGAACTGAGACTTCTGATTTCCTGTGTTGTAACTAAGAGGAAAACCGTATCTAGGGTTTATGAATGTGATAAATCAACCATTTATCAGCTATTTATCCCTACAGCCTGGTGGGGAGGGACCTGCCAAGGGTATGTGAAGCAGCCCAGCTCCAGTGCAAATACCACGTGCTGTCACGGAAGGACCAGTGCTGGGGAGCTGGGAGGGTGGCACTGGAGTAGCTCCATAGCCTTGCACGAAGGCTCAGCACATAGATCCCACGTTGTGCCTATGGGGAAAGGTGGCTTGTCCAGCAGCTTGCATGTGGGAAGGGGATGGAAACATGCTGATGGCATCACGAGACACATCAGCAATGTAGTGGCACACCCTGGGGCATGGTGGCCAGCATCAGCTGGGCCTGCTGCTGCTGGCACAGTAGAGACCTTGGCTCCGAGTTGCTGAGGGAGGATGCAGGTCCCCAGGCCATGGGCTGCAGGCAGTGCCTGACACCTTCCCTTGAGGCTGGGGCAGGGGAAAGAAGTGTCCGTGCCTACAAGAGGTGTACACTGGTTGAGGAAATGTGGTGCCTTTTTCGAGCTGCTGGGCAGGCTCAGGGGAAGTCAAAGAGAAGATTAACAGGATCATCACAGTCCCCAGAGGCAAGAGAGTCTGAACCACACAGGAGGGGCAGCCAGACTGTGATCAGTTGCGAGTTAAATAGTCCCACTGTAGGCTGGAAACATGGTCTCCAGCAGCTGGAGAATGCTCTTTTTCCAAATGCAGATCTCTGGTTCCAGAATAGGTTCAAAAGCCTGGTAGAAGAGTAGGGGAAGAAAGCCATGACTGGGGGGGCATCAGACCTGGTTTTAACCTGAACCTTGCAATAACATCAGGAGGAAGCAGCCAGTGGCAGTACCAGGAGACTCCCTCCTGTGGGAGGGTTTGTGTGGCTTGCTGTGGACTTGGATCTAGAACACTGCAGAGAGATTGCCAAGGTTTGTCCTGTCCTTAGACTACCTCTGTTCTCTGCTGCTCATCCACATGAGCACCAGACAGGGGCTTATTGGGAATGACCACACAGCTCTGTGGATGAGGTCATGGAGGTGTTTCTTCCTTGATCCAACAAGCTGGCTAACTTTATGAGGAAAGCTTTGAACTAGGAATGGTGGGGTTGGAAGTTATGGACCACAGTAAAGTGAAGAAGCGGCGGTCGGGGTGGAAAGCTCAGGGTGCAGGTTGATTGGAGCAAGAAAGACTTCAGGAATGATAAAACAAGTGAAGGGACACTTGCCTCAAGTGTTGGTACGGAAATGCACAGATCCTGGGAAACAAGCAGGAAGAGTTAGAGCTATATGTGGTTACAGAACTACAATAGTGTTGGAGCAGTTATACTGTGCTAAGTTCATGCAAATGGAGTACTCTGAAGGACTTCAGGAAAGACTGGCAAGGAAGGACTGAGGGGATGGAAGTTGCCCTCAGATCTATAAGCAGCTCAGATCTTTTGAGCTTTCCTAAGGGATGGGTGTTAGACTTGTGGCTTGGAATCAGAGGAGAGGTCGGTAAGGGTGACATTGTGGTGCGAGTTTGTAACAGACCACCTGATGAGGAAGCAAATAATGTGTTCCGAGAACTCAGGTCTATGAGTTGCAGACCCTGGTTCTCATGGGAGCCTGACTGTACAGCTGCTACAAGGGCAACGTGGCTACTGCAATCAAAGAGACTTCTGGAGAGTTTCAGAAATAATTTCTTGCTGTAGGTATTAAATGGACCAACCAGTGGCAATGCATAGCGCGATCTGCTGTTGCCTAATATGAAGGAGGCTAAGATGAATAATTTCCTTATCTGTAGCAACTTCGAAATTGTGGTGTTTGTGGTCCTGAAAGAAGCAGGAAGGGCAAGCAGCAGAGCACAGACCCTGAACCTAAGGAAAGCAGGATGCTGGCTTAGTCAGGGAACTGTTGGGTAGGATCCCACGGGGAGGCAGCTCTGACTGGTAAAGGAGTTCACCAGAGCTAGCAGGTCTTGAAGTACAGGATCTTCCAAGTGCAACAAAGTTTGTCCTCATACTCAGGAGAACCGGTAGATGTGTCAGAGACTGATATAGCTTAGCAAGGAACTCTTGGTAGAGTTCTGATGCAAGCAAGCAATGTACTTCTATAAAGGAGATCAGCCTTCAAAGGAGTTACTTAAAAACATTGCCTGGTTATGTAGGAATGGTGTTAGGAAAGAAGTGTTTATTTCAATCCAAGTTCATGAGTAGAAGAAGAAAAATTTGTGTTGCAGCTTGCAGGATTTAGCTTTCAAAACAATGGGTTAAGCACCTCTTAGATCCAACAAAACTCAAAACGTCTATATAACTAAATATGGATGGGGATTTAAAAATTTCCTATGAATTTAACATCTCAGATTTGGAAAAATCTGGGAAAACTGATTAGCTTTCTTTTACTGTTTTGGAAAAGATTGCAAGCAGTCTATTAAATTCCAAGTTCTAGTTACAAGGTGGTGCACATAAATGGAATTTCCTTCATAGATGAACACCCACAGCAACAAATTAACATCTATCTGTGATATTTGAGTTCCTTCAAATTTTAGTTCTTTATTTTCTGCTTGCTCATTAAGTAGGATTTTAGCTTATCATACTTCTGCACAACAGAGGAAGTTTAGATTTAGTTATTTGTTTTGCTTAGGAAATGTAGTCTTTATGTTTTATGGCAGGAATAGAACAAGAAGTAGTAAAAACTTGCTAAGAATTGGTTTGAGAGATAGATACCAATTTTTATATCTGTGCATGCATATACACATATACATGTTGCTGATTTTTTCTTAGGAACACAGGGAATTGCTTTAATTGCTAACAGGAGGTAATATTTTGAGCATTCTGTTCTGTTTTCTGAGATTCATAAGACTTCAACAACTAATTTATAAATGGCAGGAAAACATTGGTCTGGATGAATCTGACTAATGTGAATGAAATTAGATTTGTGGGGTTTTTTGTAAGTGAAAATTATTCCTTTATTGAAAAAAAAAAACCAAATCTTGTGTGTTGGTGATGTGTGTGTGAATGTCATTTACTATGTGTTACTGTTGAGAAGTGGATGCTGGAGCACCATACAAGGGTCTTGATGCTGAGAAGTTTGAAAATGAAATAAAGGAAAGCACAGACATGTACTAGGCTAAGCATGGCATCTGAATCGTATAGACACTTGCAATATTAAATCACAAAGGAATTTCTAGATTAATAACAGATCGTTCATTACCTCTGGATTATTTTCATGTCCCTGACTAAGAGTTTTTGGTTTCAGTCATGCATAAATTAATCTGCTATTTCCTTTGGCAGATCACCTGACAGTCCCTCTGGGAATGTGGAAAAAAATGCTCGGTTTGCAAGTGACAATGCCACTGCAAATTAAGCTCTTTTTAAGAATAGTTGTCTCTACTAGCATTTTGGAAGTTTGAGAGATTTTGTGTAATGTTAGAAGCTTCACAGCTGCCAAGACTTGCGTATTAATGCTCCCAGTCACTAATTACTTTCTGTTAAAAAGCGAGTATTCACTCACCTTGGAACAAACTAAAAATGGAAAGCCTTGGTGATCTTGATAATAATATTTTTTTTAAAATTATGCATTCTGCATCAATATGGAAACAGAGTAAGTTTTTAATGTATGAGTTAATTAAAAAAAAGTACTAAAGTGGCAATTTATGTTTGTAGTAACTACAAGCAGTATATATAGCTTTGTATGACACTAGTATTGAACTTGTCCTGTTTGGGGTCATAAATTAGACCATTTTAACAGACACAACAGGAAATTGCATTTAGTGTTGAAACATCATTTCTTTTCCTGTTATAAAAATTCTACTCTTCCATTAAACAGTAAAATAAAAAGTTAACACTAGGAAGCTTATGGTTTAAATCTTAATTGATGTTTGACAGCACTCTGTTCCTTTATTTGAAAGCAGTCAAATGTCATCTGTTTTTACTACACACAATTTTGTCTGTTTCTCTAAGGACACTCAGAAATCCTCATTCATTGAGCTTTCTCTGGCCTTTCCTTAATTTCAAGTATTCTTTAATTATAACAGTGTTAAACCAAGTCCTAATTGGCTGTTCTGCTTAAAGATTACCTCCTCACTGCAGGTTAGGGCTTAAAATTTACTTTACTTGGCTGACTAAATAGACAAAATTGTGTCTTGGCTTTCTTTAGGGAGCTAGTGAATTAAGACTTTATGACCACCAAATATTTTTCCAAGGAGAAAGCAAGAACTGAAGTGGGATATCCCAAATATCCCTTCCTTACACTTTGTGTTTATTGCAGGAAAAGTGTATTGTACTATCTGGAGCCTGTTTTACAATTTATTATCAATATGTGACCTAACAATGCCATCAGTATCAGAGAGAATTCGATATATTTGGGGCTTTAGAAAAGACCTATTTATGTGCTTGTTATGCAATATTCAGTCCATAAGATCACATCTTAAACTAAGATTTATGTGTCTGCCTTTCTTAGTTGTCAAAAACATTTTGTATGTACTGTCTGTACTGTTAATAAGCTTCAGTTCTACTTCCAGAAGAGCTTGCAGCTCTTAGTGGGATACTAAATCAATATTTCCTATGCCTTGATTTTGAAATATATTACAAATAACCTCTTAACAACAGTAAAACACTTTATTATTCTTAAAAAGGGGAAAGCAGTTGCTCAGTATAAAATTATACTTGCATTATTGTTGTGTTTTCATGAGAACCCACAGAAAGACAAAAATCAAGTCCATAAAACCACTTAATAAATAAAGGACGTTGACATTACATGTATTTGTTTTTAAAATAGTCTTTGTAGGAAAAGCTAGGAATCTTTAAGTTCTCTGAAGGACACAAAAATTTTTACATCAATGACATTGCTAGTTGAAAGCCCCTGAAAATGGGCTATCGAATTTTGTCAGATACAGCTTCGTTTACAGAAGAATTAACCAACCTTGTACTTTACAGGCACAAAAGTGTATCCGAGCCTGATTATTTAGGTCTTTGAACTCTTTATAAAACAGAGTAAATCCTTGGTGTATTGCTGTGATGAGTAAACAAAGAGTTATAGTTAGCAAGACTATTAAATTTTTTAGGTTTTAGAACGCTCATTTAGTCTTACGCGCAATAAAACATGCATGTTTACACTATTTTCAAGTCTTCCTCAACATTTTATATCTGTTTTTATAATTTCTGAAGGACGTGCTTTTCTGGTGGTTTAAAAGTTAAATAAGATGGAATTTTTACAAAGCAATTTTACATTATACTGAAAACAGTGACAAAATGCATATACTGCTACATTCCACTAGTGTGCACTGTAGTCTTACAAATGCCACTATAGGCAGTGACTTCTGTGCTGTTTAAAAAAATTTTCTGCTAGTTGGTGTACAGATTGTGCCCTTACTCAACATTATCTAATATGTTAGTAATTGATGAGGGAAATTTATATCCCAGTTTGTGAGATATGAGGCAAATATTACACTAATTGGCACTTAAAGCCTATTGGAACATCAGTATCAAAAGAAACATCCTGAGAGAAAAGGAACACAGGCTAAATCAGCATTTTGTATCTTAGGCAGAGACAACGATCTCTTTTTTTTGTTCTTCCTCTTTTTTGCACAGAGTTGAAGGTAAGTCAGCAGTGCTGTTGATTTTGCAGTAGAGTAAAAAAAATATTTTCAAGCTTCTTTTAAAACACATGTTTTCTGTTCTCTCTCTCAGTATATAGATGTTTTGCACCGTATGTTATAGCAATCTATGTATTGTTACTTAGGGGCATTACTTTCTTTAAGGGAATGGTAATGGTTCCCTACCTGTTGTTTTCCAGGTGGAGGAAACTCCACTGAGACAAGTGAGGCTTCTGGATAAATCAAGTCTTCTGCTCTCGTTGCTGACGTTTAAATGCTGTTTAAAGCGGAACAGCATTTTTGAAGACTCAGGTTGTTAACAGTTAGTTCTTGTTAAAGATTCTGCATTATTTCCACCTTTCCCAGAAATTTTTATTCTGAAATTAGTTTATAGTGTGAAGGTGCTGCAGAGCTGCTTGCCTATAATTGCTATTTTCATTCACTTAGTATATACATGAAATTGAAACAGTGATACTCTGATAATCTTACAGGGAATTTAGATACATGTAGTAAGACCATCTCCTCTGTCCCATACTCTGCCTGACTCCAGAAATGCCTTCTGATTTTCTCCTGAACCCTGCAGAAAACATAATAATCTGATATAAAGCAGTAGCCTTAATGGCTATGCTGGGTACTGTTATTTTTTCTGTTTAATTCTCACCTAAGATGCACAGAAATATTGCATACTATGCACAGCTATCATAGGAATAAAATGCTGTCCCAAAAATAAAATTGTGATGATTTTATATGCTACAGAATAGCCAGTAGTGTCTTTTAGTGTGCTAGAGGAGTCTTTATAAAGTTCAATTTCAGAATCCCAAAGGCTGAGTTTCAAAATATCATTAGGCAATTTTCTGAAAACAATGTCTGAATTATTTGAGAACTCAAATGAATTTATAGAGTGGAAAGTCAGTGCAGTTTTTTCCTGTGGTAAAATGTAATTTTTTAGACGAGGTCTAGAATTTGGACTGTTCCTTACTGGCCTCAATTCTTCATTTGTTTGAGAGGCTGATGTGATTTGCAGACTGAGTGGAATGGGATGATGATGTTACCACACATCTGACCCGCGGTTTGTTAAAAGTACTTTAAAAATTACTTTAGATAAACATGTTTATTCTTCTTGCCTAAATTGCAATAGCTTACAGGTAGTTTGAGAGCAAGGAAGAATTCTGGAGTGTTGCTTAAGCAAGAACTCTTGTAGAGCATTAACTATTCTTTCCACTGGTTTCGTTAATCAGGTACTGGTTCATATTTAGTGTTATCTCTAGAAATTGTGTACTGAATGTGAATGTTTTTACTGTCCAGCATAAAGTATAATTTGTGATGGTGCATAACATAAGGTACCATTTGACTACATATTTTCCTACAAATGTAATTTGGAAAGTGCTGGGAAAATCTACGTTCATTGACATATTTTTGAACTAGGTATTTAAATTGTATTGAGTTGTACTTGTTGATATTTCCTGGGTCGTCTTTACATGTTTGGCAATGAAAATACAAACCAAGACCAGGTGGGGTTTTTTTTGGTTTTTGTTTTTGTTTTGTTTTGTTTTTTTTTAATTAAGAACATTCTGTTACAACTGAAAGATGAAAACTCATACTTATCCCTGTGAGGAAATATGTTTAGAAGAAATATATACGTGCATACTGAAACATAGCTGTAAATACTGATTTTCCATGAAAGGAATACCATACCAAGGCTGCATTGTTAGTAGAGGTTATTTTTGCTGTTGGTCTGCCACTGGCAGAAAGTATAACATGGTGAGATTTTGAAGACAAGGGAGGAATATGCACACATGCACACTTACACATGTATGTACATATGTGTATATACACATAAACACATATATACATATATGTGTGTATATATGTGTTTGTGTGTATATACACATGAAGTAACCTTGTCCTAGAGGTTAGCACTGCATTTTTAACAAAAACAGTTTTTCATAGCTTAGACTGAGAAGTCCAAAATGGCTACAAAGTTACGTCTTAATAACATATTAGTGTGGTCATCTCAGCATATGGTTCTGTATTGGGAATTAATTTTTTGCAGTGTGTAGTTTAAAATATCACCCTCAAAACCCTTTATTAAAGATGTTTAAATATCCTGAATTTGCCTTTCAGGACTATATTTTAGTATTCACTTAGTTTCTTGTTTAAGTAAATATTTCTGCTAGTAGGCTTACTTGTTATTCATTCGCATAAAATCAATTTAGGCTAAAAGAAGCAGTTTTTCTTTAAAAAAAACCCCACTGATGAATTACATGTAACAACTGGTAGAATGTACAGAATTGAATCTAATGTCTCACATATTAAAGACATTGAATTAGAGATATAAGTATTTTGTACTTAACTATGTAGTTGGGTTTTTTCTATCCTTATCCAGATAGGGATAGCTTTGTGTCACTTGAAAAATAAAAATCTAATTTGAGGGAAGGTTTGATTGGAAATACAGCCTTAGATTATTATCTTTCTTAGTTTTTAAACCTGAAACGCCTTTTTAAGCATGAAGAATATTTGGTCTTCCTACTAAAGAAAAAATAGGCTTTATTTCTTGGGGAAAAAAAAACCCAAAACAAACAACAGATCCCTGTCTCTCAGATTTTTATTTTTTTCTTTTTTCTCCATGGAAACTAACCCTGTCACCTTGCAAGCTCTTACCATAATGTTAACAAGAAATGAGTAAGTGACCCTTTATTTATCCAGGATCTAACACCTTTGTACTTATGAAGTTTCCATTGTGGATTCAGCAGGACTGCTAGGAACATCTGCCTATGTGGTCTCAAGTCTATGCAAGCCTTGAAGGCTTGTGAAAACCATTGTTGTGTAGTAATCTTACTATATGGTAAATGGATTAAATAATTTTTTGCATGCCTTTGAAGGGAAAACATGTGAGGAACTGGAATGAAGTTGCTTGTTTTTAAAGGATCTTGTCATGTTCTATGAAATAAAGAAGGTACCTAAACATTTTGTGTTAGAATGAATGTACCTTCATGCCTGCCATCTATGATACATGTTATAGTCATACAAATTTCAGGATGGTTAGGTAATTTTGCTTCCTAATTTATGTGTGTGGAATAAAATGTCAGATTTACTGTTTCTTTATAGCTACTGAAATGGAATTTTGTTTTTGACTCAGCTATAGCCTATACAAGAGAGCTGTATTGCTTCTGGAACAAAGAAGTAGTACTTTCATGGGAGGCAGGAGAGGAAGAGAACTAGCCATGCTTTTTTTTATTTTATTTTTTTTCTACTTTTTTTGTTCTGGTTAATGTGTAATAGGAATTTTCGTCTTTCGTCTTCATGCTTAAAGAGAACTGTCTGGCACCAAAATAAGTGGCTCTGCACTGAAGCATTACGTTTTCAGATTACTTTCAAACAAAGGACTCCATGTTAGGAAAAATTGAGTGTTTTGTTTGGATACAGTCACAAAACTTTCCTTGTTTACATCAGTGGAGTACTACTTATTTCTCTGAGCAACAGCATGAGTGATATCCTGAAGTCAATGAGAAATCTGCTTATGTCAGTGAACTTTGGATCAGTTCCTAACTTAAACTGTGTGGTAACAGGTGATTAAAAACTGTGCCAGAAGATTCTTCAGGGACCTTTGTAACTTCAAAATACCAAGATAACGTGTTATTGTAGGTATGGTTCAGATAAAACAGAAAAGGTGTCATATAAATCTTACTGAAAACAGTAGAACTATTTCTACAGGCACTTGTCACCAGACAATTGTGCTATAGAAATTACCTTACATAATTGCTTATTTAGATTAAGTGACTAAAGCTGTGTGGAGACAATGTTGTATACCATATTTATCTGAAGTCTAAGCAACACAACACTAAAATTTCTTTGAACAAAGCTCCTGCATTTCTTGAATCCTGTTGAACTTTCAGTTAAGAAGGGAAAATAAGCTTAAATACTAGTTTAATCTATCCCTTTTAACATCGGCTATTGTTCAAGGTGAAAGCTCAATGCACAGAACGTAGCAACGTTTGGAATCTGGTGTATAGTGCAAATTACCTGCACTTTAAGTAACGTCAGTATAATAGTCTGCTATTCATCAAGCAACTTTTATGCAATCTGTATTTTCCTGAAAATTTAATATTTTGTCCAATCAGACTTGCAAATTTTTATTAAGTATGTTGGTATGGATTGTTTTGCCTACAGGAAAGTTAGGATTACAAATTCTAGTGTAGTTTCACACTATTTAGTATTCTAGTAATCTAAGAAGTATTTATTTCTAGACTTCTACAATTACAGCACACATCCTGTTCCCATTGCTACCTAACTACTAATCTGAAAAGTCAACAATCTTCATCTGTAAAATAAGTGTTCTTGCACAGTTCCAAACTTAAATATAGAGTGCTTTAACTGTCGCTGTCCATTTTGATGCATTGTTGGTATGATTCGTTTGCAGTTACATCAAAAAATGTACTGTAAACTGAGATAATTTTACTTAGTATTTTCTTTTCCTGTCTATCAATTAGGATTCTTGTTACATCTTTAATATTATTAATTTAATAATTTCTAGTAAGTTGGATTGAACAGTGTTCTGATCTGCAGCCCATTATACCAATACAATCTAGGAAGTTCTTGAGGTTGATGAAAATTTTAACTTGCTTTGAGTGCTTCCAATCATGCTAACCACTATTGATTTACTGGTTTTTTTTACAATTCCTTATTTATCTATACATTTGTCTTAATTCAGCAATATGAAGTGAGGATGGAAGGTCAGCTAAGAAATCAGTTGGAAACAGAGAGGTCTTGACTTCCTGTATGACAAAGAAAACTTCAAAAACTAAAAAACAAACAAGTAAACAAAAAACAAAACAAAGAGGAAAGATTAACCACTGTGCTGTTTACTTTTTTTTCAGGTGATTTTCTTCATGCCTACATTCATCTTCTTGTGACAAATCCCTGTATTTTTTGAGTAAGGGTTATCATCTTCCTTTTACAGTGCTTATTTGAATGGCTTATGGCTCATTCTCATCACTGAATTCTTTACCGATAATGACTAATACTGTTACTAAACACACCGCAGTAGATAACTACTTGAAGCAAAGTGAGGCAGGCTGATACAGTCTGGACTACAATTAAATTTGTATGCTGTTTATCTGTAAAAATCCCAAGTTTTTAAATTATCTCTGGTAAATTATAGATAAATTATCATTGTTCTGAGAGTTAAGACTAAAAGTCATCCTTTTCCATAGAACAGAGTCCAATATAGTCTGTACACGTATTTCTACTCATAGGCATACAAACTGACAAATCTGTTCTTTATCTTGATATTGGAAAAGATTTGCATTACTCAGTCTCAGCTCTGTAAGGGGGTAGTCTGTGTTCCTTATTTTGGGAAGAAGTTTGTTAGGTTTGAGGAGGAAAAAAACCCCAAAAGCCACACACATCTCCAGTCCCCTCCCCCTGATAAAAGCATCAGTAACAGAAGTATACTAACTTCAGGTCATAAAAACTCTTAAACTGGGCAACTTTAGTATTGCCACAATACTTAGGTGAAAAGGGAAATAAGCAGAAATTAATAAAAGGTTTCAAGTGTCATTAAAAAAACCCCAAACAAACCCCAAAACTTCTCAGCAGAGATTTATTATACCTTCTTTTGGAATAAACCAAATTTCAAATATAATACAGTTGAAATAATTATATATTATAATATATATAATTATATATATAAATTATATATAATTCTAAACCAAATTATTTAGTGTTGAACCTTTAAGCACAGTGGGGAACTAATGAACAGGTTTTTGGTTTTGTTTTTCTTTCTTTCTTTTTCATAAAACTAAGATGTCACTGAGTCAAATTAAGAGATGAAAGCTCATGCTTTGCTTCAGATCTTTTTGGTTAAGATTGCTCCAGACCAGCTGCCCTTTGAGATTTCAAATTAAATTAAGAGAAATAATTGCTATAATCCCTATGTCTAAAACAATCTTTGCCATTTACTCAGGTTTTTTAACACAGTTTTTTTAATCTATTACTGCTGTCACCCCTGCTGTGTTCTGTCATAGTATAATCAACTGCAAGAAAAACATGCTAATGTTTGTAAAGCAAACAAAACAAACCTTTTTGGTGTGAATGTCAGAGCTCCAGTTTTCCTTTGCTTGGTAGTGAAACATAAAGATTAAGGTGTGATTTTTCCTTTTTTTTTTTTTTAATAAGAAATTAATTTCAGATACATTTCCTACATCAGTTCATTCTTAGTTAATATGGGATTTTTTACTTGTTTATTCCCTGGATTAAAAATTCAACCTTTCTATGCATAATAGAAAAAGCAGCCATGAACTTGTTAACACGTTGGAGTCCTCACTCTCCAGATGAGTGATGTCTTGTCAAGTTTTGAGAGTTTTGGTTGACATATGTCCCTTATAAATCTCAGGCAGTATTCTCCAAGGGATTACCTGAAATGTGAATTTTTTCCTTGGCTGAGATTATAGAACATTTTAAATTCACCTAAACCACTGTATAATGTTCAGTGAGATTAATCTTGGTTGGAATTATAATTATTGTGTTCAGTTTTAGGCAAAAAAGGAAATGCAGTTTAAAATTAAGTCATATTAATCTCATCTCAAATACCACTTGCATTTAGGAATATAGCAAATGGGCATGTTGTACATGCCATTTTTGTGTAAGGTCATGTTTATCTAGGCACCAATATTTTGCTAAACATAACAAAAAATTGGTAATTTGAAGAGTTTGCAGTAAAAAGATGTTACAAAAAGATGCCCAGTACATCGAAAGGAGTTTAAATTCAGTCTCTGTTTCTAATTATGGGAAGCACTTGAATCTGAGGGGTTTTGTCATCATTCAAAAAATAACCTTCAAGTCAAAGGCTACTTAATGGTTTCCTAATATTAAAGTTCTGAGTATATAGTTACTGAATTCTATTGGAACCAAGGCTTCAACTTTGGTTTCTGCAGTCAGGAATTATGCTGAGGGTCACTCTCTTCAGATTTGTACAAGGAGGAATGAGAAGTATTTGATTTATGAGAGATTTCAATGAACAGGGAAACCTTTAGAAATGGCTAGAATGTAGAAGTAGGCTAGAATGGATCCCAGGTAGAAATATAATATTGGGTAGCCTGAAAGACCATAGCAAAAGGGGACTTTCTTAAGCCATGTAGTAAATTTTCAGAGTCAAATTACTGATGGAAGTTAGTGTAGCATCTTTTTGGCACAGCCAAATATGTATGTGATATGACCTTTGATGTATTTATTGCTACATTTTATACCACAAGCATTACTCTTAAAATACAGCAAAGCCATAAAAGTAGGAGGGCAATATATCTGAACAGCATCTAAAATGAGAAACACAGAGCAGGAGAGGTTACAAGTGGCATTGACAGAAGTTCTGGAGGTGAGGTTCTTTCTCCCAGTCTGAGCCAGAAAGTCAGGTTGGGGTTGAGCAAAAGAGAAAGCTTAGAGGTGCTGTTGGAGTGGGGCTGGAATTGGAGGGCCCAAGGAAAGTTAGGACAGCCAAGAGAGCTGCACTGCAAGGGCCTTTGTGGTGTGAGCCAGAGGTGAGGCTCTTAGTCCTGGTCAGAGTTGGAAAATAAAGTTAGGGCTGAGCAAAAGAGAAAGCCTAGTAATGTTGAAGGTGTTTGGGGAGGAGTGAAGAAAAAAATAAAGATATAAAATTTGAACATGAGTCAGCGGTACACCCTTGTGGCTAAGACTTGTAATGGTGTCTCCGGCAGCATTAGGAGTAGCATTGCCAGCAGGTTGAGGGAAGTGATCCCTCCCCTCTACTCAGCACTGGTGAGGCCACACCTGGAGTACTGGGTCCAGTTCTGGGCTCTCCAGTACAGCAGAGACAGGGACCTGCTGGAGAGAGTCCAGCAGAGGGCCACTACGATGACGAAGTGACGAGCATCTGTCGCATGAGGAAAGGCTGAGAGCTGGGACTGCTTAGCCTGGAGAAGAGAAGGCTCAGTGGTATCTTATGAATGTTAATTTCAGTATTTCAAGAATATATGTCTTATCTCAGATTGGATTTTTTTAAAATATATATATATATATGTGAGAAAGCAAGCAGAAGCAAAACAAAAACAAGAAATGGGATATTTTGGGTTTGTTTTGTTTTTAATATAATTTATGATTGACATCTCTTGATACCACTTGGTCTTCTGGAAAGCTGATTTTCCTATTAGTTTATGGGTAAGTACACAGGTGTTTGTATAAATTCTTTGTTAATCTGTAGCTTCTGATTACATACACTAGAGAATTGGTAGCAGCAGTTCATAAAACTTATTTATTACAGAAAAAAAGTATATTATTGTTACATCTGAAAAATCCCTTCTGTTGATATCACAGTTTCACATACAGTTTATTGCTATACTGATCACCAGCTATTAGAGAAAGACTAAAAAATTACAAGGACTCTGAATCCTTGTGGCAGAATTTATTTATTTATGTATTTATTGCTAAAAAGAAATAATATATTTCAGGATATTCTCTTTCAGACTCTTATAAGTAGAGCTGCAGAATTAAGGACCACAGCTTTATGGGGCTACTGTGTCTTGAAAAGGCTGTAGATACTTTTCAGTGGATCTAGTTTTGTTAAGTCTCATTGGGTGTAGCTGCAAAATGAAATATACTTGTAGCAAGCCTCTCAATCATAAACTGTGATTATTTAGACACTGCAGTGTATTGCCTATGTAAGATGTATTTTTGGTTTCTTACAGGACAACCTTTCAGTCAATCTGGTTACCACTAAGTTTTGGGCACTGGCAAGTATTGTTATTGTAGTCCTTTTTTTGTCCTGAAGGTAGTACAAGTGCAGACTTCTTTCTCCTGCAGGTGTAACTAAGGCAAATTGATTGTCATTTAGTTTCATTTGGTGGACATATATTTCAGAAGGAAACCAACTACTTTCCCTCAATTTTAAATCCTAACTCTAATTATCAGCTAGGTCATAGTTTACCTGACAGATTTACTGTTTGTTCTTTTCCATCAACAGCAAAATCTATTTTGGGGGCCAGAGGGGATACATAATTTTTCATTTACTTAATGTTCTACTAAATCAGGGGAAATCTGTGATAGTAGGGCTCTAAGGGGCATCAGGTAATTATGTAAATATGAAAATAGATGTTATGTGGGAGAAGAGACAGCTAAAATAACACAAGATGTATCAGAAAAAAAGATCATGCTCTTATTTGGTTTCTAGCAAGCCTACAAGAATGTTTTATATCTAATGGCTATCAGATATTTTATTTATAGCATATGTTTGTATATCTGTATTCTAACAGTCTTTTCTAGTTCTGTTTTCCTAGATATTTTTTGCAATAACTTGTTATTCACATATGAAAATGTGAAATAAGTAAGCAGTACCGCACAACTTGGTAGACACTGACAGTTTTGATTTTCCTGTAAGTCTCAATATTTTTATGAATTGTGATTACAGTGAAGAAGGCTAGCATACAGCAAGATTTCAGTATTTGTTTAGTCATCTTCCTTATTTTTTTCCACCTGAAAAATGTAAATATCTCTTTTGTTTAAAATAAGGTAAAACATAAAAGCACTTCATAATTTTTAGTAGATTCTCCTGAACAGCAGGTGGTTGGTGATAAAAAATTCTTCATGGTAATTCATTGTTTTAAGTAGGGCTCCACCAGATACATTATGATCCATGCAGATGCTACATTTTAGACATTAATGCAGCAAACAACATCTGAAATGTCAGGACTATCATTTCCTGATATGCATGTTAATGTGGACTCTTAAAGCTGCATTAAGGATTATTTAAGATGGACACTGTTCTTAGTTTTTTGGTGAAAGTGTTAATGCTTATTTTAATGTGATAGGGAGTCCATATCAACTTGAACTTAAAACAAATCGATAAAAGCATGCCAGAATCAACATGGAAAGAAAGTTCTGTGAGATCAAGGTTGATTTTCCCCATATTGCTCTCAGCATTTTCCTTTTCTTGAACTTATTTATTCCTCTCTACATTTGTGATGGTTGTAAAGTTTCAGACTTTAAGCTTTTTATGTACCTATGGACAACTTACTCCTGCATAAATCACTTGTGGTAAATTAGTCATTCACACAAAAGAGTTTTCTCTGTGTGCAGATGGGAAAGAGGAAAATAAATGCTGGTAAATCAGCAACTTCTCTTTTAATGTCAGCATAGTGCAATGATATCAGCTTGCAACAGACTTAAACATTTGAGTAGTACCAGAGGGAAGAAATATTTAATTACTAAACATGCTGGTGCTCAGATACATGCTTTGTTATGAATATAAGCATTCATTAAAAAGTTCAATTTGTTGCATAGCTTGGTGTCTCAAGATATTGTCAGGCACAATAACATTTATCATGCTTTCAGTGGTTTCTGATTGACTAAATGGTGTTCTTGGCAGACTTCCCCACAATATGAGAAAAAGCAAAGTAAATTTATTTTTTCATATATTGAATATTGAAGTACTTGTCAAATAAAAAAGTAGCAGCATTTGTCTTCCCTTTCCTGTAGAAGAAGTGCTATGAATTCTGGTAGTCTTTGATTACTTTTTTTAGATGAAAAAGGAAAAGAATTCTGGAAACAGTCACATACACTAATCATTGCAAAACTGCCTAGTGTCACACACACAGTAAGTAATAGTTTTGCTTGCCAGCAAATATCACACCTGTGCACAGCAGTGCTGAGCTTTAAAGCAGGCAAGCTGATGGGTTTCCTTTCAGACCTTAGGAACTTTTGCAGTTGTCACCAAGCTCTTACAGACTTCTAGCAGTAGACATCGGAAAATAAAAATAAACATAAAATAAAAAAAACCCAATCACCCCCAATAAAATAAAAGCTATATTGTAGGTACTGAAGATTCTTGAAAGTATTTCCTATCCACTTGGACATGGATGTCTTGTTTACGTGAAGTCTCTCTTCCTCTTACGCCTTTCCCAAAGGGAGGTGTGCAGCAGCAGTGGAATGGAACCATTGTCATCTTCCATGTTCTGTAGACACTCCTGACCTAAAACCAGGCAGGATTTCGGAGAATCAGATTCAGCAATCTAACTGATCTCTTCAGCTTGTATATAATATCTCTTTGAAGATGCTTCTGCCTGTATCAGGTTTTTCCTGATCTTCCAGTACAGACATTTTTTTTCTCTCAGTTGTGCTGAGAGAGTATCTTTAACAGTGTGATACCATTCCTTTTAGACCACTGATAAAAGATCTTCAGATCCAGTATTATAACTATGTTACGAATTGTAACAATATTTTACAACACTTTTAATGAAGAAACGTGATGCTTCTGCTTGATGGTAGACTCCTCAGGCAGAGCTTGTTTTTTGATTCATTTGATCCAATCAACCTAGGTGCCATATTTAAGGAAATTGCGCTTTTGACGTACCTGCTAGCAGCTGCAACACATAAAGATGTACTTTAGAAGTTGACGACGTCGCATAAATAAACTAAACTACCACTGTGAAATGGCAGATTCTCTGTCCTTGCATTTCTTGTCAATACACAATAACTTGGAAGATGGCTGGTAAAGCTGCACAATTGTTGAGTTCTTGTCTCTGGCTTTGAAAAGTCATTGGACGTGACTTCTTTTTATGAGATAGTATTCTTGTCTGAGTTATAGAAAAGGAACATGTGCTTCAGAAACAATGAGCTTTCTTGTGCTGAGTTTTGTAAGTAACTGTGGGGAAAGTATCTGTAGGAGTCAAGTTCACTAATTTCTTTATGAAGCTTCATAGTTATTTCAGTAGGTTTTCTTTTTTAGGAGGGTGACATAATCCTTAATTCATAATGAACCTGTGACTTTTAAAGTTTCAGTTCAGTGTGTCTCTTGCTTTAAGTTTGTAGAATAATTTGTATTGTAGATGAATGGAAATGACCTCCATGCACAATATAGTGAGGATATCGAGAATCTTGAAAATGTGTCTTTACTCACCCTGCTTTAAAACCCAAAAAAGCCCTGTGCAGTCATTTAAAGCACAAAAAGCATACTAATTTTAAATTTTCAGTTTTGATCTGTGCAAGCTGGAACAGATGTTTTACACGTATTTAAGTGAGGCTGCCAGAGTTTTCTTTTTATTAGTTTAAACGGGTATTCTTACCTTTCTGGGCCACAACTCTGTAGGCCCTATATGGCTTGCCTGTAGGTTATTAGTGTGAAGAAAGATAGCATTAGAAATTAATGGTTCAGTGTGGTTGAGTGTGGTTCAGTTTGTAAATAAATAAATGAAACTCAAAGTTTTCAGTCAATTCTGCTGTGTAAAAGATCTTGCATGTAATGTGAAGTATCTTGTATGGACAACATTTATTTAAGATATTTGGAGAATCTCAGAAAATGCCGTTAAAAAGTACATGTTTTGTAAAAGAAAAGCCTTTTGCAGAGAGAATTTCTGCTTGAACTGGCATTTTTTTGTTTCTGATATCGTCAATCATATCAGTTTCTGATATCATTGTCAGTCAGATCAAAGCAAAACTACAGGTTTTTTTACCAAAACGCTTGTGTTCTGTCTGTCTCTATTTAAAATGCTTCCTTTAGAAAGCTGGAGATCGTAACTCTCCAAGTATATTTTCCTACATTTTCCCAGGTTTTATAGGAAGCTAACAAAACTGTACTAACACCAAACAAAAATTGCTGCTTTCCTAACCTCTCTTGTTCCTGAGGGATGTGTGGAAAATTTTCCATTTTCCATCTGAAACCATATTGACTGTTACATCTCTTCTTTGTCATCCTTCTTTTTGCTGTCACTATGCCTATTAAAAATGGGTAGGCAGCTTAATTGTTATCTTCCATCCTACTCCTTCCCTACATCTTCCCTTGACTAAAGGGAAGGAGGAAAATCTTGTTTCAATAAAACCTTTTGAGCCTGAACTACTGTTACGTTGCCTTAAACTGAACTCTATAGAGCATTAAGATTTTCCCACTAATGAACTGTACCAGGAGGAGTTCCTTTTTCTGTGTCTGTTTTTCTCAGGGCTCTGTCTTTCATTTAATCATAAAATGGTGCAGGTTAGCTCTAAGACGTAATTATCCGGTTTCAAAAGGTCAGTACACTGTACTTCATTTCCACCATTCACCTTAGCAATTATCCACTTCACTGACGGTACTTGGACCTCATATGCTTCCACCATTATTCTGGTCTTCCATTGAAAAGTAAAATTCATTGCAAGTTGGTGGAGACATTTTCTGGAGAGAAAATATTCACATTTGAAAGGAAAATGAAACAAGCCAAAGTGTTTTCACATGTTACAATTTGTTTCTTAAGCTTTCAACTCCTTTATAAATTGGAATCTGTAGTTCCACCTAGGAGCATCTAAACTACTTATTCTTTGTATACATATGACAGTGTATATTTTATGTGGAAAAAAAACCCTGAAAATCTTTTCACTGTAGATGTGAGATAGTTTTTGCATTTTTTAACTGAAGTTTCAGTAATAATTTTCAAAATTAAAAATAAGTATTACTGTTCCTGTGAAATGTTTTTGTGTGGAAAGGAGATTGTAGACTTTGAGGCAGAAATAGATTAAGTTAAAGGATCTATGTTTTTCATATAATGAAAAGTGGAAATTATTTTTATTTTTAAATGCCACGTTCCTTTTAAAGAAACACAGGGTCATGTCTATGTGTACACACATATACATACATGTATGTATTTTATATACACATATATACCCACAAGAATTGAATTAGGTCAGCTCAAAACAGCTGACGCTTTTTGAATATTTGCCTTGTGTTGCTTTTTCAATAGCATCTGGCTTGACTTCACTTTTGAGAAACGTTCATCTAGCTGCCTTCCTCATCTTGCTGTATTAGGTCTACAACTCCTGCTTTCTCTGGCTGTGTAGTCGAAAGGAAAGCAGGTCTGCACAAGTTAATTGCACAGCAGAGGGAGTGGTTTTCAGCCTTTTGAAACTGTGTGGTATGGAGTAGATCAAAAGATCCCAGGGGTGTGTTCAAGCTCAGTGATGGGGACTAGGTCCATCTCAGAGCAGCTCTAGTTGTACAGTTATGCAACAGTCTACAGAGTCCATCAACATATGTAACTGCTGGTTTTGGGTTTCTTTGCCCCTTAAGTGAATAAGTTACTTTCTCTAAAGGCAGGGAGCTCATAATTGGAGAACAAGGTTGGTGAGTTTTTTCAGTTGAAAAACAAACAACATTCCAAATCTTGTTTCTAGAAGGAAACAGATTCCTGAAGCTTTTTTTGTTTTCTTTTGTTTTGCTTCATTTTAGTGAGAGGAATATGTTCTCAAAAATCTGAGTTTACGCTAGCATTGTCTTTAGTCATTGTATTTAATCTTTTCTGGAAGTTAAAGCACCAACTTATATAAAGGACCTTCCTTGCAACGTCTCATAGAGGGCTGAGCAGACTTAGGTGCATTCTGAAAGACCATAAGCCTGCAAGATTTTTTGCACAAAATTACATTAAAAAGATCATGAAATACTTAATTTTTCTCATTCTTCCTAACTTAATTCTAGACCTGACTTTTTGCTTTGCTTTAGTCTCCTTCCTCATTTTGGAAGAATGACATGAATGATAAAGAAGCAACTTTCCGAAGTGTTTAAGTTTATATGTTTTATATGAATGTACCTTCATCTCTTACATAAAAATACAGCTGCAACAGCAGTGCCATTTTTGAATGGGACATTACTGCTGTGATTATCTGTATTTCACCTTTGAAGTAAGGTGAACAGCAAGAGAATATAACCTTGTAATTTTTAACTCACTTTTTTTAAAAAAACTTATAATTAACCAACTTTTCTATTTTTATGGATTTAGATGCACCACTAAAAACTGTAATAATACTGTACATTCACAGGTTTTCTGAGGCCTTCGTAGTGAACATAGTGTTGCTTCTAACATGGTAATCATTAAGCCATTAAGATGTTTTAGTTCCTAGTTAAATTAAGAGAGTGAAGTTGATTCATGGAACAAGTAGCTGAGCTTGCACAGGAAATATTTCTCACACCTGATACATCCAGTACCCATACTGCTTAATGAGTTAAGAGATGCTTAAAATGTTTTGAAAATCTGACTGAGTACAATTGATAAGTAAAATTGGATTCATGTACATAATTGGCGAAATATTGTAAGCAGCAAATATTTTTTCTTTGTTTGAAATTTTGTTCTACAAATATGAACAGGTATCTTTACACATGCTAATTATTCTGCATGCCAGAAGTATCCTGCTTAAAGGTTGTAAGGACTTGATTAGATTATCTATTATTATAGAATATAAAAATTAGAAAAAGTAATGTAAAATAATATTATTTAAGTCTCAATTAAAATAAATGTGTGAATCCTTCTTCAGGAAGATTAATTAGCAAAGATGTTACCAACAAATACTTGGTCAGTAATTTTCAGTTATTTTCATACTTAAAAAAATAATAAATTCTCCTTCATGACCTTTTTAATAACAATATTTCAGTTTTCCACTAAATGAGTTAAATACATATAATTTCAGACATAATTACTTTTATTTGATTCAAGAATAAAATATGTTGAAAAGTTCATCTAGAAAGATATGACTTGTCAGATCAGGAACACCTGTGCTCCTCATAAAAATAGTTTTCTGCAATCTATTTTACTTTCATATGAATCTCTCCTCTTTTAAATGCAAATATGTAAATACTGGCAACATAACTCCTCTGTCATGGATGGGGTCTGGGATATTCAGATTAAAAGCAGCCCTGAGGCAAAGAGAGACTTCCCTCTGCTGAGCCTTCTTCCAGCTCTTTGCAACAGCTCACATCAGCTAACTGGCCTCAAGTGCAGCCAGCTGAACTCCTGGAGCTGGAAGGGCCCTGGCAGGGGTTTTGGGGCGTGAGCGGCACTGGGAATGCATTGTACAGGTGTGGGAAACAAATTCCGTCTACTCAAGAGAAGGCTGATTTTTTTAACTGCAAAACAAGTGATGCACAATGCAATGGCTTACCACCTGCTGACCGAAGCCCAGCTGACCCTGAGCAGCAGGCCACCTCCCCCCAGCCAGCTACCCCCAGTTTTATTGTTCAGCGTGACATCATATGGTGAGTTTGGTTCAGCTGTCCTGGATGTGTCCCCTCCCAGCTTCTCGTGCACCCGCTGGAAGGGCAGTAGGAGAAGCTGGAAAGTCCTTGACTTAGTGTAAGCACTGCTCAGCAACACCTAAAACATCAGTGTGTTATCAACATTATTCTCATCCTAAATCCAAACCACAGCACAGTACCAGCTACTAGGAAGATAATTAACTCTATCCCAGCTGAAAACAGGACAATTAAATATTTAAATTTACCATTATTGGAGCTTGTAGACATCTTGGGTGCAATGAATTGAAATATTACAAGACAATAATAAGTCAGTTTATCTTTGACGTTGGATCTTGGCTTGGTAGTCATCTTGCACTCAATTGCCTGACTGAAATTCAACCTTGGATGACTTTGTGATTTTTCTCTACTTGAAGACTGCCAGATATGAATTGGTATTTTTTAGTGTCATCTCTGTGAAAAGGTGAACTTTCAGGCTTAGAATTTGAGTAGTGTCTTCTGGCAGAAGCTTTGCATGAACATAGGGCTTTCTAATGTTCCAGATCTTTCATGAGTACTTGTAAATATTATGCCTGCATATTTATTTAGAAAAAATACAGTTTCTGTGATTGTAGTCCAGACAATGGTATTTGAACAACTATAAATCTGCACAGTTGGGGGGGCGGGGGGGGAGGATAAAAAAGATTTGGTGCTAAATAGAGGTATGTGATCCCTTTATTTCCAGTTACTGTACAGAAATTCAGTGGATAGAGATCAAAGACCTAATTGGAAACGTTAGCATCTAACATTGTCTTGTGCATTAGAGTTGACAACTTGTACTCTATCACCAGTGGGTATACCGTGCCAAAAATCCCCCAAACCAAAACCAATGGTACAAAATTATCCTTCCCTCATTCCCGGTTTAATCTCAGTACAGATGTTTATCACATTCTAAGGAATTTAACTTGGTAAATAACTTCTGCAGACCATAAGATAACATAAATACAAAATGCAGAGACCTTTTAATCTGTTGTATTTTATCCAGATGGACCATCCCACAAAACCAGTAGTTTTGTAGCTGTATAAAGTCTTTTCATACAAGAGTAAGTCCATAACGTAAAGAGAACTGCTGATTAGCATAATTGTTTAAAAAGTTAAAATTAGTTCCCAGTTTGTCTGCCAGTGTGATAGAGTAGGAAAGGAATATATTATTTTCTTTCTTACTTGCTAATTTGACTTATCTTAGATCAAATGCCCATTTTTGTTTTAATAACTGTTTCAGTGTCCTCACCAGATAATACCCTCCAACAGTGTATCATGATGTTAAAACTGGCCAAGGTTTTAGGGGTTCTGTTGGGGTGTGTGTGGAGGGTTGCTCATTTCTTCTTGTTTTCTTTGTTAAGGGGAACAAATAGTCCATGATGAGAAGGAACAGCCTAAAGAAATGTCTTTTGTTGGTGGAATAAAATGCCTTTAAACATAATCCATTCAGTTTTTAATTAATTGATAACTGACTTTTCTAAGTGAAATAGTTGGTACTTATCCTCTGTACTTAGAATCACAGAATACCTCAATTTGAAAGGTGCCCTTAGGGATCATTGAGTCTAACTCCCTGCAACTTGCAGAACTACCTGAAACTAAGCAATGTGACTAAGACCATTGTCCAGATACACCTTGAACTCTGACAGGCTTGGTGCCATAACTGCCCTGGGAAGCCTCTTCCAGTGACTGGTGACCCTCTCAGTGAAGAACCTTTTCCTAGTGTCCAATCTGAACTTCCCCTGATGCAGCTTCATTCCATTTGCTTGTGTCCTGTCGCTGGTCAGTAGAGAGGGGAGATCAGCACCTCCCCCTTGAGGAAGTTGTAGACTGTGATGAGGTCACCCCTCAGCCTTCTCTTTTCCAAGCTGAACAAGCCAGGTGACCTCACCTGCTGCTTATAAGTCTTGCCCTGGAGACCTTTCACCATCTTGGTTACTCTCCTCTGGACACACTCTAACAGTTAGATGTCCCTCATATTGAGGTGCCCAAAACTGCACACTATACTTGGGGTGGGGCCACATCAGTGCAGTGTAGAGTGGGACAGTCACCTCCCTTGACCAGCCAGTTATGCTGTGCTTAATGCACCCCAGGACACAGCCCTTTTTGCTGCCAGGGCACACTGTTGACTCATATTTGACTTGCCATCAGCCCAAACCCTCAGATTTCTTTCTGTGGGGCTTCTCTGCCGCCTGTCATCCCCTAACTGTACACATAACCAGGATTACCCCATCCCAGGTGGAGAATTTGCCGCTTGCTCTTGTTAAATTTCATACTGTTGGTGATTGCCACACAGTATGTGAATTGGCTTAGAAATGGAGTTTGGAGAGGTCTCTAATTAATTTGCTAATGAAGTATTCTCTTGTAATGTCATAGTTCTTTTGTCTTTATTTTCCTATTTATTCCAAGGATTATACTTTAGTATTTAGATGCGACTTAAGTCCATAAAGTGCCCATACCTAAATAATGTAAGTCTTTGGACGTTATGGACTTCATTTTCAAATGGATAAGCTTATGGTTGGGGTCTGCTTCCTACATGGAAACTTTTTGAAACATCAGTGCTGCTGTTTGTCTTTTATTGTTCTTCATCATGAAAAGCTGAAGCTTGTGGAGCAAAAAAGCACCTTGTCTTTGTGGTTTGGGGTTTTTTTTCCCTTCTCCCTACAGTACACAGCCTTTTGGGCAATTGTCTAGTTTATCATATATAGAATACTAGCTGGAGAAATATCTGGGAAAATATTATAACTGTTAGTAAACAATCATTATTTTCCATCAAATATTGTTTTTGTCCTTACTGGAGAGACAAAAAGCATTTCTACTTTCCTCTGAAAACCTGAATGAGCCTCTTTGAGTTTATAGAGTTTCTAATTTTTTTTTTTTTTTTTTTTCTCAGAAATAAGGTGGGAACAGACTAGTTCAGTATTTTATTTAGCTAGATAATCATATTGTTACAATTCGCAGGGTTTGAATTGTTTCTCCGATGCTGTAACACTTCATTCTCTTTGCTTCATGTTCAGTAGCTTTTCATTATTTACCAGAAATTGATTTTGAAATAGAAGTAACAAATACCTGAAAAAATACACCCCTCTGGCTCTTTCTAAAGCCTTGGGTACAGATATCCTGTTTCTTCAATGAAGAAGTGCCTTGCACGGTTGTCAGTCTTTACTTTTATCAAATCAATTTTAGTTCTCATGCTGAAAATAGTAAAGTTCTCAAAATATTGAATTTCATTTATTAGCATTTCTCTTCTTTCTTTTTTCATCCCAGTTGAAAAAACTGGAACCTTTCATTTTCATAGTAATTAATCTATCTTAATCTCTTTCAATCTCTTCATAAGTACCATTTAATAACAACTTAATAATAGTAAGTACTTGTCAATAAGAATCTTCTGATAAATATCTGTTAGTACCTGATAAGTACCTGTTTTGTTTTACTAATTTACCAATTTTTCTTTTGAAATCTGAGGAACATTTCATACGTTCTTGACAAAACTTCTGCCTAGTTGTCTCTGAAGAATAAATAAATAAGTTGTTAGATAATTATTTTATATAACAGTAACATGGTTTTTTGTTGATATATTTAATACCTCATATATGTGGATTAGATAAATGAATTCAGAAAGCATGGTTATCCTAAGGTAAGGTTACAGCATTCACCATAAAAGATATTTCCCTTAAGACTATTAATTGTGACCTCAAGAAACATAGTCTGAAAACTTAAAAAGTCTCCCTCTGGTTATTAGGATAGCTGTTTCTACTACTGGAGACATACTTCAGAACTTCTTCAGGTTAATGAATCTTCATTATAGTCCTCCTAAAATGTAAACAGCAAATAACTAAAAACGTGCTGATTTTTTATCTTTTGGGGAATAAAAATTGAACTTTGACACAGTCAGACCAAAATCAGTCTCAATGTTATTTAAAACATTTTTTTAAATACTCTTTTTCCATAAATAGTAGGGAAAGAAATAAAGTTTTGTTACAAGTTACTATATTAAAACATTACCTATTCTTTGCTTTTGTAAAGGTACAATTAATGAAAAATTGACTCTCTTGGGTTTTTTTTTCAAATTCAAGTACTTAACTTTATGAAACATGGAAAACTTGTATCTTGGACTGATTTCAAAGATGCCCACTTTACTCTGAGGTGAGGCCATTAGCCTCATCCAGGAAAGAACAGGGGTTTTAAATAATATTATTCCTCTCTCTTCTTGTCTCTTTTGGTTGTTCTTCCTCCCACCCTAACCCTTCCCAGCTGGAAAGACTACAGTCTGAGAATACCTCTGAATGGGGAAAGAGAGAGAGACTTGAAACAGAAAAACAACATTTGGAAGAAGAGAACAGAAGATTGAAATTGCAGGTAAAAGAAATTCAGCAACTTCTGGAGATAAAAAATAAAACAACACTAACTAAATTGAGTTGTGATCATCCAAATGCACAAAGTAAGCTGCTAGTTAAAAATAAGGTATGGGCATTGCTTAGTTTGATTACTTGGGGAACATTTCCCAAAAGAATTACTATTTTGTAATGTCAAAACGTGTCCCTAAACCATGGGCTGTGCAAGACAGAACAGCCTGTCTGTATCACAGACCTGGATAGTTAGAATTCAGTGTCTTTGGATTTCTGTAGGGTACAGAAACAGAGAGAAATATCTTTTCATTTTTAAGAGGAGCAGGGGGAAATGACAAGTCTGACAAGACTAGGGAGCAAAAGTGAAGGATGGGAGGAACAGAAGAGGTTAAGTAAGCGTTGGTAGTTACAGAGTTCTGATGAAGGTCAAAGCAAAAAAAGCTGTGATACAAATAATTTCTCTGTCTTGCTGAATATTGAATCTCTTCTTAGGGAAAAAAGAACTGAAGGAAGATCCTGATTTCTTATTTGTTATTCCTCTAAAGCTCTGTTATCTTTTAAACTTTCTTATACTGCTAAAAATGATGTGATAAATTATTCAGAGACTCTTAGCTGTGGGTACTTCCTTTACTTTGTGATTGTCTATGCCAATAATTAAGTAGTAGTCCAGAAGGCTTCCACTTTAATTGAGACTCTGAAAACTCTGTAAGAGAAAGCAAAAAAACCCCCTCCTAACTGATCAGTAAATGTATATACTTGATATTACAACTTGCGCAGTGAGAAAAAATAACATTCTTATTTGCCTAAATGACAAATAATTTAATATCATTTATGTGTATTTTCTGTTGAATAATGGCAGGCTGAGCATCTAAGACCAGATTTAGGGTTTAGTTACAAAACATAATTTATCTTGGGAACAATTAAGAGGTTCTGTACTTGAGGTCTGCTTTTAGGTGTAATTATATGTAATTATATGATTTTTCTATATTTCTGTGATGGCTCAGAAGCAGCAAATTGCAATTCATACATATACCTTACCTTTATAAAGTATCTTACATAACAAACAGCTGGTTTGGATTTTCCATTACTGGTATTTATTTTATCATATCATATCACATTGTATCATACCATATCAGCATTTTAATGATTTCCTTGTAATGCAACTGATCTGAGGTTGGAGATGTTGGCCAGAAAGATGTTCATCTGCTAAGCATCTTACTGTATTTCAAATACCTTTTAATTATATGGCTGTGCTGGGGTTTTTTGTTTCTTTGGGTTTTAAATGTTATTTGCATAGAATATTAGATGTCTGTGATCAGCTCCGTCTGTTAGTATCAGCTCTGTCTGTTGGTATCACACCTCTGACTGACACAACTTCAAAACCTTTTATCAAAGTCAAAAGGCAGAGATGGACCTCACTCATCTGTTTCCTTATCATAAAAGTGAACGTCCCTGCAGTGTTTGCCTTTTCATAGATGATGATTTTAGGATAAGATTGTCTTCAAAACTATTGGTTGTCAGTTTAAAGGAGAAAATTAAAAACTGTATTTTAGTGTCAGCTGAAACTATGTAATCTATCATCTGGCAGGGTGGTAACAGGTCTCATCAAAAGACTAGGGTGAGAACTGATCTGTTTGTAGCTGTTTCTATCTCTGATTCACAAGAACTGCAAATCATGGAATCACAGAACGAGTCAGGCTGGAATGGACCTCAGCAGATCTTCAGTCCAACCTCCTCCTCAAAGCAAGGTCAGCTCTGAGGTCAGACCAGGTTGCTCAAGGCTTTGTCCGGTGGGGCCTCAAAAATCTCCAGGACTGCACAACCTCTGTGGGCAGCATATTTGTGATGGGTTGACCCCAGTAGGCAGGAAAGCTCCCACCCAGCCCTCATTCATTCCCCAACAGCAAGGTGGGGGAAGAAAATTGGAAGGGCAAAACTGAGGAAAAAAATGTGGGTTGAGATAAAGACAGTTTAATAAGGGGGGGGAGGAGGGGGAAAAAACCCCCCTGATGCTAAAGCAATCACACACCACCAGCAGACTGATGCCCAGCCAGTCTTCAAGCAACAGCTACTCTGGAAATAACACCACCTCTCTGTTGTTGCAAGGGACTCTTCCTTCCCATTGCTGAATTTCATAAGGTTCCTGTTCGCCCCTTCCTTCAGCTTGTTGATAGAACTTCTTGATTGGAGCATGCCATCTTCAGGCAAGGATATTGCCTCTGCCTGCCCCAGCTTCAGGGGGAGATAGAATGACCTTGATGGGAGAATTTTCCTGAAATAATCAAAATGTAAAGAATCACTGACAAAGGCTGAAACTAAAGCAATGATTAATTTGACCTACTGAAAAAGCTCACTAAGATGTAGCAAGCTTTCTGAGACACCTGGGATATACCAATACACAAGAGAAGTGGGGTAACAGAGCATTGTGGTCAAAACCATGTAGCGCAGAGAGGTAATGAAGTTATATAAAAATACGAGCAGTGGGCCTCTTCCCCAAGAAAGTTCAACTGAAGTTCAACAACTTGTTGAAGTTGGTCTTGAAAGACCCTCAGGAACAAAGTGCACATATCCAAGTGCCTTATGGATATGTAAATCATTTTGAGGGAGTAGTTTTAATACGTATTTGATTTGGGGGAAATACGATGAATATGTATGTTTTGTTGTAATAAAGTGAGGAACGCTGGTCAGACAGGTGCGCATGAGTTGAGATGCTAATCTCCATGCACTCAGCGCTGCAATAAAGGACGTCTGCCTTCTAAACTTACAAAACATTAGTCTTAGAGGGTATTCTTCTTGCCAGTTTTCAGTATCATTTTAGCAACCCAGATGGGACTCTGCTTCTGAATCTTGACAGATCCATGGGATCACAGGACTTCCAGCCAGCACTGAGGGATTCTTGGGGAGAACCCCTGATCCCTGGACCAAAGAGGTGTGAGCAGGACCCCTGGAAAGATAAAGGCATTCTTTCGGAAGTTCCTTAAGTGATTCATGAGGAGGGGCCCTGTGCATTAAAGGAACTGTGGCAAAGGAAAGGTTACAGTTCTGCAAGCATTATTTGGGAATTCCTTAAGTGAGTTGCGAGGAGAGGTCCTATGCATTAAGGAACTGTGGTAAAGGAAAGATTTGTGCACAGCTGTGGTTTTAGTTGGTATTATAGGTCCAGGGATGCCTGAAATTGGGATTTTTGGTTACCTACCACTATTTTGATCTTGGAATGACATTGGATACTGAGACCTGGATTATATTTTAAGACAAAAATTTTGTAAGAGTGTGTGTGTGAGTGAATTGTCTTGGATTTTTGTATTGTCCTGTCTAAGGCGTTTTGTCATTTCTTATAATTGGTGTCTATTGTCATGGGAACAGTTCAATCTTTTGGAGGAGGAGTTCTTAAAAAATCACCTTTGGGATGTATATTGAAACATTAGAAGGATATTGCAGGACCATCTGTGTCCAGGGATACTTTAATTAAGTATTGTAATTAATGGTGGCCATTGTATAGATTGGAGAATGGGGGAAAGTGGCTGACAAATGGTACTCTGAATTATAATACGCTTTTACATCTAATGTTGTTCTTATGGAGGGAAAAGAAATGGGATGAAGTTGCGTATGCTGACACGTTCTTTACTTTAAGAAATCATCCAAAATAGCAAAAAGAATGTGGTATGTTTCCAACAGATCCTTTTGTTCTAGCATTAGAAAAGGACAAAAATTCTAATGGTTTCAAAAGTTGTTCTGCTTGTAGTACAGGACAGAGATGTCTTATGCTCAATATTGTTGAGCAAATGGAAGAAGAGTATATGAAACTGATGGTTGCCCTGGGTCGCCGTGCGCACCCAGGAGAACCTGTACAGGAATGTGAGGAGGGTTGTCAAAATCAGGAGGGACCGTTGTTGGGAGCTGAAGTTTTTAGTCCTATTGCTGGACAGACATGAAATTGCCAGTGAGAAGTGATACAGGCACCCCTACACCAAGCAGTAGAGACGCAGGGACCAGTAACAATGAAAGTTCTGTTTTCAATTGTTGATTTAAATAATTGGAAAGTTGTGGCAGGAAACTATAAGGGTGATCCCTATAAGGTCACCAAGGCCTTTGAAATCATGTTTTAAACTCAAGATCCTGACTGAAAGGATATAGAGGCAATAATGCAAGTGTTCTTTGATGGTACTGCAAAAGAGATGGCCCGCAAGGCAGCCAGAACACATGTAGCTCAGGTAGCAGCAGGTTTGCTACGAGGAACGGTGGCGCAAAAATTGCCATCTGTGAACATTAACTGGGACCCCAGTATCCACAGATCTAGACAATTATTAAATCAATAACAAAGATGGATCCTGTTCAGAATTAGAAATGGTATACCAAAAGCTATAAATTGGTCTAAATTGTAGAAGTAAAATAAGATTGCAAGGAATCACCCACAGATTTTATGAATACATTAAAAAGGGCTGCTTGAAAATACACAAAAATTAATCAAAATTGACCATCAGTCTGCTAAATTTCCTGGGAGTTAGCAGGTGTTGGGTGTCCAAAGAAAAGGCACAGATAGCTAAGGAGACTGTAAGTTATCTTGGTGTTGAGATTCTGAGAGGACAAAGACAATTAAGTACAAACAGGAAAGAAGCGATTTGTCAACTCCTTGAGCCTCAAGTTGCAACAGATTTGGCAGCCTTTCTAGGAATGGTGGGGTGGTGCCAGTTGTGGATTGCAAACTATGGACTTCTGGTAGAACCATAGTATGGCTTACTAAAATTCATCCGAAAGGATTATGTCATCTGGACTGAGGAGGGGTGAGCTGCATTTAAGCAGCTGAAGCAAGCATTAGTGAAAGCTCCAGCCCTGGGATTACCAGATTTGTCAAAGACCTTCGAACTGTTTGCCCATGAGAGGTGCAATGTGGCATTGGGAGCCTTGGCACAGTTTGTGAGCCATCAGTGGAGACTGGCCTGCCATAGTATCCCAGGCATGCTTGCTCACTGTGTCTGGGTCTCCTGGTGTCTGGCTGCAGGCAGACGAAATGGTACTACCGTAAACAGTCTTCTGTGACACCAGACACCAACTGACAACATAAGTTACATAAAAGGTCAATAGTATTACAGGAAAGAACGACTGTGGTGATCACTTAATGCCACCATGAACTCTATTCACAGCAGCAAAGAATTAATAAGATAGAAACAACATTATGAGAAAAATCACTCTAGCAAGGAGTTAATCTCCAAATCAGTCATGGCACTGGAGACCTGGCCAGCCATATGTAGCGAAGACAATGGTTTGTAGGGTTAGTCAGCATGTTTTTTTAACCTTGCTGCTGCCATTAAGCGAAAAACAGAAGTTCAGGAAGGAGAGCAGCTTTTTCAAGGATTCCATCCTAACTCAAGTTATATCTTAGATAGAACCTATCTATTCCTATGTAGAGACATCCTAATGTCACTGTTGAACCTTTCTAAATTCTGAGTAGGGCTTTCTTTAGCAAATAAAGGATATGGATAATGTGTTATTGAATGAATTCCAGAGCAAAACACAGTTGCCTAACACCCTAGCTTCTCCAAAACCTGTATTTGTGAGATGATTTGGGAGATCCATTGTAGTTGTTTAGAACAATATACAGTGTAATTAATTGATGTATGGCTGATTCAAACTTTTAAAGGTTATAATCTATGGTGACATTTTTTCTTTCATAACAGTTTTAGTAAGATTAAACGTGGTATCAAAACACAGAAGGGAAGACCTTACATCCTTGTCTAAATGATTTCATGTTGACAATTTTCTTACTCTTTAATATGTATACCTCCACAGAATATATTTTTGTGCAGTTTTGTGCAATCTCTTGCCCCTTAATGGTAGTAAATAATGCAGATTGAAGTTCTGAACACAAAAGTTAATATTAATTATGTTTTGCACAAAATGTGAGCCCTCAATATCATTCTTAGCTGGCAGTATGTTCGTTTAAAATGTTTCCATATGCAGTTTTTGAAAGGGTAATTTCTGTTGTACAAGATGAGGGTAATTGATGAAACAATTGAGATCCAACATTGTTACTATGCATTTTTATCGACTGTACTTCTTGGAGTGGAGAATACCATTTAAATTAATAGCTGTATTGTTTGACAAATAGCATGGCAACAAATATTAAATGCACCTAACTGATTTATCTAGGAAGGGGTAAAATGAAGTAAAAACCCCCTTGTTGATGGTATAGCTCAATACATGCTGTTTATGGAAAGATATTTTCTATTTCATCTCTGAATATAACCTTGAAACAAACTTATAAATTAATTTTGGGGAATAATAACTTTGTATTATATCTAATTATTATGGTAAATATCTGGTTATTACATATTTGATGCATTGAATATGTTTTGTAGTGGACTTGTATAGAATTTAAGTGCACAGTGCTGAACTGTGGAGCTTGTAGATGCATAGACAAATATTTTTAATCTTAATTTCCATCTTTAATATGGTAAATTTATAATGTTGTTAGGAAAAAATTCCATAGGCTTTAAAGACGGAATGATGAACAACACATATTTTTAAGATTAAATCATTTTAGCTTAACATTATCTAGCAAGATGGTTTTTAAATCATCAGATTTTAGGCTTGATTTTTCTAAAGTAGGAAACACTCAAGTTGTTATGCAAATAATTTGAAAAATTGTCTGTATTGGATTTACATGGCAAGGTTTTGGTAGCAGGGAGGTTGCAGGGATGGCCCTTGTGAGAAGAGATCAGGAGCTGCCCCATACCAGGCACAACTGGCTCCAATTGGCTCTAAAAGGAACCCACCACTGGCCAAAGCTGAGCCCATCAGTGGTGCTGGTGGCACCCCTATGAAAACACATTTAAGATATAGTAACAATGCTGAGAAGTAGTGTGAAAGACAGGAAAGTGAGGAAAAAATGTGAGCGAAACAGCTCTGTAGACACACAGGCCAAAGAAGGAAGGGTGGAGGTGCTCCAGGCACTGGAGCAGGGATTACCCTGCAGCCTGTGGAGAAGACCATGGTGAAACAGGTTGTCCCTCTGCAGCCTATGGAGGATCATGGTGGAGCAAATATCCGTATTGCTGCCCATGGATGACCCCATGCCAGAGCAAGTGTACCTGCACTGAAGGAAGGTGCAGTCTGTGGAGAGCACATGAAGATCTGTGGCCGGTAGGAAGGACCCATGCTGGAGCAGTTCGTGAAGGACTATATCCTGTGGGTGGGATGCCCTTGCTGGAGCAGGGGAACAGTGTGAGAAGAAGGAGAAGCAGAGAGGAACTGTTATGGGCTAACCCATAACCCACCATTCCCCATCTGTGCATAGAGGGAGGAGGTAGAGGAGTCAGGAGTAAAGGAATAAAGTTGAGCCTGGGAAGAAGGGTGAGAAGGAAGTAAGATATTTTTAGTTTCATCTTTGGTTCCCACCATCATACTCTATTTTTAATTGGCAATAAATTTCATTTTACCCAAATCAAGACTATTTTTCTTATGAGGGTAATTTATCTCAGCCCATGAGCCCTTCCATCTTATATTGTCCCCCTAACCAGTAGAGAAGAAGGGATGAGAGAGTAACTGGGTGGACATCTGGAATCCAGACAAGGTCATCCCACCACAATGTCCGAGTTGGGTGTGTTCCTCACATTTCATAGGCAAAAATAAATTTTTACAGTAGCAAGCTCAGTGAGATTGGTTTTCTTTGTATTTTTAAAACAGAAGGACAATATCCACTCTTGCCTTTTCCTTATACAAAAGATGTGAAAAGGGTATTTCTTACTCCTAATCAGAAAATAAGATATTTTATGATGGTTCACTTATATGTCAGAAACTAGTTATCTTGCTGTAGTTATAAAATCTTTGTAATTTCACAGTATCACTGTGTAAACTCAGATTTTTATGGATACAAATCTGATATGAGAATAGTTACAATGTGATTGACATGCTTCCTAACTTTAACTAAAAAACACCAGTAAAGGCTGTGAGACTAAATTACTGCTGCCTAAATCTATTTTTTTAGTTGAAGAATAAATCAATGTCAAATCATTAATTTTTTAAGATCTAGAAAAATCAAATTAACAAAAATTTCAAACCAAAAATTCTCTTGTCTCTATACATCTCTAAGGAAGATGTTATAACACAGTTGTACTGACTTCCACATTTATTTTCAAGATAGTATGTTTTTCTTCCTTTATAGATTAAGCAACTGTTTCACACTACCAAAGTACATATACCATGGTCTATTTAGGCATGCAATTGCATGACAAAGATTTCAAAGTAAATGAAGTATTGAGTGTATTAACTGAAGAGAAAAAACACGGTAAATTCATGGAAATAATAGCTACATATTTGATTCTCAAGAAGGGAACTGCAAATACCAGTTTTTAAACTTGCAGCATCATAAGTTTCTGTTTTTTCATAACCCAGGGAAAAATATTACCAGCTAATTTTCATCTCTAGTTAGGAATAGACTTTTTTTAAAGCTTACTATATATATCAGACCTCTTTGTTTCTCCTGTCTGCCGTGTTTTAATAGATTACAACTACTTACATGTAAACCCTTTGGATAAGAAGCTATTGGATCAGATCACATCTTAGTAACACACATTTTATGCAGTATATCAAACACATCCATTTTTTATGAAAGCAAAATATCAGTGCAGGTTTGGCAACCAAAGTATTAAATGCTTTTCTCTTTTCCTAAAAAAATAATATAAAATAATAAATACAGGTAGCTAAAAAGGTTGTTCATATTATATTTTATTCTTCCAGAAATATTTGGATCATTTTAAAGTTTATTAATTTTCAGTTGTTCCAACTGTTTACTATTTATTGAATGTAGATGTGCTAGGTCTGGCTGGGAACGAGTTAACTTTCCTCATAGCAGCCTGTGTAGTGCGGTGCCTTGCACTTGTGGCTACAGCAGGGTTGATAATACACCAGTGTTTTGGCTGTTGCTGAGCAGTGCTTGCACAGCATCAAGGCTGTCCCTCCAGCCTCCCATGCAAAGGCTGGTAGGCTGGTAGGTTTGGATGGGGAGCAACCGGAGCGGCTGACCCAAACTGACCAAAGGGAAAGGGGCAATCCTTGTTAAGGTGTTTGTCTTCCCAAGCAACTTCTATGTGTACTGAGGCCCTGCTTCCCAGGAAGTGGCTGGACATCACCTGCTGGTGGGAAGTAGAGGATGCATCTCCATTTATGGGTTGGGGTGTTTTGGGGTTTTGGGTTTTTTTGCTTTGCTTCCACATGCAGCCTTTGGTGTTTTTTGATTAAACTGCCTTTATCTTGACCCATGGGGTTTCCCATGTTATTTTCTCCCTGTGTCCTGCTGAGGTGGGGGAGTACGAGCAGCTTGATGGGCACCTGGCAGCCAGCCAAGGTTAACCCACCACAGTAGAACACTTTTAATGAGAGACAGCCTTATTACTCTAAGCTCCACAGAAACGTACCACAAATTATTAACTAGAACAGTATTTACAAGTACAGTTGTGAAATAAAATTGAAGAAGTGGTTGAGAAAAATAAATGGTATGAGATAAGGTGACAAACATGGCAGCTGCATAAACATACCTTAACATTTTTGTTCAAAGAAGTAATGTGGCTTTAAGGCAGATCCCCTCCCATCATCCCACCTTGAACTGGTATTGCTTTAGTTCAGAGTGATGTTGTGCATGCTTAATTCCTTCTGGAGGAAACTATGTGGGAAGCTCTGCTTCATTCATGGTCCTTGCTCCAAGCCCTGAGGGACTGGGCAGGGCTGGACCAATGATGGTTTTTGGGATGGCCTCATACTGCACGTATATTAAGGGCCATAGGAGCAGGCAAAACATAGGCTCTTGTGTTTGTGCCTGAGCCTCAGCATCTGCTGCTGTAGTCTACTTACCATCTTCTGCTGTGCTGACTTACTGGTGTGAACAGAGCCAAATACAAAAGGAGATGCAAATTGCTTCCTTGTCAGCAGTGATCACAGTAGACAGTGATCTCTCTACCTGCTATCTGAATGCATGTGATCTGCCAGAGCTGTTTTGAGGAGGCACCACAGTGCAGAGGAGGAATTTTATAATTTACCCAGATGGTGCAAGAGAAGTTTGAATAGTAAGGGCTTATATTATTGCCATGTGTTTCTTTCCTGGTTTTGTGTCACAGATCTCTTAGACTATGTTTTTAATATATTTTTTGCTCTTCATCAGAACAAAACTCAAAAGAAGACATAATTATGGTATTATTGTTAACAACTTTGATACTTCAGCTAGCACTGTTCATCTAATGAAGAGTTATCTTTGTTTCAGTGCACACCTCTGAGACTGGTTATTGCGATGGGAAAGAAGTACCAGTGGCTCATTTTTCTCCCTTAACAGATTTTTAAAACACAATGTTTTGTCAGAATTACCACTTGGGATACAGTTGGGTTTATATGATTTTTTTTCTAAATATTTTTCTGGTGAAATGGTCATTTCAATTCCTTACAAAATCCACTAAAGTGTAGAGCTAAAAACAAATAAAGACAGTTTTACAGATGTGTTCATTTCCTCTAGCAAATTATGCTGATGTTTAATAATAGCAAGAAAAAAATTTACTGGATTGCAAACTGTCATGGATCAACACTCAGCACTCTCTACTTCCCTCACCAAATTGCTTCCAGTTTGAAAAATATTTAATTCAGAATTCCTGACAAGAAGATGAAGGTCAAAGACCAGATTTTAAAATGTATCTGTCATTTGCATGTGACTAGTAGCGTAATTTTAAGAGTATTAGTATGCTTCAAATTTTTCGTTAAAGTTTAGTATTGTATCTCCTATTTTCTAACTTCTTGAATGGGCCTGCAAATTGTAGTAATAAAATTTTAAAAGGTTGTATAAAAATTTTGAATTACACATTTTATAGTGATGATAAAAAGCAGAAAAATGATAGGTTTTGCAGATGTGTATGTATAATCAGCTATTCTGTACTGTATTTTTTCTTAATTAGGATAAGATTTTGATTTCACTGAAGGGTACATATTTAGTATTGTCCTGTAGCTTTTGTAAAATAGGTTTAATCACATTAGTATCTTAACATGATAATTTTCTAGGGAATGTATTCTAATAACAAAATAATAGAAGGCCTATTTGGAGGAGATCTCTTTAATCATTCAACATCAACCTCAGAAACGAAAGCGAAGTGATGAAACCTGTAGTTCTTCATGGGAATGTACAAAGTATTAACTATACTAGTTAGAATATTTCCTTCTTTTTACATTGAATTTCTCAGTGTTTTTTTCTGGAGGCTATTCATGGCAGACTGAGTATCTTGAAGTGCATATGACAGTTTAACACTTATTTGTCTATCATGTTTGCAGTTATAGATGTTTACAAAATACAATGTCTTCAGCTTTTCATTAAGCAGCAAATTACATATTTATAATAATGAGAAAGTTTTTACAGTTCTGAAAAAAGTTTTATTTTGCCTCTTCATTCTTATGAAATACATGAAGCCAGTATTGTCTTCTTTTTTCTCTTATTTATTTTTCTATATGTAGCTTGTCGAAGGTTAGAATGCTGAAATGAACAATTAAGGGAAAAAAGAAGAAAATATTAACTTCTCAACTTTATTGCATGACCTTACTCTCTTTTTTCCCAGCCAGCTGGGGAAACTTTCTTTTAAATGCCAGTTACCTTTTAGATTTTGGCAGAGTAACATGAGAGTACTTGCATGACACCAGAACAAAAGTTCATCTAGCCCTGTATCCCATTTCTGACACTGACCAAAAATTGGTATGTAGGGAAGATTTACTAAAGGCAGCTGAAGAACACTTTCCCTGAGCACTGTCATGGCTCCTTAGCAAATTATGGCTTAGAAAGTTCCAGAATGAGAATGGTGTTTCTCAACTGTAATACTTCTTACTGAATATTCTTTCTGTGAATACTTTCAATTATTTTTTGAATACATGTAAACATTTAACATTCACGGTGGCCTGCCATGAAAAATTATAAATTTAGCTGTACATTGGGTGAAGCATTTATGTTGGTTGCTTTAAAGCTACATCTGCAATTTCATTATATTGAAATAGAAAATTACTTCAGTTCCCTCTTACTTCACTCCATCCACCCCAGAGTCCTAGATTCCCTTCAGTTTGCTTTTTTCCCCCCTCTGACTCAAGTATCATATACCAACAATTCTTTACCATCAATCACTTATTATTATTACTCTGACTTTCCAGTTCAAAACTTGTATGGTTGGGGTGTGGGGCAGGGTGAACACAATAATAAAAAGAAATACACTATTGAAGAAGTTAATGTATGACTGGAATAATTACATTTTCTGTTATGCTTAATATGCTTTTCCGAAGGACTCTTAATCTTCTGTTTACTTTTTTTACTGCTATTGCACAGTATTTTTTAAAAATAAAAAGCTGGTATTTTTAAATAAGGGTACTTTTAATAATTGTAAGATCTTGTTTTGAGTGATAATAGTACACTTAAAGCTGCACCTCTACCAGTAGAATCAGAACAGTGTTTTGATTTTCATTACTATCTTTTCATCACTAAGTATTGAAGGCCATTGCTATTTTTAATCCCCCAGTATCTTTGTTTCTGTTTGTACTCACCTAGATTCCTAAATAATTTTGACCTTTTTTTTCTGTGGCAAAAGCCAAACATGGTTCCCTTTGGGTGTCTACTGGTATGATCTTCCTGAAGCACGGAAACAGGTCATTTATTCCTCTCTTCTTGTTCCTTCTGCTTTATTTTTTCCTAATTTAATAGCTAGGTATTCTGGTATGTGACGGCCTTTTCTTTTACCAAGTCAGCAAAGTTCCTGTAAGAAACATTGTGGAAGGCCTTTGTTAAATGCCTTTTGAAGGCCTGCCTTGACCCCTGACCCAGCAGAGCCAATTTATTGACTCACTCAGAAAACTGAAATAGATTTGTAAGACCTAAGTTTTCTTGCACAAAAATTGTTTTAATTCTTCTTCAATATATTGTATTTATCCATGTGTCACCTGATTTGTAACTAAGAATGTCAGTTTTTCTGTTACAGGTATTAGAACTTCTTTGGTTTTTTAATCCCTTCTTCAAGCATTTTAAAAATTGTTACCATGCTAGCTGTTTTCTAGGCCTTCTGAATTCTCAAATGACTGGTATCTGCTCCCATGGTTTTTTAACTACCCATTTTGTCTGCTTGTTTCATGACAATATTCAATTTGAGACAGATCTTACGGTGTAGCCCATATACAAAATACGGGCACAAGATTATTTCTATGCTTTTGCTACGTGAATGTAGAGGAAATTCAAGTAGCTCTTGTTTCCTTCATTATTCATATAGCTTGTGTAATGGTCAGCAGGCCATCAGGTTTTTTGCTGTTGATTAGTTAGAAAAAGGATTAATAATAGTTTTTATAACTTCTGCAGGTTGTTCCTCACATCCTATTTGGCCTGCGTTATTTGTATCTTTACAAAAAGACTACCAGATTTTAAGATTTTTTCTATTTCTCCACTTTGTAAGCAGCTAGTTATAATGTATCACGTGATACAATATTTTATATAGTTCCCCTTATAAAATAAACACGTTAGACTCCGCTCCAGAATACATTTATATGAGAAACTGATTTAACTTTTTCTTCTCTATTCTTAATTTGAGTGTGTTTTCAGACTATTCCCCAAAATCTCTAATAAAAATAAAATCCAGATCTTCTTTAATTTTGTTTTTTTCCACAGCCACTATTTTATTAATTCCTGAAATATGCTCTCTATGCTGTTGCTGTTGATAGAAGGATAGGAATTTTCCCTTTTTTTGTTGTCTCATGATTAAGTTGTCAGTTGGTAAAGGCGGATGTATGCGTCAAAGTGTGTTGATGCTCTGCTCAAGTTTCATTGCTTTAAATTCAGCCTGTCCAATCTGACAGTTTCAGTGATTAATCTCTTCAGTTAGGTAGAAACTTTGGCCCTGTGTGGAATATCTGTAAGCTTGTCTGAGTTGTCAAGGTACTTCTTACAGTTACTGAATACTTTAAATGAGTTCTGATTAACTTCTGACTTTGAAGCAGCAGACTATCAAATTCACTTGTTGACAGATTCCTTTTTAAGAAAAATAAATATATATTAAAAAAAGAGAGTCTAATTCAGCCTTCAGTTTGGGGCATCTTTTAACAGTGTTTGAAAAAGAGCAGAGGGGATTATTCTTCAGCAGTATCCCCCTTAAAAATTTGTACTGATGGATTTGAACTGTATTTTGTGATATTTCTTATCAACTTCGCAAATGTCATTTCTTTAAACAGCCAGCAGTGGATGCTTGGAATATCTTGTGCTTTGTCTTGCTGTGCTGTGCATACTTCATTGCTTTTGGGACAGCTGTCTTGGGTTATGATCACTGAGGAGACCATAGGCTCAGTTTGCCCTGAACTGCCCTCTCACTTTCTCACCCTTTAGCTAAGTTTGTGTAGAAGGCATGTCGCTATGTAAAGCTTCATAACATTTCTTTTTTTTTCTTTTGGTTTAGTTTTGTTTATTTATCCCAGTATATGGAAGGAGTAATCTAACAGGAAATACCCTGGTTGTGGTCCAACACTTGCCTTTTGGGCTCTTCAGAGTTAATGCTGGAGTCACTTAGTCCATGTAATTCTGGTTAAGCTGTTAGTTACAGAGGTTTGTCTTTTCATTATACTACCATTTTTATTTCCGTGCTCTTCAGAGGATATATTTCTTCGCTGAATCCTTATTAAAAAATAAGCAAACCAACACCCCACGGCTAAAGAATTGCATAAATAATTGTCTTGTGCCAAAGGAGGTAACAGAAATAACAGCTTTTATTTTGTTATTAGATGGCCATTTTGTTAAGATATTGCTTAAAACTAACCATTTTCATTTGTGTACCTTGGAGCCAGATGGTCCCCAAATGGCATAAATACTGATTTATAGAACTGAACACCTTTTGTCTGACCCTGCCACTTTCTGTATGCTTTGCTTTTCTCAATTTAGGGATATTGACCTCTCTGTCTTTCCCTCTTTCAGAAAATTTGTGAGGAAGAAAAATAATAGTTGATGTAAGTTAACCAAAGGTATTTGTCTATCTGAAGTAAAAGATGATGCTTTGACCAGAATTTTATTTAATACTTGATGATGATAAAGGTGGTTCCTTAAAAAACAATGTTGTACCCTACAACTGCCTTTCTTAATGCAGAAACATTACTGTATATATTAAGTGGAAGAAATTACTGTAAATATTAAGTGAAAAATATTTAATATTTCTGGTATCTTTGTTTACTTATAGTTTGAAAAGTGGATATGTTAAAAACCCAATTTCATTACTTTCTTAATCTGTGCTATCCTATAATTGCAAAAGAAAATAAATAATCTTCATCATTATTTTTCCTTTTGTCTACAGTCAGAAATACCAATCAAGAAGTCATTTAGCAAGAACCCTTAGAGACCAAAATGAGTACTGTTTTATACAGTTTCTGATTGGGATATTTGGGGTGACTGCTGTATTGTATAGTGCTCAGCCTGTTGTTAGAGGCATTTTCTAACTTACTGATTCATTCCATTTCACTTTCACTTTCCTTTTTGCACCTTTTTTCTGTGCTTTTTTCAGATAGTTGACATTGTTTGGTTACTTACTTCAAGCCATGTATCTTACCAAGGAGATTTATTTTCATATTGTCAAATGTGTAATACAAATGAGTGGCAACCATGTTGGAACGAGATTTAATTTCTTTAGTACCAAATAGTGCACTGTATTTAATATACTATTGTATACCCTGCCAGAGCAAGGTTGTAGAAACCTATCCAAAAGCTGTCTAGGAAATATTTTTCTGTCATTTTAGTGTTTGGAAGAGGTCTTTGTAACTCAGCAGATGATTAGTCCATGGAGACTGCTTTTTTTGCCAGTGTTGTATAGATATGTTGTGTCTAAAAGTATTTGGAATCCAGAACTCTTCTTATGTTGCACTACTGTAATTTTGTTACGAATGTCAAAATCAGTATGTTGACCTCTACCCCAATATGTCAGAGAGGCACCCAGTCCCTAAGGGAAGGGAAGCCAGGAGCTCAGCAGGGAACCAAGGCCAGGAGAGGCAGAGATCTTATCCAGACCCACAGCACCTGAGGTAGCCAAAGCAGAGTAGGTCTGGTGGTGGCATACAGGGTTAGCTGAAAGTCCAGATCACCAGGGAAGTCCGTAGTCACTCTGATGCAGCTGAGGCTGGAGCTCAGGCAAGGCTTATTGGAAAGTCTCAGCATAAAAGGTCAAAAGGCAAGGAGGAGCAGCCCTTGCTTTTGGTTTCCAGCAGAGCTTTCTGGAAAAGCTTTACTTAAGGTCCTTTCTAAAAGGGAAGTGGGGCACGCCTCCAGCTACACTGTCTCTAAATTGGCCCTGATCCCAGGCAGCCAAATGTCAGGAGAATGAGGATCCCCTTAGAACCCTGATGTCCCTCACTTAGTATGAAGTGACTGTATCAGCATTAGTGTTGCTAAGAGGCTACAAAGCAGTAGAACAGGGAGAGGTTCAACACAGTCTAATCTAATTCACCAAAATACTATGTTCCTTCTGTCTTCATATTGATTAAATATGATCTGTATTTTAGTATTGCTTTGTGATTGTTGGTTGTTCTGATAAATCCATCGATGAACAACTTTTATGTTCTGTTGAAGGTCAACACTGGTGATTACTGACCTTCAAATGGAAACGACTGTAACGGGCTCCTGTATAGTTGAGTGGAAATACCTTTTACCAAGTCTAATGGCCTAGAACTGATTAAGTTTAAATTGGTTACTCTACATTCACACTCTTACGGTTTTATGATTACTAGGTGTAAAGGTACCTGCAGTTCTGAATTGTCTTAAACATTTACATCTCATCAAATGGCATACAAAAGCCACATACCATGACTGAAGAAGCTGCTCTTTCATAAGAAATTATATTTCCAGCTAAGTGGAAGTGAATGTTTTTGGCAGTTCTGCATCCCTGGCTCCAGTGGTATAAGACAGGTCAATGTACATGAAGAATATTGTTGGTAAAGTCTGAAAGGTCATGGTACTCACACATACATAATAGTCTGCCTTCTGAAAAATCAATCTGACTGCAGTGAATAGGTGAAGAATGCTATTGATGCTTCTATTTGTTTCAGAAACTGATGGTTGTGTTGAGAGTAAACTTTTTCTTCCATTGGCCTTTGGGACTTTTAAATCTAATAAAGTAGTTTTCTTGTTTCTACATATAAGAATACTCTTTATGATTTAGGAAATATCAACTCCATACATCCAAAGTTTTGAGGAAAATATGCTATGAAGAGCAAAAGAAAAAACATAAGGTCGTAGAGTTAAATAACTTGAGAAATAAGAAATCTAAGCTATTATCTAGTCTGGGGTAGGTCCTCTTAAGACTATTTCAGTGCTGCTCTTCCACATGTAATAAATCACTGCAGGTGGGATTGAAGTGTTCAGTTCTTATCCAGCCTGAACAGTCCAACATTTAAGCTACTATGAAGACCATGTGTATCTTATATTTGTTCATCTTTCATTGTATAGCTTTTCACACTGGAAAACATATAAGCAACACCCCACTCGAGTCCTTGGACTTATTCCAACATAAGATGGCAAATTTTTGTCATTCAGTTTCGTGGATAGAAAGGCTCTTGATACTTAATTCCAACGCTGCCAAGCCCCTCAAAGGAAATAGTTTAATCCCACAGGTTTGATAACAACATCAACCTGAAACAGAATAAATAATTTGTGAAAAGGAGCAGCCATTATTTGAAATTAAGGAGTTTTATTTCCTTTCTCTATGCTTACTTCATTTAGCTGGACTCTTTTTCCTATTTTGAACTCTTCAGATAATAACGGTTTAGGTTCTTGGTGGACATTGCATTGCAAGTTAAGATTAGTTTTTTGCCTTTAAAGATGTACTTCAAAGTTTTGGCAGTAAAGGGTTGAAACTGGATTAAAGTGTAAATTAATTTGTAGTGGTGACAATGGACTTTTGCCTATCACATTTAGTTGTTTTTGGTTGGGTTTTTTACTTATTTTATTTAAGAAGAGAAAATGATTGTTAAGTCCAAAAGCTGGGCTCTTAAGTACAATAGCTGGACTGTCTCAAGTGTTGCTGGTAGAACAGAGGAAATTTTTTTAGCAATACTTGGAACCCAAGCTTAGTGTTACAGTTCAATTCACGCAGCACTTTTTGTTACTTTATACTGCATGAAGACACTTCAGTGCTTTATTTCAGTTCTGTCCTGATGTCTGTGTATGTAACAGTGGAACACTTTCAAATTTATTAGTCACAGCAATATTTAATTAGCAGATTATTTTTCATCTCATTGAGATTTTGTAAATTTGCATAACTACCCTGTCTTGGTTATACTAGTTACTAGTTATCCTGTGTATAATAGTTGGTACCCCAACCTTCATACTTTGTCTTAAACAAAATGGCTTCAAAACTTCTATCATATTAACATATCTGAATCCACCAGTATTGGCCTCGGAGTGCACCTACAAAAAAATCAGAAATTATTTGGTTATGCTATCACCTTCTTCAAGCTGAAGAACATAAGCAGGTCTTTGCTAACTGTGTCTTAGACTATGAACTTTTGTATGATAGGGACTGTACCTCCTCTTTTTATTTGGAAGACTTATGTATTTGAAAAATTGGTGTGGATTCATACGGATACAAATAATTACAACAATACTACTATAGTCAGCTCTGTCAGATGAAGACTTCATTGCATCTGGTTTCTGAATAAGGTCTAACCCAGACTTCTATCATAGCTGCTACCTCTGTGCATCACTAAAGTTTGAGTGCTAAAACATGTACAAAAAAGTCTGTACAAACAGTTTTATTGTTCCCATAGCACACTACTAAAAATTTACAGTGTTCTGTTGCAAAAGACACAAGAATAAAAATATTCTTTGGCACTGTCAGAGCATAAAAACCACCTGAATATTTCAGTTTTGTTGGTGTGATCATCAATAGTTTCATGATTCCTTTTATTTGAAATAACTTATTGATTATTTGACAAGTTCGGTGGATACTTTGAAACTCTGCTGGAATTCTCAGTATTGCCCTTTTTGTTGATACAAGCAGTAAGAACAGGCTATAAGAAGGCTGTATGTTTTAATGTATTTTTCATATGTCTCAATATCTATACTGTCTCCATTTCTTCAAGTTTGTGTGTTATTAATAATCCCACTTTCAAATACAATTCTTATCATAGCATGCTTTAAATGGCAAGATGTAGATATGTGTAATTTTCTATACATACTGTGTGTTTCTGTTTATCTGTAAATTTGTATAGAACTATGGGCCATATATTATCACTTTCCTTTAAACCATAATTCATAAGTAGCTCTCATTTCCCTGGAAGGGAGGCAGTACAGTTCAACATTTTACACATTGTTTGCATGGAAAGAATTTCTCATTGTCCTTACCACATGACTACAGTGAAAGCAGATCTCAAAAATAAAGTGCAAAAAAAAAAAAAAAAAAAAGAGAGGCAATACTCAGATATATTCTGATTAAAAATTTATAGGGTTATAATATGTCTTAATTTAATCTTGGATTGTGGACAGTGTTTTTTCTTCATTTTTACTTATGAACAAGGTAGCAAGGCATTAGATTCTTTGAATTATATATTTTTTCAGAAGCAACACCATTAAAGTTACACTTCAGTCTCACCATACTAGAATATGACTGAAGTAACACTACTGAGATGCGGTGCTGTGGAATAAAATATTTCAAATAATCTTTATCAGAAATAGTTCCTCATATATGAGCAAAATCCAGTGGTTTTGTTGGTGTAAGAAAAAAATTGTACTGAAGTTATAATTATAAATATGCATGCATTTTAAGAGAAAAAGTAAAATATTAACACTTGAAATTGAAAATTGAGCTCTTGCTGTTTAATAAAGCAAAAGGAATCATATTGTCAAAAGTAAGTGTTTTGTCACCATAGAAATTTACAATTTAAATTGAGATGAAAAATAAATTTTCTTTCGTAGTTTCATACACCTTCAACCTTTAAACTCGCCTTAGCATCTTTTTCCTCATCCTTTATTCAATATTATATTCTGAGGTAGCTCAGCCGAATATTTTATTTAGATAGTTATGTCATTAATTTTCTTTTGATTAATAAATTTAATTCAGAAGTAATTCCCTAATGATTATCTATGTGGCAAAAGTTGTGCTGGCTGGCTTCATCGTAGTGTTTTGCTGAACAATTAATAAAATTATTATATAAAAATTATGTAAGTAAAATATAACTAGGGTAATTTTAAAAAATAATAGAATTAAATCAGATATTTTAGCAGGTTTGCACATGTGTTTGTCCAATTCTCTTGAAAAAAAAAAAAAGAAAAAAAAAGGAAAGAAAACAAAAAGTAGACTGGTGTTAAAAAATAAAAAATGAGTACTCTTGAAGAGTACTCTGACAAAAGATGTGGCATAATTACTATACTGAAAAGTACTGAAATCTATTCCAGTGGTGTAGCAATCTATGAAGATGCAAGTACTGCAGTATAGAACATTTCTTATATTTTATCATAGGAAGGACAGAAGGATGGCAGTGAATTCACACTTTTTGAGATACATGTCCCATTTTATTAAACTTTTGAACTTCATTCACCATAACTCTTTTTTCCTGTCTGGGTATTAAGGTTTTATTTAAGAAGAGCTCCAGGTAATATAAATGTTTTTGTGTATTTTTCTGAAGTGTAAAAAAAAAGATCTATGAAGTTTTAATTTAAAAGAAGTCTGATTTACCACATCTGTAATGTGATTCTGGACAAATGCAGTAGCTGTAACAGTTACAAATTATGTGTTTTATTCAATAAGAATAAAGTCTGTTATTTTGATACAACAAAGAGAAAATCATACAATAAAATGTGAGTAGATGAGTGCAGTGTGATGACATAAGTCTTGCAGATATTCAAAGTTGTTTATAATACTGCCATTGGTTCCTAGTAGATAATGGATGGCAGCTGGTATTTTATAATGTGGCTTAATGTAACCTCAAGGTATTTGTCATAATGTTGTGGAAACTCTTGTAGAAAAATGAGGAGAAAGCAACTTGTCCATGTTTATCTTGGAGGAATTTCCACAGTTATGGGCTTATATAGCAGTGTCCTTTTGTCATCTGTACATTGTGGCTGCATGTGGCTGCTGCTTTGTTCTGAAACAATAAACCTCAGTGTTTCTGCACTGCTTTCTTCCTAGTTAAGACAAATGTAGCTCTATATATATACAAAATCACTTCTGTAAATATTCATAAATACTGTAGAAAAAAAATTGGCAATATTTTTTGTATCAGAACTTATTTAAATTCAGTTGAAGTGGTGGTGGTGATATTCAAGAAACTGATAAACCACTATGCTCTCACTCTAATGGCAACACCTCAAAATCACTAGACTATAACAGAACTCAGGATATCAACGTAAGGAGGGGAAGTATGTGGTTTTGAGGTTTGGGGACGGTTGTTTATTTGTTTGTTTAAAAAAATAAATTGTAAAGAAATTGTAAATCTCAAAAGTATCTGGGGCCACATCCTTCAGTATAAAAATAAAAAAGTGTGAGACAACAAACTCATAAATCATATCTGCCATATGCAAACCCAATGGATGTTAGGGTCAATGATATCCCAATTACCGTTAATTAATGACAAATATTCAATTACTTTTCAATACCAAAAAGTTTGCTTTACTAGTGTTTCTATAAGTATGTTATCTTCAGTTACTTTATAGCAGTGTGTAACACCATGGCCTTCAATTTCTTAAGAAAGAAGATATTCTAAAGAATGAGGATTTATTGTTATAATGAAGGAATAAAGAAGTACGGTCCAGATGTAAGGCAAACAGCATTAACTAGTCTGTGGTACTGGAAATAATTTAACAATGGAACTCTAATTTTGTAAGGACTTCTGTGGATCTGTTACTACTTTGCAGGAGAGTGGTGAAAATCTGAAGTTGTGACCACAATGCTTTGGAAATAATTGTTTTTGGAACAGTAGACTTTAATTTGAAAAAAACTGAGTTAAAGAGAAGATGCAACATTTTTTAAAAGGGGGGTGGGGGGGCAAATACCAAAATTCTCAACAAAACTTAATTTGACCCTATTTGTATTTCCTGTTTTCAAAACATTCCACAAAAACTTGTACCTTCCAAACTGATTTGTTTCCATCAAAAAATAATGAATACTTCAATAAGGTCAAAAAATTGTGGTGTTAACACTAAGAGACGAAGTATATTGAAGATAATTAAAAGCCTTGAATGCTTACAGGTTTTTTTGATGATTTTTTGCATTCTCTCAAATAGGAAGAAATAAATGTTAAAGAAGTGATATGGCCTGACACTATTGTGACTGCAATTTACTGATCTGTTAATAATTGATTAGGTAACAAAGGAATGGAAATCACATTTTTTTTTAATTTTCAGGCCCATTTTTCACTATACTGGTTATTTCTTATCCAGCAATAATTTATTTTTATTTTTTTCCCACGTGCTTCTTGTCTGAAATTTTACAGATCGCTAGTGACCCAAATATATGATGACAAGGTTTCCAAGAAGATCTTTTAGTGTGTGGTGCTTCCTAGCTTGTAAACACAGACAGGTTAATTTCCTTGAACAGTGGATGCAACACACAGAAATGGTAAATGAAATGCTCTGGGATATTCCTATATTCAATTTCCTAAGAACAAATCAGGCTCATGTGCAGGAATGCTGAAGGTCATATGCTAATCAAACACGAGTTGTGAAAACTGGAGCTTATGAGAAGCAATGACTAGAAATGTTTCAAATCCCATTTATTCCTCCTGCGGAGAAAAAGAAAGTTTTTCTTCTTAATGCAAACAAGATTTTTCTCTAAACCTTGGATATGATTCCCTAACTTGCATGTAGTAGTGTGGAATATTAAAATATGTTCTATATCACCTTCTGTAATTTTCTGAATAGGTCTATTCATCCCATGCATTTCTGTTTTCTCCATTATAAAGACGTGTTCCCACATTGAAGCGATAAAGTCAATTGATGAAAAAAACCCAGCGCATCTATAATCAAAAAATCCAATACTAAATTATTTGAAAAAGAGCTTTAAAAATATTGTTCAGTGGTGTAAGCTAAGATTTAACTTGTTCTTTATGTTCTCTAAATTATTAAATGTTCAAATACAGCACATTAATGGTTTTTCATTAATCTGAAAAGGATAGAAAGAAATGAAACAATTATGTTAGGATCATTTGTAATTACAAAGCTTCTACAAATGGTCATACAAAGCTAGACAGAGTAAAAATTACGTTTGATTTATTTGAGGCTTCTTGCTTTGTTCCAAGCATAAGAAAATGGAATTATGCTTTAACATCATGACACCTAACTGAAAGAGTTAGCTGGTATGTTAGAAACGTACTTTGTATTTCAAGTATACTTTTCCTTTTTTTTTTTTTTTCCTTTGTATTGTTCCTAAACATAAGGTAAAAAATAGCCAAATAGCTTTTCTGAACATAAGTGAGACATGGGAAGTACAAAACTTCGGGATTTTTTTTGACCTAGAACACTTGATATGAATGACAGAGAAAGCAATCAATAAAATATAGCCCTGTTACATAGTCCTAAGTAGTATATATAGTTTGTTTCTATATAAATATATATATTTAAATATAAATATAAACAAGTATGTTTTGTAGTCACGGACAATCATGGGGAAAGTGTGAATCATCCAATTCATGGCACGTTCCAAACCCAGGTATAATGATGTGAATTCGCTTTCTGACAGCTCCAAGCAGTAAATCAGCATAATCACAGAATCATTCAACAGAAATAGTTGACAAATACTGTTTATGAACTCTGAAATAGAGACTGTGTAATCTCTTATTCTATATGGTGTGTATTTCTTTTAACACAAGAATTATAAATTCTGATATTCAATATCTGAAATAAAAAGAGCACTCTGTGTATAGACCACTAAGCTGTGGGTTTGGTTTAGTGATGGTAGGTAGATAAAGTCCAGCTTGGATGTGTATGTAGGTCAGAGTATTTCCTACCCATCTGTGACCTGTGGAAAAAATGATAAGGCTTTGTATTTTTCTTATTCTTAAACAGTGCTGCCGGACTTAGGAATTTCTGTTGTGCTACAGTGTTTGTTCAGTTTGGCTCTAGAGAAATAGGAGCTGTGTTTCATAAAGTCAGCTAAATTGATATTTAGAAATGTCACCCTTGATATGATGGCATTTTCTAATATATCCCAAGGTAAACATAACCTTCCATTCAAAATTTTTGTTGTTGAAATTATGTGGTCACATAGCCTGTTTCTTATTAGGAGTCTTTGTTATTTAAATGATACTTAAAAAATCATTGGTTTTGCAAGCAGACTTACCTTTTTAGAGACATTTTATGCAATAGTTACCCATGAATTATCTTTCATTATGTCAGATTATAGTATTTGAATATAAATATGCTGTACACAGTCTCCAGAGAAAGAAAAACTGATTTATCAGTGTTACTTTCTGGATACTTTGTGTTAAGGTCATCAGCGTCTGTGTGCTATAATTATACTTCATTTCAGACAAAAGATTCGTCAATATTCCTTAATTAAAACATAAGAGACATCATTAAAATTAATCTCTTTCTAAAATAAAAGTGATTTTCTAACATGCCTACTGAACAAGGCTTTGGTAACACCATACTTGTTGCTAGTGGCTTGGTTTTAAGGTAGCCTGGAGAATACAGAGAATGGAGAATACTCCATTTTTATACATTCAACTGATACCTAGCCACTGGGCCTTCTCAAGAAATAAAGAATACAGAGTAGTCTGCTGTCTTGCATGACCTGAAATTGCCAGAAATTGTTGATGCTGAGTTTCAAGGTTATCCAATGTCCTGCATACCTTTAAAAATCTCATTTACACAAACAAAATACATAGTTTATTATTCATTAAAAATTTTTAAATTTTCATTATTCTATATTTGTTTTTGCTGTCATTGAATTAGCATATCTGCATATTTATTGGGCCAGTGGTTAACATAACATTGTGTCAGTCACTTTATCCAGGCTTTAAACATATTTATATCTTTTTGCCTATCAAGATCACCAATTTCCACTATTTATACCTAGGGTAGAAAACACGTCATTAGCATGGTAGGAAGTGGTAGGAAGAAGTTGAATGGTTGATCAAAGATTTCTCACTGAGAAAGGGAAAAAAGAACCTTGTTAGACCAGGCAAAGAAGAATCTTTGGCATAAGAAACGTATACAGGAAATGGTGGGAAAGCATAAATACCAACTAGAAACTGTTATGAAACAGTGCTGTCTTTCTACGCACAGAAACCAAGAATACCAACTTTAAACTGTTTTACTTTTTCTATGTATTGTGTCCTCTTAACCTTTTACCCTAGCTTGCTGCTAAACTAGGCATAATTCCCTTGATGACACCAGCAAAAGTTGACAGGAAAATTATGCTGCTTTAGAATAGTTCTCAGGTAAATCAGTCGAGAGAACTGTCAGCGCCTTACTGGTTTCATAGCATGCACACACATTAGAGGTACCTTCTGCGTGATCTGAGGGAAGAATAATGCCTCTTACTTTCTCAAGATTGGAAATAACAATATTATCCTGCAAGAATGCTTTAGACATGCTCTGAAATTGCATATTGTGAATTCTTTTCACCACACTGTGCTAACTCAATGGCTTTTAGGAACATATAAAAATTATACAGGTTTGGGTTTTTTTTATCCTTTGAGACAGGTAGCATTCCTACGTAGTTACTTTGGAGATCTGTTGTTCACAAAAAAACCCCACAAAAAACCCAAACCCAAACCAAACAGCCATCCACCCCACCAAGGTTATTATATTGCTGTGAGGTGAACAGCTCTCAATTTTCAAATATACTCAAATACTGTGGATCATTAAGACAGAAAAGTTTCACTAGAAAGTATGAATAAAATAATACAGTGTGCTAATATAATGTGCTAATGTATATTTAGGACAACTGTATGACATGGTCTATACAAGTCAGTAAGATAATCTAGATGGGAAGGGTGTTTTTAACTTTTCCATATGTTAAATATGCAGCAGCTGTGTGGAATTAGTAAATTGAACTAGACTAAGAGATGCATTGGGTATATAAGTTAACACATACTACAGAATGACTGTAACTATATAAATATACACTGGCAAAAGTAATAGTTTTGTCAATGTGAAAGCATCCAGCTCAAGATGTAGCACAAGGCTGCATCAAAAAACAAGCAAACACAATTACCTTATTGTTGGTTTAGGTTAAGGTGTTCATCTCTCTTCTCCCCACCCTTGCCCCCAGAAATTGTATTCAAGTGGCATTCAAAGGTCTTGTTTATTGATGTTTCCAGGTGATCTTGTTCAAAATACAAATCTTGAATGGATTACAAAATTTCATAACCAAAAATCTGGGAACCTTGAACATGTCCATTATGCAGATCAGCTTCATAATACTTGTGCAGTGATGCCCTGATTTCAGGAAATGCAGAAGGTGTATTGCAGATGCTCTGCATCATCACACGTGGTAAATTTGGCCTGAGAAAAATGTGTTTGCTTTCCTGAATGTGCTCATAGCATCTGTGCAGATCATACCCAACAGATCTGACTTCTTGGAAATGTTGGTTCACTGTATTCATGTGATAAATAGGACACATGTAAATTTTGCTGAACACCAGAGCAGTATGACTGCCTAGGAAGAGCAAATGGTGATAAAACCAAATGTTTCTTATGTAGCTTTCGTATATATTCAAGGTGTGATACAATGGATGATTTGAATTATTTCCAAAGCATGATTCTGTTACCTTAAATATGTGTAGTTCTTTGTTAATGGCACCAAATCATGTTTCAAGGAACAGAGCCTGAGTAACAAACAAATGCAGTTGATTTTATGACGTGCCTAAGAAGTACTTACGATATCGTTGTGCATGGATGCTTGTTAAAGCAGTTTTGCATTTTTTTTCCTCCCTTTCTTTTTATGCTGTGCATTGAGATTATGACTGTTACATTCCTTCATTCTCTGTGCATTCTTGCTTATCGATACTATGTTTAGAAGCTAAAGATTACCTTAGTAATCCAATTAGAGTTCATATTCAATATATATAATTTGATTATAGTTCATATTCTGTTGCTGTGGTTTAACCCAGGTGGGCAGCTCAGCCCCACACAGCTGCTCACTTACTCCCGCACTCGGTGGGATGGGGAGAGAATCAGAAGGGTAAAAGTGAGAAAACTCTGGGTTGTAATAGATAAAGCAAAGCTGCACACACAAGCAAAGCAAAATATGAAATTAATTCACTACTTCCCATTGGCAGCCAGGTTTTTAGAGCCATCTCCAGGAAAGCAGGGGTCCATCACGCATGGCAGTTACTGGGGAAGACAAATGCCGTAACTCTGAACGTCCCCCACTTCCTACCTCTTCCCCCAGCTTTATATGCTGAACATGCCATCATATGGTATGGGACATCCCTTTGGTCAGCTGGGGTCAGCTGTCCCAGCTGTGTCCCCTCCCAGCTCCTTGCCCACCCCCAGCCTGCTCGCTGGCGGGGCAGAGTGAGTAACAGAAAGGGCCGTGATGCAGTGCAGGCACTGCTCAACAGCAGCTAAAACACTGGTGTGTTGTTAACCCTGTTTTGATCAGAAATCCAAAACCACAGCACAATATGAGCCACTATGAAGAAAATTAAATCCATTCCAACCAAAACCAGTACATTTATTAAAGATTCCTTCAGGTTACATTCTTCTCTTTTTTAAAGACAAAGTAGTATTACTTTACTTAAAATGGGATGCTACTTGTCTAAGACATCTACTTCAATAATTTGTTTTATTTCTTTATGTTGATAGATTCTAGGCAATGAACAAAGGGAGTGGATAAAACTAAACAATGTGGACAGCATATACTTACATAATTATGTTTATGGAAAAACTATCATTATGCATTTCTAATTGGATATTTGCTTATAATAGCGCAGCTTTGTTAGATATAGATTGACAGGCTTTAGAAAAACAGCTTTTATTTATGATCTGGAGGTAGACAGGATTCCTTTATTCATCTTTATTAATAAATAAATGTTCCATTTGCCCTTTTTTATACATAATGTATAGTGACAATAGCAAAGTAATCATTCCTAGGAAGAAAAGTACCATTTCTCTGTGCAGTTAAGGATGACTGTGTAATAGTGTGGGTTTCTGTTGTTATTGTTCCATTACAATATATTTCAGAGACAAAAAATATATTTTATTGGTCCAAATCTATGATGTTTGTGGTAACATTATGGTAATGTTGAAGTAACATGAGAAGTTTTGTGGTTTGGACAGGACTGCATTAGAAAATGCCTGGTATAATAATTCTAGCTAATTCAGTGTTAACAAAGCCAAACTAAAGGAAACAGAGACCAGTAAATCTATATGTTACAATTTAAATAGTAAAATGCACATGAAACTTTATTCAATTTTTAAAAAATGTATTTAAAGAATAATTCTATCACATGGTTCCTGACTACCCAAAAGTCGTTTTCTGCCACATCAGAAATTCCATGCTCCTAATAAATAAAAATATGGAGCATCTCAGTTGCCATTTCAGTTTAAATAAATTTCATGTTTATAATCTGGCATAATAAAAATTGAAAATATTGATGAAATGAGCCTGATACTGTAGAGGGGAGCATAGCTGAAATTCTGCTTGAGTATCAGTAAAAATTACAGATTCTTTTTTTCTCTATAAAGGTTGTATTTTGAAAGTCTAACAAATCAGCCTTAGAGTGGTAAAGATGGAATTTACAGTGCAAGTTAAAATGCTGCTTGGTTAGTTCTTAATTGGCTTCTTTCCCTATTTAGCAGTTCTTCTGTGATAAAATTTGTCTTTTCAAAATAATTATTGTCTCTAATTACTTGACCGTATTTGAAGATTCACTTTTTCGAGATAATTCCTTCTTTGTTTGCCACAGTTCAGTCCTAGCTGCAATGTCAGCATTTCACTACAGGCACTTAATTCCTAAACCCATCTCTTCTGTTGGCAGGATTAAGGACAGAAAAAGAAAACTACTGCCAATTATTGTCCCCTTGCAGTATTTTAGATTATTCTTTAAAAACTTCTTTCTCTTTGCCTGTGCACCATCAACATAAAAAGATCATATAAAATACCAGTAATTAAAGTTCAGCTCTGTTATTTCAATTGCTACTTCATTATGTATCAACAGCATTCAGAATACTTGACAGGATTTTTTTCTTACCAATTGAGCCCTGGAAAGGCATTAAATCCTATCTCTTCCTATTCTTTGAGGGACAGGCAGTTGTCATTCAATGCACTTTTTCTATAGGGGTACAAAGTTCTTCTTCACATATCAAAATGAGAAGACTGGAATAGGGCAGAAAACATGTCATTAGGTCTGCTCTATCTGTCAGTTTGTCAGCTTAATAAATAGAATATCCATCCAAAGTAAAGAAAAAAAAAAAGTGGGTTTTTTTCTGGTGCACCATAAATGTACTTTTTTGTTAAAACCAATGAGGACATTCATTTTCAGTCTTCATTTTCTTCTTGATCAACAGCAATAAATGTTGCATAGGAATTTTTCTAGCTTCTCTGTTTTTCTCTTCTACTAAGAGGGACTAGAAGCAGAGTAAAGAATGTTACTTCTGGTAGTGTTTTTTTACTTTGAATTTTGTCAGTAAGCAATAGATTGGGTAAAGTGATAATTATTAGTATGTGTCTAGATAGCATTCACATGCTCCAGAATCTGAGGAATACCTGTCCTGTTAAAGGAAAGAAAAAAAATCAGAGGAAAAAAAATAGTCACCTCATAATACTGATCCTTTTTTTGTTTGTTTGTTTGGTTTTTGTTTTACTGATGTAATGGAATAGACATTAGAGAAGAAATCATTAATTAAACGTTATTTTATCTCATTCTGCAGTGAAAATTAACTGTCACTCTGTTTAAGATTTGGACTTCTCTACTGAGAGTAAATCACAGGTTGTTGGGGTTATTTTCAGCATAATGAGCTTTAAACTTGTCCCTGATTTATTTCTGTTTCTTTTGGAGTGATTGATGAATGTTGTGGAGTGGGAATTGTATTGGAATAAGGCAAAGAAAGAAAACGGCAAAAAAATATATTTCGTAAAGAGTTTATCTTGAATTTAGGAGGTGCATATGGTGGTGGTACTAATTCAGGCAGGTCATCCACACTTTAGATTATGTTATACTACCTCTGGAAGATGTTGCATCTAGATGTTTACCATCCAAAAGCTATAGATGATATTCTAATAGGGGCCAGGATAGCTCCTTAGCATAAAACTTTTTGCATATTTTTGTCTACAGTATTCATTATCTTGCCTGTACTTTGAACATTGCATTTAAAAACATACATCATATCAAAAAGTTTTTTAACAAAATGCATTCTCAGATTTACTGCAGAAATTGCAAGCCTTATTTAGATATTCCTGAAGGCAAGACTCGCATGGCAGCATAAATTAGTTTTCAGGCAACTCATTCTCTTTTTTTTTAAAGTGAAAAATAACCACTTCTTTAAAATCTCTAATCACACTTTATATCTCCTGTATATTACAGAACACAATAGGAAGTTTTATCTTGAAGGAATAAATCTAGTATTCTGTAATGTAGGAGTAGTAGGCAGAGTAACGAACAGTGTTTCCTCTTCCTGGAAGGCCTCCATTTACTCAGAACTCCTGTTTCTGCTCGGAAGTCATGCTATTTAAAGAGCAGCTGCTTAAAGCTTGAAGTTTTAAGGGCAAGAAGGAATGCACTGTACATGCACAGCTGATAAGTTATTGTTAGTCTAACTGAAGTCTTAATTGTGTAATCCGAATATGTAGTTACTATCTCAGTTACAGTGACACTAACATTTACAGGCCAAAATATCTGGGTAATAAAGAAAAGTTTTCAGTAGTAATACAGTTACATTTGTTGTACCAAAATTACCCAAGTTTTCCACTCCTTTGCTCTGATGTTTTGTTCATCTTTCTGGTGTCAGTCTAGTATTTAAGGTTGGTAGTTATCCTCAAGAGGGATAGCAGGAGGGGGAGGAGCATTAAAGAAAGTTATGTGCCCTGAGTTCTTTGCGTGGAGGAGTACACGATTGTTGATGAGCATTTCGTTCTTCTCAGACTTGAGTCTGTCTTGGGATTATTTTTTCAATGTTTTCAAACACTATGTCTTTATTTGATTTTTCTTCCTTGGTTGCTGCTTAAAGTGTAACTGACTTCACCCCTTTGCTATTGGTTTACATTCTATGATAGCCTTTTCCAACCCCACTTAACATAAAGGGTAGTGTTTGTCACTCATCAAGTCTATAAATTTGTTAGACCTTTGTCATAAATAATATTCAGAGGCAATAGTCACTTGACTGCTAGACTTTATATCAAAGCTAAACTCAGTTCTAGTCAAGACAAGACCTGAGGTGCTGTACTGCCAAGTTAATAGAAATCCTGTGACCTTCTGTTAGTAATGGAAAATCGTTACATGTAGTGGCATTACCACCACACTCTCAGTATAAACTTTGAAATATATTCCATATAGATGCCCTTTACAGTGTGGCTGTTTTCATCTGGGTCTTGTTTTGTTGTTTGGTTTAGAGTTTTGGGGGTTTGGGTTTTTTTCCCCACTTTGTTTGTTTGCTTCTTTGTTTTAATTTAAATGAGTGAGAGTACTTAATGAATGAGAATTTTGTTGGAAGCTTAACTGCTGATCCTCTAGCAGGTAGTTATAGCCAATCTACAGTATAATTTTTATAGTATTTAGCTGAATGTTCCAAATCAAGTTGCATCAGGTTCATTATCAATAGCTTAAGAGTTTTTGGAAGAAAAACACTAATAAAAATCTAATCTTTAAAAAAACGAAAATGAAGTATAACTCAGCATAGGATGCCAGAGGGAAGCCTTGGAGCATATACACATTCCTGTTCTTTAAAAGATGCAAGGCTTGATATTCTACAGCCTTACTTGATGAGCATTTTTACTTTTTAATATTTCATTTAAAAGGAGTGAGGGAAAGTGACTTCTCCAGATGTATATCGTGAAACTAAACTGCTGCAGTGGAACAGTCTCCCTTTCTCATTCTTTGCTTTCCCAGCTCCTGATACCAAAACAAAAAAAATATTTGTCTCTTCCCCTGTTATAAAATGCTTCGTTCCAGATTGTAATAACATTAGTTGTACTTGAGTACCTGCTCTAACACCTGTTGCTCAAAATCCTTCTGCCTAAGGAACATGGAGAACAGAATGAAATACTTTGCTACAGTGCTGTAAATATCTATGACTAAATGGCTTGGGGTTTGTGGGTTCCTTGGAAGGCAGCTTATTTAAACCTATATGTAACTCTTTATACCACATCCCCACAGAGTCTGATCACGTGATGACCTATAAAAGCTGGGAAATGGTTCAGCTGATACCTGGAAGAATAAGTGATTGGCTTGGAGTAGCAGAAAAGGCTCATTTGGTCATAACTTCTTTCCTAAGATATTTCCAAGACACTACTTGTAAAGGAATTTGCTAATATTGAGGCTGAGGAAAAAAGTCAAAAGGACAAGTTTATCTTGAAAGTTCAATCTTATGAAAGTTCATCAATAAATGTGGAAAACAAACAGAAATGTTTAGCAACAAGCTTTGTCTAGTAACTTTGGCCCTGTTCTTATGGCTTTGAATGGATTTAAACCTCTGAACTATAATTACTCTTTTTTAACAGAGAAATATAAGAAAAATCAAGAAAAGAAGGATGTAATCCCAGTGTATATGTATTAGTAGGTTTAAAAATTATTTTTGACTTGCCTTTTTGCACTATTAATTACTGTAGTGGACAGTTATAACAATTTCAATTTCTTTCCCCAGTTTCTTTTTCTGACTCATTAAAATTCAAGAATTTTTGGATTCAGTAAACTGACAGTTCTTTATGTCGTCTGAGCAGAGAGGATAATAATTCTTTTACCTTGAAAATCTAGGTGTTTGATGCATTGAACTCCTGTGGGTAGAAAAAGTAAGGCAATGTTGTGACTTAAGTCATATTTGACAGATTCTTCCTGTTCAAATTTACAGGTATGGATCACTATACCACCAAAAATATCTGTACTACAGTCTTAAAAGTAACATTTGCTGATGGTTTTTATTTTCTGTTTCTCTAAATCAAATGATTGTATAAGAATTTCTGTTGTTTATTCCTGTCATTCTCTGACAATTGTTGACGACAGACCTGAAGACCCATTAAACAAATAAATCATAATGATTAGTTGTGTGATTATTAACAGGAAAAGGCACTGATAATTTTACAAAGTTTGCATCAGTAAACTTGATAGCAGTGTAATGCTGTTGTCAGGGTATACTGCATGCCTAATAAACAGAATTTCTTACTTGGCATTTTACATCTGTGGAGACCTGCCCTTGTTTAGCAGAAGTCAGATATAAATTTAGGAAGGTCTTAGCTTGAATTCAATCCCCATGTAGATATATATGCTAAGATACAAGTAATATAAGCAACTGCTTTTTGACCCAGTTTAGAGGTACGTGGATCTACTCAGAGACTTTATTTTAGGCAAATTATGTTGGTAGCATCAATTTCTTATACTCCTTTTTGCAAATTTGTGGGTAAACAGTCATGCTGGGTAAATAATTTTCTCACTCCCTGATTTTTATTGGTCTTCTTGACATATCTGTTAATGATGTTGAAAATACCTCTGGGAGTTAAAAGAAATAATTATTGGAAGAAATTAACAATAGTTTGAAGAAAAGTTTCAGTGCCTTAAGAACAGTAATCTATATAATAATATGAGGTTTTTATTTACTGCATCTACCAAACTGATTATCGATAAGTATGGAAGGTTTTGATGTGCGCTGTATCTTATGCTTTTTATACCTGCCCTGGAGAATTTTCAAGCATTGTGAGAGGAATGCACATAAGTTACATCAACAAATATACTATTTGCAGTGCTTTTGTTTATAGTACTCTAAAAATTCGCTATTCTTTATTTGCTCCTGACCAAGTATAAAAGTAATGATAGCCTCAACTGGAGGCATTAGTGCGAGGTCATAACAGTATTCACTGTAAGGATCTGCTGGGCATCACTGCGACATAATATTTTGTGCATAATGTTGAAAGACAGTCATATTGCAGAGGCGTCTCCAAACTTCTGAAGCTGTGTGCAGTTTAAGAGGAGAACTCCTAGCTGAGCTCTGTAGTGGTACATCTCCTCTGCCTCCTCCACACAATGATCTTGTTGAGGGAATTGCCCCTTAAAGCTGCTGCATGTTGAATATCATTCCTTGTCAATCATTAATGAGATGGTCATTTCAAAAAGAAGTGCTGGATTAAGCCATAACAATGTATAAGCCCTGTTTACACATCTTTCTGTAAAAGTTAATGAATGGCCTAAAGGATCAACAGAGACTGTTTGCTCCATCTCAAGCACATCATTCATTCAGCACAACTTCATCTGTCATAATACCTCAAATTCTGGTGATTGAATATCTGTATCTCATAAAATGGACTGCAAAGTCAAATTTAACTCTTTCCAAATTTGTATATAAATGCAGAGGGCCTAAAAGATACACTTAGAAGACATAATATTTAGTTAATTGTTGTTCAGAATTTGATCTTAATCCATAATAATTAATAGCCAACATTAGTGTATTGCATGAATAGTGTTAAATGATTTGCAGTGTTTCCTGTGTTTACAGTAGCTCCAAGATATGATATCTGAATAAGGATTTAAAACAATATCCACACCAGTATCTTAGCTTGGAGATTATTTTTAGTCCTCTGCTTTAGGGGCACTAATTTTATTTTACATTTACACAGTCTGGCAATTGTAGCTCAGAAATTATTCAAAGGTAAGAAATTGCAAAGAAGAGATGCCTATGAATGTAATAGGAATAAAAGGGAAAAGATTCTTAGTTTGATTTAGTGTTGATATGCTATACTGTAAGTAACTGCAATAAACAGCAGGTCTCTGCAAGGCAGTGATTTTTTAAGCATTAAACTTCTGTTTGTGTAGGTAATATTAGGCATTGCTACAGTCCCTTTTATGATGGGGAAATTTTTTAATGTCTGTGATTCTTTTCTGAGTGCTGCTGTAAGAAATCAAAGGCAAATAGGCTAAAAGAACAGAGGCTTATTTGGTGCGAGTAACTGCCATATGTATGTCTGTCTTTATGTTCTACCAAAGAAATCAGGAAAAGAAGAATTTTCATTTTAAGACATTTAATCATTCTGGGTTATCATCAGTAAAACTTCTACGTTAAATTAAATTTCAGCATTCTGTATTTCAATAGAGAACTCTTAGATGTAGTTTCTATTTTCAATGATTTTTTTGGCTTAAGTAATCAAAGTCTCCCTGAATAATCTTATAACAGGAATTCACAGGGAGTCCACCACTAACTGAATAGGATAGGTTCTGAAATTACTCTTTTTAGGTTTTTACCTAAGTTTTACTTAGCTAGCCTCCACTGACAGTTCTCTTAAGCAAAGAGATATTTTTTTTAATCTTGATTCTTAACTGAATGTTATTTGTAAAGATCTCTCCTTATTTTCATTACTTTGATTTTTAAAAAAACCTTTAAATATGTAAAACGAGTTATAAAAATAATTGAAGTATCAATATAGTTGCAAATCTGTGGGTTTTAACTTATAAGAAATATACTGAATTCATTGTGATTCGGCATATTGATCATGCTGAGAATACAAAAACTGATAAAGTGGCAAAGATGGCTATTTAAATAATAGGAAATGAAGCTGAAAAATTAAACAAGGCTTTGGATTAGCATCAGTAAATGAACTCTTAAAATCTATCCACATTCTAAACCTTTTTTTTGTTTGTTTCATATGAACTGTAAAATATCAAAGCTGAAAATTAATCTAATCTTCAGTGAACATTAAGGATATATTGTTCATATTGAAAAATATTCTAGCTCTAAGTACAGCTACTAAAATCAAAGAACAGGGAGAGAATATCAAATTGTATATAACAATAATTTAAAAAAAAAAGTGCAGAGAGGATAGTATCATCTTCTGTCCATGATATTTAACCTGGATGCAATTCAGAGACTCTTTAGACATTTTCAGGTGCCTTGCAGAGAAGTCATAGAACAAATTGTTGAACAGATTGGAAAAGTGAAAGATAACATTGTTAGAGTTGCGAGAGCCTCAAGAATACTGCCCTACTAACAGGTGGCTCAGTCAGGTTGGTCAGAAATAAGCTTTTTTGCTGTTGCTAGGTAGAAGGAAGGCTGCTGCTGATCAGTTAACATGGCCATCCTGCAAGAAGATAAATGGTTCTGTGCTGCTCTACCATTTCACCACCACCATTCGTCTATCCTAAGTGTATGAACTTCTCCCTAGACCCTGGTGCATTTGCATTACCTGAACAATCTGCTGAGATTTTTAATTTATTCACTGCACATTCATTTGTCACCGTGGTATTTTCTTTATTCTTTTCCTTTGATGACAGTAAGGCCACAGATATTTAGACTTTTCTTCCAATGACCTTTGAACCTGTTAGTCAATAACAGTCAGATGGTTGAATCAAATGATAAATGCTTTCTGATAACTGAGTTCCTACAGGCTTTGTGAAGATTGCCCTGCCTGCAAGAGGAAAAAGACACAAATTATTTTTCTTTCCTGCTCCTCAGTGGGAGGGGGTAAAGAAAAGAGAAAAAATTTGACTGGTATTTGTTATCCATGGCAGCAGCTGACCAGCCAGTCAGCCAGCATTGCACATAAATTCTGAGTTAGTCACAGTATGTATTGTTTGTTGTCTAGTATGCGTCCTATGGAAGATAAGAGAAGTTAAAGAGCAAATAACAATGGACTAATTCTACTATTCATAGAAATGCACTTGGTCTCTAAAATAGCTGTGTAACAACAATTAATTAGTATAACCATCACTTTGGACCTTGACTAATGCAAACTAGTTTTATCGCCTCATTTTTTTCATGATGAAGTTTCCAATTAATCATAAATATTTTATTTATATGGAGCAAGTTTCTGTGCCTTTGAAAAGGAGGGACTGTAGAGGATGAAATGTAAAAACCATAATAGTTTGGTTTACTGTTTGAGAGTTTGTGGAACTGAAGGAGCTCTGCCTAAGTGGGTTACATGAGAATTACATCCGTAGCATTTATTTTGCTGTAGACATCTTGGTTGAGGGGGGAGGCATGAGCCTCTTGCTCCAAACACCTCTTAATGCTTGTACAAAGAAAGAAATATTTGATTTCAATTCAATACTTAGTAGTGCTTTGTTCTCCATCTCCCATTCTTGGGTGAAGAATATTTGAGGAGTCAGCTGCATAAAACAGCTCTTACAGTGGTAAAAGTTCTTTTTAACCTTAGTCAATTAGGTTTTAGATGTGGGTAGAATAAAGAAATAAATGTAATGTACTAAGATTCTGTTGACAACAGAGAGCAGAATATCAACAGTTCCTTTAGTTTGTTGGTTACCATAGAAACAATCAAGTATAAAATGCTGCTGACAAAACTGCAGACTGCAGCAGATCATTAATTTTAGAAGGGATGTGCTTTGTGCTTGATACATGTGAAAAGGAACAGTGGGCATTTTTTCTTGGATTTGGTGGTCTGTTCTTTTCAATGGGACAAGCAGGGGCTAAAAAAGAGAGTGCTTGAAGTGAGTGTGAATTCCATATTCAGGCTCTGGCTACAGATGTATTAATGCTTATATCTCACTTTTTCTGCTGGTGCATGTGCGTTTGCATGTAGTCAGATTTACTTGGCAGAAGCTCAGTGGAATATAATGGTGTAATACTTTTTATGTGAGAAGAAATGAAGATGAGATTTCATCATGGTTCTCATGATTGATGAGATTTGTAAAATGAGAGTCCAATTACTAAATGGTGTTTCATGTAAAAAGATCACTGAGTTTCTTGGTCACTGCTAACTGCTAACCAATTGTTGAGTGATGATTAAAATGTTTTGCTTTGACCTAAAATGACTTAGCAGTTTGAATCCTAGCTAAATGACTCTTTCAGATAAGGAACCACGTTCCTCTTCTGTATATAAACTCTCAGTCCCCTGTTTTAAGAAGAGAAAGTGTGAGTTGCTCTTTTAGGGTTTTATAATTTCCTCCATTTTCACCTTATTCAAAACAGGCATTTGTAATCTTCATAATACTTAAATCTTTTTTTTTGTTCATGAAGGTAGGAAAAAAGGATAAAATATGTCAGAGATTAAGAAGATGCTGATGTTTTAGGAACATTATTTTTAAGATCTTCTTCCTTAACATTTTGACATACCCGTGTTCTGTTTTATAAAGGGTTGTGGGGAGAGGGGTTTAAAAAGTACATATGTATATGCAGGTGAGTTCATGTTCTATTCCAGATAAGAAAATCATCTTTCTTAGATAAGTCAAAGAAGATGAAACACACTAAATTGTAATAAAAACCTTTTGGAACTGTTTTCTGTAAGAAAGGTTCCAAGCAAAAGTGTCAGTATATTTCTATGTTTTTGTCTGCATTGATTAGATATGATTAGAAAATATATGATTGTATAGTGATTGTATTATTATACTACCAATCAAGCACAGCAACTTCCAGAAAAAAGAAAATGCTAATAAGAGTGGTATCCCATGTGCAGGTAGTCCGGATTTCAGTGCAACTCTTCAGATGCACACAGGTGATGCATGGGTATGATCCAGTTAAAATTCTGTAGAACAGAGGCATCATTCCTTATAGCCTCAGTAATCCTTTTGTAAGATTTATCTAACGTTCAGGTAAGATCATACCAAAGTTTACCTTGTTTGGTCTGGAAAAAAAAATGCTGATACATCAAAAGTTTGAGGTAACTGATAACACTGAAGATAATAAACCTTTCCCTGATAGTAACGTATGAAACTATGAAACCCCTGAACATATTGCTTGCCAAAGTAGATTTATGGAACAAAAGCTTTGTGCAGAAGTCAGGTATGATTCAAACACACCATTTTGGTCAAAGTCCCAGCTCAACAACTGTAGCATTAAATCTGTTATGGGGCTAAAATCCAGACCTCTGAAGTGTCTGTACTCTTTGTGAAGTGATTCAAAACCAAAAAAAGCTCTTAATACTCCTAAGCAGGTTTATTTAGGCAAAAGTTAAATTTACTTTAATTTTTATTTTGTGGGAATGTTACCTTAAACAAATTAGGATATTTGCTAATTAGAGTATTAATATTTGCTAGCTTAGAGAATTGAAATGTCTTTGGAGAGCTCTAACAAACTATTTTGATAATTTTTTACTAGTCTGTATTTCACAATTAAAATTGCAGAGAATACAATTTAGTAAATTTGTAGAATTCTTATGTGAGAGTTTATTTTGGGTTGGTCATATTTAAGAGAGTGAATACTCTAATTCAAGGCATATGGAAATCAGTGTTACTTTCAAGTATTGAGAGAAAAAGTCATATGCCTTATGTAGGGTTGTTTGTTTTTCTCTTTCTGGACCTAACTAAAAACTTCAAGCATCATAAATATTCCATTAAAATAAAATATAGAAAGGAAAATGCAGAAAGCAGTATCAAGTGTTTATCTGTGTATGAACATCTGTAAGAGCAGAACATGTAATATACAAACCTTTCAAGGAAGTGCAAAGGGGAGAAAAGCTGAATTAATGTATCCACCACCTACTAGCTATGTCAAGCTGTTCTTTGGAAGAGTTTCCTTAGCCCAAAGGCAGAAATAGTGCCAGTGTTCCCCTCTCCACATTTATTCTAGGTAGCAGAGTTTTTTGAGAAACCACTCTAAGCAATGCTAAGCAGGAAGTTGGAATTGCAGAGCAAGCAGACTGTTTGCTTGTGGGGAAATGACAATCTGGCTGGGTTTGAAGGAGTAACATCTCACTTGAGCAAGATTTATTGCAGCTTCAAACTAAAGCAAGTTTCTTGATTAAAAAAAAAAAAGAAAAAAAAAGGTGATATGGTGGTCTTGATCAAAGCACTATCCTAATGATTAATTCATCTGTGCTGTATGTTCAGTTTTGTAGAGGCTTGAAGAGGATAGGTAGTAGTTCCCTACTTCAGATTTCTCATCAATCAAAATGGATGATACTTTCCTACTTTGTTAGTTTTTTATGAACAAAAATTAGTGCTCATGGGGCTTCTAGGTACTGTGGGTCCAGAGTACCAGACAGAAACTTAAAATACTAACATCCAGTACCTCTACATACTTGCACACTTATTCATTGTGTTATGATCTCTGCTATGTGATTGGCCCCCTGCTTTGTTTGGGTTTTATGCAATTCACCTGTGTGATGCATAAATGGTTGTGAGTAGCTTTACTTTTTATTTCTATCTGCATACACGGAGATGGACTTTGCGGCTTGATTTTAGCTATACATCATTCATATACATAATTATGTGAAAGCTATTGCCCTTTTAGAACTGCAAAGTATATAAAAAAATAAACGGAAAAATGCATATAGACCTAGCTGGCCACAGATATACACTTAATAAACATAATAAATGAATCTGTAATGAATAAGTATGTTCATATGAGGTAAATAAAAATTCTCTATATACACCGTGTGATGAGGCATGTCTCTTCTTCTGTCTATTCCCAATATTTATAATTTTGCAGTTTTCCATGATACCCTTTTTACAAGAAACAGTGTAGCTTGAATGTCTTGAGAAAAACCCGGGTGACCTACCAGCAGATAAGTATTTCTTTAATGAATAAGCCCTTTAATTATATTCTTGTTCTGCTATATGCTCAAGATTGTAAAATTGCTGAAGAGAAAAGTAAGTAATTGAATAGCAATTTAAGTGTGAATTTATTAAATCAATTAGATTTACAAAAGTAATTTGAGACACAGTGCTACTATGTTGAGCACACCAAGTATATAAAAATTTAAAATAGATGCTTGTAAGTGTAGCATGGTTTCTAATGGGAATTTGTCTTGGTTATAATAGTAAAAATGATTGATTCTACGTGTCTTGCAAACCTTATTCTGTAAGTTATTCTTATCCTAATAGCACCTCAGAGGTAGGCTATTTCATTTCAGATTGCTGGGGAATCTCTTGGCATAATAAAAGATTTAATAAACTGATGAAAATTTATAATGATTCAAATGTTTCTGTGCTTTTCCTTCTAAACAAACAATATCTTCTATATTAACTAGCTTGATAAAGCTAGTAATTTCTCTACATTCTGAATTGTCATGTGCATTATGTTAACATTTTCTGTCTAATGTATTATGCAATATTTTATATGATACTTTAGAAACCAAAAGAAAATTAGTTTGCACGATTTGGTGGGCCTATGTAGTGTAAGTAGCCAAATGGAAGGAGATAAAATGGTTAGCAGGTTTTTAGGTTTTAGGAGATAAAATGGTTTAGGTTTTTTTTAGAATGGTCAGAATACTAGTATAGGGAAATACATTTACTATCTGTTTTTAAGGCAATAAAAGAGAAGTGTTTGTAGACTACCACTGTTTGTATCATCTTGCATACTTACTATGACCTTTTTGGGTATTAGGCAATCATTTATGGAAGTAAAGTAATAAAACCCCTAGTCTTAAAATATTATATCTCAATGAATGTGAAAATATGCTGAAAATCAGGTCCCTATTTTGTAAGTTATGAAGTGCTGGAGAAGCTAATGAAAAAAGTAAACTTGAACTCGTTTGCTTTATTAAGGTTCCTGTATATTTTGAATTTATAACCATAAATAACAGCGAAATGTGGAAAATATAATTAAAATCTACATAATGTCTAATTGGCTGCTGTAACAACTAATACAAAAAAGCTGATTTGACATTTCCTCTTGAACAGATATTTATATTCAGCCATCAGTGGTGGACTGGGTAACACTTAACATACTCTGGTAATATTATTAGTAGCAGACATCACTGACACTTAGGAAACATAGCAATATCTGACTCTTTGCCAGGTTGGCTCATCAACAGGTAGAGCTATGTCTCCAATATCCACAATGCCTACACTCTGCTATCATATAACTCATGGCAGTAAAATGAGTTCTATTCCAAACCCCACACCACCTCCTGGGCCTGACCCTGTTCTCTCAAACTAGTAATGAGTTGCCCCATCTTGCACTGGCGCCCAACTTCATGCATCACTTTGTATGCTCCAACATACTACATATACCCCAATCCCTTCCCTTCAGTAACTACTTGCATGAAGCCATTATCTAGCTTGTTGGGTAAGGTGTTATTTACTAAAGCATGTGAGCCCTTTAGATGCCCTTATTCTCTCATTTTGTGTAGGAAAGAACACACAACATATAGGAATCAGCCAGAGTCCTGATGGCTTTCTTAGACACTGCTGCAGATTCTTGCCCTAAGGAGTCTACTTGTTTAAGGATTCAGAAGTGTATGTGTCTACTGTGAAGCAGACAAGTAGCATGCTAGCAATTTTAGAGCAATTTTGTTGACCTTTAAAAAAGAATAGGTCTATCATCAATGAGTATAAAGTAAGTGAAGCCTAGTGGAAAACTTTCTGAAAACCAATTGATAGTATTGGCCATCAGGAAAAGCTGAAGAAGTTTTATGGACTCATAAGAGTTTTGAGTAGAGTGAAGGCCCTGAAATTTTATTCTGTTTCTTTAGGTCAGTGATTTCTCTTCACTTCCTCCTTTCATCTAAACTCCCAATGCATCAAAATCTGGTAGCATTGTAACTCAAGGAGAGAGTAAATTTGATGAAGAAGATAGCCATTATTTTTTCACCTGCAGAAGAAAGGATCACAAATGCAAGGAATGTTTTCTTCTGGTGTAGTCTGACCAAACATGTGACCAATATCTTATTAACTATACACATTTTAAGTGTGAGCTCCTAGTTTCAGCAGAACAACTGTGAGTTCTAGGGCTAGTAGATTCATGTGGATTTGAACAGACATTCTTGTGAAGGCAGATTTTATCTTCTATACACAAGATATTTAACAGCAGGCTTTTAAATTAACATCATCCTGATGGTGTGCTTGAAGCCAGGCACGTACAGTGTGGTAGTGTTGATGCAAAAGGGAATAACAATTGTGTCCCTCTTCAGGTTGGTCTAGTAGATATTTTCCAGAAATAAAGTCAAGAGACATTACACCTTTCTCTGGGGAGTGACAAATAAGACATTTCCTTTCAACTGCCCTCATTGTTCATGGCTAAAATCTTGCTGAGAGCAGTGGAGCTTGCTGAGAGCAGTGCTGGGCCACAACAGGTGTTGCAACAATCACAAGGATCCTGGGTGAAATGTGGGAAAACCACACTAATATGCTGTGGTATAAAAATGTACCAGCAGAACGGTTTCAAGAAGTGGGCTATCTTCTTATTTTTTCTCTTACCAGATTTCTTGGGAATGTCCAAATAGCTATGAAATATAATTTTAAAAAAAAGCATTGCAGTTACAGTCTGGTGACACTAAAAATATCTTAATGAATTGCTTAGTCCATCTGTCTTTGTCTTATCTAATTGTTTTTCATATGCTGAAGGTAATGTTCAAACTTGATTCCTCAAACTGCTAATGAAGGGTCTAAGGAAACTTAATCCACCTGTTCCTTTCAAAAGAATGTGCAAGTTCTCTTTAAGTATGAAATGGTAGGCTGCTGGCTTTTAACAGTTTTGCTGCCTTCTCTCTGGACCAAATCCTCTGTATGGAGTTCTAGAAAAGTTTAACAGAGGTATGAACAGAATACCCTGCTACATTTGCAGAACCGTCCACCCTGGTAATGACATGATGTTCTGAAACATCTTGTGGTTTTAAAATCTGCACTGAGGGTAAATTTAATACAGGAGTAAAACATTGAATCAAGTGTCCAGATTATTATTATTATTATTAGTTATTAATATTAATATAAAAATAGTGGGCAGTTTAGTATCTGGAAGATCAAAGGCTGCTGGTGAAGTCCTCCTAAACCCAAGAAGGATTTTGGCAGCAAGAACTTACCCAAAGTTCATACTGTAAAGGAGTTTAAACAGTTGCAGCTATCTTAAGTTGCTGTATGATAAGGCTCTAGAAAAGCATGTTTAGAAAGTGTGTCATAAAAATAGCATTTCTTTAAAGCCTGAATGCCATTAAAGACTTCATGTAGAATCCTTTACATTCTGAATAAGGAATCAAAGCAGTACTCTCACAAGAGAGGAGGGATGGTGTGCTACAACATCTGAACTAAAAGCTCCTGCTGTGAGAACAGAACTACATTCTGAAGAAAAAATACCTGGATATAATGTGGTAACTGAACTACTTAAGACATTTTTAGCTTCTGTGATCAATAACAACAATGGTTGCAGAGCCTCAACCTAGCAGCTAGTACAGATTAACATTGTGTTTGTGATACATCATTGGTAGGGACCAAACACATGGAAAGAATGGACTGAGATTTATTTCAGCATGGCACTTTTTGTGATCCTGTATGTCACTATCACTACTTTAATGTAAATGACATGATGTAAATCAGGAATGAATAGAAAATGAGGAAACTAATACGGTCCTTATAATCTTGAATGGCAACACTGGATATACTTGTTGCTGGTTTAGCACATGTGAAGAGATTGTGTGAGATATTTTTTAATTTTGTAGCATGTTGTCCTGGTTTCAGCTCGGATAGAGTTAATTTTCTTCTTAGTAGTTAGTACAGTGCTGTGTTTTGGCTGTGATGTGAGAACAATATTGATAGCACACTGATGGTTTTAGCTGTTGCTGGGTGATGTTTATACTAAATCAAGGATTTTCCCGTTCTTGGGCCCTGCCAGCCAGAGGGCTGGGGTGACACGGGAATTTGGGAGGGGACACAGCCAGGACAGGTGACCTAAGCTAGCCAAAGAGGTATTCCATACCATATGACATCATGCTGAGTATATAAACTGGGGGAAGAAGAAGGAAGGTGGGGACATTTGGCATTATGGCGTTTGTCTTCCTGAGTAACCGTTACGCGTGATGGAGCCCTGCTGTCCTGGGGATGGCCGGACACCTGCCTGCCCACGGGAAGTGGTGAATGAATTCCTTGCTTTGCATGCGCAGCTTTTGCTTTTGCCCTTTTATTTTCCCCACCTTTCCATTTTGTTGTTGTTATTATTATTATTGTTATTGTTATTATTGTTGTTCTTACTTCTTTATTCTGTTTTAATTAATAGTAAATTGTTCTTATCTCAGCCCTTGACTTTTACATTCCTTTCCAATTCTCCTCCCCATTCCTCTGGGTGAGGGGAGTGAGCAAGTGGCTGCGTGGGGCTTGGTTGCCGGCCGGGGTTAAACCACGACACATGTAATGTTAAAATGAAAATGATATGGGAAAATGCTGTAAGAAAGGGTGTCTACAGAATTTGGAAGACAATACTGCTGAAGCTACTTTGAAAATAGTGTGGGTTTTGCATTCTGTAAAAATACAGAATGAAGAATGAACTTGAAAGGACACAAATCAAGTCAAATATAGAACTGAATATTTGTGAGAGTGGATTTAAATGGCATTTTTAAAACAGTAGCACTATTCAATGAATTAATGAATAATACCAACTGTCTTGCTTGTATAATTTTTATGAAAATAAATAAGATGTAACAAAGTGATTCATGTTAATCTGCTAGAAATACTACATTCAGCTATTCTTTCCCAGTCCTCACTGGTTAAACTTCTGTTTCTTTTTCTCTTTTGGAATTTCAGTCTTGCATACTTGTTTTCCTTCTGAAGCTGACAAATAACAGATTCCAATTAAAAAAAAATGTACTTCAGGAATCTCCTGGAGCAACTTGGTAGTTTTGTTAAGTATGAACAGCAATTAGGGCTAAACTTAAGTTTCAAATAAAACTTTAGTAGATCCATGCTCCCTTTGCAAATATAAGTAAGTAGTTAAAATGTGACTCTTCTTGACAGAGTTTTTTTCTTTTTTTTAATGTGTCTTTTTAAAAGAATGTTTTCTGATAGGTGATGGGCGTGTTCTCCCTTTTTTTGATTAGCTCTCTTGACTATTCATGCTGACCTTTCTAGAATTTTTGCTATAGGTTTCTAAAATAAGATGACAATGGAAAAAGAGCGATATGTAATTTTTGGTATAAACATTTCATAATAATGGTGGTAGACTGTTTGGCCAAAAAAAAAAAAAAATATCCTAAAGAGTATTTTTATTATTTTTTTGAATTTTTGTGGTTGGGGGTTTTTTAGTGCCTGAACTGTCTTTTAATGTGTATTGAGTTTGCATGGCAAGGTTTTGGTAATGAGGGGACTACAGGAGTGGCTTCTGTAAGAAGCTGCTAGAAGCTTCCCCCATGTCTACTAGAGCCAGTGCCAGCCGGCTCCAGGATGGACCCACTGCTGGCCTAGGCCAAGCCCATCAGCAAATGGTGGTAGTGCCTCTGAGATAACATATTTAAGAAGGGTGAAGGAAACTGTGGTGCAGAGGCAGCTGGAGAGAACAGTGAGAACATGTGAGAGCAACAACTCTGCAGACATCCAGGTCAGTGAAGGAGGGGGAGCAGGTGCTCCAGGCACAACAGCAGAGAATCCCCTGCAGCCCGCGCTGGAGCAGGCTCCTAACAGGAGCTGTGGCCCCATGGAGAGAAGAGCCCAGGCTGGGGCAGGTTTGCTGGCAGGACCGGTGACCCCACGGGGGACCCATGCTGGAGCAGTCTGTTCCTAAAGGACTGCACCCTTTGGAAGGGGCCCACGCTGGAGCAGTGTGTGAAGAACTACAGCCCGTGGGAAGGACTCGTATTGAAGAAGTTCGTGGAGGACTGTCTCCCATTGAAAGGGAAGAGGAAGGAGCAGGAGAGACAACATGTGATAAACTGACCGCAATCCCCATTCCCCATCTCCCTGCACTGCTGGCGGGGAGGAGATAGAGAATTCAGGAGTGAAATTAAGCCCCTGAAGAAGAAGGAGTGGCAGAAAGGTGTTTCTATGATTTGTTTTATATTTCTTATTGCCCTTCTCTGATTTGATTGGTACTAAATTAAATTAATTTTCCCAGGTCGAGTCTGTTTTGCCTGTGATGGTAATTGCTGAGTGATCTCTCCCTGTCCTTATCTCAACCCAGAAGCCTTTCATTATATTTTCTCTCCCTTGTCCTTTGAGGACGGGAGTGATATAGCAGCTTCAGTGGGCACCTGGCATCCAGTCAGGGTCAACCCACTACATAATGAAGTTCATGTGTGCTGGTATTCTTGGCTGAAGTTAAAGTTTTAATATGATAAGACTGAATCTAAAGACAGCAGGCATACTTCAATACTCCACATAATGCTTTGCCTGTTGTTTGGTTTTTCCCTGTTATGTGCTTCTTTTTGGTTTATGGTTGATGTGTCTAACACATTTTCAAATGAACAGCTTTGATTATGGTGTTAGTACATTCTGCACTTGAGTCAACTTGTTTCCATGGAAGAATAACTGTTCTTGTACATGCCCCTTATTAAACGGAGCTGGAGTGTAACAAAGCTATCAGCAGAATGCAGTCAAGCAGGACACAGTTTTGAAAGTATGGTTCTACTATAATTGTTGAACAAAGCATTATTATTCACCTGCAAACAAGTTCTCCCTGAAAAATGGCATAAATATACTAGTTATAACTGCAGATGGTACTCCTTTACCATGAGGGGTTGATATGATCAAGTTATTCAAAAAGTAAATTAAATTTTTCTTTTTTTTTTTTTTAGAGGACCCAACTTGGTCTGCTCCTACACATCATTTTCAGTTTTACTTCAGCTGTATTAGTAATAGATATCTGGATGTGTACTGTTCTCTTGCCTTTTTCCAAACTAAAAAAAAATATTTTAATACCTTTCTTGTTAAAGAAAGGGTTTTGCATGTCATACTTTTCATCCAAAAGTAAAGTTTTGTCCCTAATCATATGAAAACCAAAAATAACTTAAACATCTTTATAAAAACTACATTTATGGATAATAGTAATTTATGTTTCATATGACTTTGTCTACCTATTATCCAGCTTTTAAATGATAGTAGTTAAAAGCTACCAAAAATTACCCAGACTAGAGAGAGAATAAATATAGGTGGAAATAAGACCAAATGCAAACATTCATCTCATGTTATAATTTACTCTTGGAAAAAGAGTGGGTGAACAAGAAGGAACAACATGGGTAATTTCTGTTGAATCCAGGAGTGGATGTTAACTATTTACATTTCAGTAGCATAATGTCTGTATATAACAGCCAAACAAAAACAAATTAAAAAAAACCCAAGTGCCAATATATCTTGTTATTCTAGTAGGTGTTTCTTTCTCCCTTCTCTATTGTAACTAAGTTCTGAATCACTCTCTGTAAACTGACTATAAAAAATATTTTGGGCAAATAGTTAAAGTAAGGTTGATTTCAAACATCTGGCATTTCATTAATGGAATGAGTAATTTCTCAGTTTGTTGGCCGAAATAAAGACTGCAGTTAAATTATGACTTCTTTGAACACCAAAGGCGGCCTTTCTTTCTCCTTTTGCTTTCACATTATATCACTTGCTGCAACAGAAAATGAAACTATTACTGCATCTTCAAAGAGGAATTCTTTTAGTTGATAAATGGATCTTATGGTAGTTGCCACACATCACAGAAAGGTGTTAGGATATTATATGTTTCCCTGTCAGAACAGTCTTTATATGTTTTTTTCAACTTTTTCACAGTTGCCCAGTAGCTTAAGGTACAGATCTGGGTTATGATATGTGTGGTATTACAAAGTAGCAGATGTCAAAACAGATCACTGATTCTGCTTAATTATGACATAAGTTAGATTTTGTAGATTTCCTAGATTTCCAGGGAAGTTGTCCACCTTCTGGCAGTCCAGAACAACAGCCAATACTTGTGTAATGGATGAATTTCACTTTTTGCATTCTGCTGCTTGATGTTAAAAGGTGTATTTCAGCTTTGAAATGACATTTAATTTTGAAAATAATTTTGCTATCTTTTCATAAATTGGATGCAATTATAGCTATAATATTTAATTACAGGTTTTTTATTTTCTATTGTATTTTCATTTCTGTTGTATTTTACAGTTCATACTCATATGAAAATATTTATTTAGAGTTACTTAATAGCTTATTTAGAAGTATGATTGCTAACTGCAGAACAGTGAGACAAAGATGTACTCCCAAGTAAGCATTTTTCTAAGCTCTCAGTCAGGGACTGGTGATCCATAGCGTTCAGCACTTGTGAAACCAGTGTATCAAATTCACTCTTATAGCTGTTTAAAAAAACCTGTGGATTCTTTTGCTCTATTGTTCTTTCCCTTCTGGGGGGACTCTTCCAGTGATCATGATTATAACATGCGCTTTCTGATATCACAGAATATTCTGATCACTGTAAAGGTGACCTGGACAGAAAATAGGATCTCCACTGTAACAGGGATGGTGGATGCTGTGCAGGGGTAGGAGAAATACTGCAAGTGTGCGGATGTCCTTCAGTGAATCTATGTTAGCTCAATATGCCAATGCCCTCATCTGTAGTAAAAGTGGCCTGAGACAAATTTGCACTTTTGCCTGAATCCTTTAATCTAGCATAATCCTTTAACAAACTGGCATAAAAGTTTAAATTCTCACCAACTTCATTAACAAATTGTGAATTGGAGAAGTCAAACATAGGAATGTATTTGTTTCTTCAAATTCTGTTGTGGGGGTAGAAACCAAAAGATGAGAGGGTCAGGGGTAGTAGAAACCTTTTCAAATATTACAGCTAAATGCATCAGACCTGAGCTATTGATGCTGATTTTTGACAGCTTTGGGGTAATTATTTATTTGAATTTAAGTAAAATTTATCTGTGTACAGATTTGCGCTTGCAAAGAATTACACAGTTCAAAATGAAATTACTATATTCTGATGCACGCACACAGGCACACACACACAGAGCCTTTGCATCATTGCATTCCTAGACAGAGTTCTTTGTGACCTTTGGCTGTGCCATGAAGGGTTGTGATAGAGGTAAGTGTAAATAGTAGCCAAATTTTGTTGTTGCTATTTTTTTACTAGATTTTTTTTTTTTCCCCAAAAAAATGTTAGTTTCATGGCAATTTTTTTTTTTTTTTTTTTTTTTTAAAAATATTGACA
>JAVJGI010000040.1:64624653-64651841 GCA_035590275.1 Ibycter americanus
AGAGAGGGTATAGAATACACAGTTCCAGTTACACCTATGCAGTGATAATCTGGTCCCAGCCACCATAACTAGGACAGAAGGCTATCATAGAGAAAGTGCATAGGACTATAAACTAAGAAGCAGCAGGACAAGAGTAATTAATCTATGCATGGAAAATGAGATACACTAAGATCTTGCTTTAGAAATACTAGATGAACAAATAGATAAGGCCTACATACAGCTAGAAGCAACCTCATGTTCACACTCCCTGGTCCTCATGAGGGTCTTCAACAACCCCCATATGTGCTGGAGGGACAGCACAGCGGGGCATAAGCAATCCAAGAGGTTTCTGGACAGCATCAGTGACAACTTCCCGACCCGAGCAATAAAACAGCAAATAAGGAGTGGTGGACCTCTGCTGTACCTCACACTCACAAACAAGGAGGGCTCGTTGGCGATGTGAAGGCTGAAGGTAGCCTTGGCTGCAGTGACCATGAGGTGGTGGAATTCAGGATCCTGAGAGGAGGGAACAAAGCAAGATTACAATGCTGAATTTCAGGAGAACAGACTTTGGCCTTCTTCTTGGTAGAGTCGCATGGGATCAGGCCCTGGAGGGAAGAGAGGCCCCAAAAAAATGGTCAATATTCAAAGATCTCTGCCTCTGAGTTCAAGAACAGTCCATATCACCCAGCAGGGAGGCGGGTAAAAGTGCCAGGAGGCCTGCATGGGTGAAGAAGGAGCTCCTGGCAAAGGTCAAACACAAAAAGAAAGCCTACAGAGGGTGCAAGCAGGGACAGGTAACTTGGGAGGAGTACAGAGACACTGCCCAAGCATACAGAGATGCAGTTAGGAAAGTCAACACCCAAATGGAATTTAATCTGGCCAGGGATGTCAAAGGCAGCAAGAAGGGCTTCTGTAAGTACATAGGTCACAACAGGAAAACTCAGGAGAATTTGAGTCCACTACTGAAAGGGGCAGGGTCCCCAGTGACACAGAACACGGAAAAGGCTGTGCTCTAGAATGCCTTCTTTGCCTCAGACTTCACTAGCAAGATCATCTTTCAGGAATCCCAGGCCCCAGACACCAGGGTGAAAGTCTGGAGCAAAGAAGACATACCGTTGCTGGAAGAGGATCAGGTCAGGGAATACAAAAGCAAACTGGATACATAAATCCACGGGTCCTGATGGGATGCACTCATGAGTGCTGAGGTAGCTGGTTGGTGTCATTGCAAGGCCACTTGATAATCTTTGAAAAACCATAGTGACTGAGAAAGGTGGTTGAGGACTGAAGGAAAGCCAATGGCACTCCAGTCTTCAGGAAGGGCAAGAAGCAGGATCAAGGGAATTACAGGCCAGTCAGCCTCACCTCAGTCCCTGGAAAGATGATGGAGTAAATAATCCTGGAAACCTTTTCCAGGCACAAGGAGGACAAGAAGGTCATCATGGAGTAGTCAGCATGGATTCACAAAGGGGAAGACATGCTTGACTAGCCTGCTGATCACTTTTTATTATGAAATGACTGGCTTGGTAGATGATGGCAGAGCAGTGGATATTGTTTACCCTGACCTCAGGATGGCTTTTTACACCGTTTGCTGCAAGATCCTTGTAAAGAAGGTGATGGAATATGGACTGGAGGAGTAGACAGTAAGGTGGATTAAAAACTGGCTGAATGGATAGGCTGAGAGGCTGGTGATCAGCGGCATGGTCTAGCTGGAGGCTAGTAACTAGCAGTGTGCCCCATAGATCAATACTGCGTCAAATACTGTTCAACATCTTTATTAACGATCTGCATGATGGGACAGAGTGTACCCTCACCAAATTTGCTGATGACACTAAAATTTTGCCTGATGACCAACGGGTTGTGTTGTCATCCAGAAGGACCTAAACAGGCTGGAGAAATAAGCTGACAAGAACCTCATGCAGTTCAACAAATGAAGTGCAGAGTCCTGCACCTGGAGAGGAACAACCCCACCAACCAGTACATGCTGGGGGCCAACCAGCTGGAAAGCAACTTGGCAGAAAAGGACCTGGGGATCTGGTAGACACCGAGCTGAACATGAGCTATCAATGTGTGCTTGCAGCAAGGACTTGTAGTGGTATCCTGGGCTGCATTAGGAGGAGTGTTGCCAGCAGGTCAAGTGAAGTAATCCTTTCCCTCTACTCAGCACTGGTGAGACCATGACTGGAGTTCTGGGTCCAGTTCTGGGTTCCCCAATGCAGGAGAGAGATAGACATACTAGACAGAGTTCAATGAAAGGCCACAAAGATGGTTAAGGGACTGAAGCATCTTCTGCCTGAGGAAGGGCTGAGAAATCTGGGACTATTTAGCCTCGAGAAGAGAAGGATCAGGGGGATCTCATCAATGTACATAAACACCTGAAGGGAGGGTCAAAGAGGACAGAGTCAGGCTCTTTTCAGTGGTGCCCAGTGACAAGAGGCGACAGACATGAGCTGAAACACAGGAGTTTTCCTCTGAACATCGGCAAACACTTTTTAATTGTGAAGGTGACAAAGGACTGGCATAGGTTGCCCAGGAAGGTTGTGGAGTGTCCCATCTTGAGGATAATTCAAATGCCTTCTAGACGCTGTCTTGGGCAACCCGCTGTTAAACAGGGGGTTTGAACCAGATGACCTTGAGAGATCCCTTCCAACCTCAACCATTCTGTGATTCTGTGATTCTGTGAAGGTAAATTCTAATGTGACTAGAACCAGGGCTAGGCATTAAACATTTATTTGTTTTGCAGACTGCTTTGAGTATTTCACAAGGACTAGGAAAAGATCATCTAGCAATACAAAGCAAAACAGCGTATTAAAATTCGTACAGTAAAACAGAATGATGAGATGCACTACAAAGACAACACAGTTCTAAAGTTTAATTTTGTGGTTATAAAATGTCTATTCAATTAGCTTCTCAGATAATGTATTATGTCCTCTGGCTGGCAAAGTAGAAAAAGTGAAAGAGAAGTTATATTACCTTGGCAGTCCAAAAAGGTGAGAAAAAATCAGCTACAACTAGGTACTCCAACATGGGCAGGAAGAACCTGTCAAACATAGTATGGTTCTACATATTAGGTTAATTTTGTGAATATTAGGTTCTGAACCTGCTCAATATGCAATGTATATGCATATGCAGTGACAGGACTCTCTTCATATAAAAAAGTGTTTGAGAAAAGAGCGTGAATTACATGAGAAGTATTTACTTGTGGGTCTTCTTTCATTCAGGAATCTCATTGATTGGTTTTGCGCTACAGTTAGCTGATGGATGGATAACAGCATATTCCCTATCTCACTTTCAACCATTTCTTTTCAAATGCCTCTCACTGCTCCTGTACTTACAAGTTGCAATCATTAAACTGATTTGTGCCTTTTGTTTTTGTAGATTAGCAATTTTTCTTAATCGTTTTTTAATTTGATCACATGGAACATTTCAAGAAAAAAAGCCTGTTAACCTTTCACTGAAAAGCAGAGAAAACCTTCAGCGCCATGACTGTTTCCTTTCCTAGCTGCATTTGCTTGCTTTTGATCTCAATTCTGCTCCTTACAGTGATACTAATTTTTTCTCTGCTACACACTTTATTTCACTCTATACTGATGCCTTTGTAATGTATTGTTAAAATAGTATGTTCATGTTAATTTCTGTCAAATGTACACCTCTCTTAAATGATAGCAGTTTGCAGAAACTAGTGATGCAAATTACATTCATGTCTGATTAAAAATTTTGTTGAAGTAACAGAAAGATTAACAGTCACTTTCTGATCAGCTGAACTTACCATAAAGAATAGTTAAGAGTTTGGAGCTACAAAAATTCTTCATATTTATTTTTTAAACTCTTTAGAAGAGACCTATCCTTACCATACATGCCTTTAGAAAGTTCTGTTGGTTATTTGTTAGGGCAGAGATATCTAGAAGCAGCATACAGATAGCATCTGGGGGATTAGTTTAGATTATACTTGTTATACTGCAATATTTATATTTAAGTGAGTCTATGTGACAAATCTAGCTGATTGATCACCTGGAGCAAATGCAGGTTTTTTATAGCTTTTAAATGAGAAATCTATGAAAGGAATAAAAAGTTATCTTTTTTCTTCCTTATTCCTTTTTAATAGGATCATAGAGTGCTCTAAGATACTGTGCAAATGTGTCCTAATTGTCCAAAATCAGGTGTAGAGTTTCAATACAGAAAATTTATAAGTTTGTCACTTCTGCTGGTAAAAAACAGACATCATAACGGCCCCACATCTCTCACGGTGATCTCTAACATGTAACTTATGTAGTTGAGAAAGCTGATGGATTCTGAAAAGTTAATTCTACAGCATCATGCTAGCATTTATTCGAAAGGAAGCAAACTTCTCAGACCAACAGATTTTAGAAAATAAACCATTAGGCTTTTTTCTCATTTCTTTTCTGCAGGGTTCCAGGTGACTTTGAGTCTGCATAACAAGTTCAGCAGGAACTTCTCTGCACATACTTGATTATAATAAAGGCAAAATAATTTTAAAGATGATATCCAAGCAGAAGAAATGATTGAATGGTCTTAGGCATTACTAACAGCATTTTATTTTAATAAATAATTGTGCTAGCTGAATATTTGGCCATCCATAAAGCTCTTAGGAGCAATATTGTTCCTGCAAAGTAAGAAAAAGAAGGATGTCTATACCTGGAAAAGTACAAATAAATTGTTTGCATTCTAGAGTCAGATCTTGTTATGGGTGAAAAAGTGAATTGGCACTGTGTCTGTTCTTAACTGCTTTACCTGAAAATAAGTAATAATGCCTTTTGTACCTCAAGAAATAATACTGTCAGCTTTAGCTCAATATTGTCTGAATAACCGTTCCAAGATCTAATAGCATAATCCTTGTAGATTATCATAATATTCTTCTTTTTCACTGACTTGAAGGCCATTGCAACTTTATGCCACTTATAGTTTAGGACAAATACTAATGAAAAACTTGCTCAATATATTTATTTCTGTTCATCAGTTGCCATAAGGTAGACTGTTTTAATATATGCTCATTGTGGTGTACAGTTTATCAAGTTCTTTCATTATTTCAAACACAAGCATTATTCCAAACACAAGCATTATTCAGGTGTGTGTAATAGTGCACTGTCATATATGCACAGTTTTAGATTTTTGTTTTATGGTTGGTTGAGTGATGGTTTAAAATAAGGTTGCCATTATAGTCTAAACACTTGTTATATGGACAAAGCAAAGCCATCCCCCTTGCGAAACTCTTTCCCATAAGAAGGGACACTTTTGTGTATTTGGAATTAAAATTAATTTTCCATTTGTTGAACTATATGTCCTTCAAAAGAGTATGAATTTACTTGACAGAGTGAAAGACAAGTAGTTTAAGAGGGAAAAGAAACTTCAGAGAAACATTAAAAGTAAGATTAATCAAGTATTTTAATTACATTATGTTTTAGATAAATGTCATAAAAACTTCGAAGAGACGTTTCAGGTCATGGATGACAGTGATATGCAACAGATCACAGAGCGCAGAATTAAGGCTCAGAAACCTTGAATTCTCATTGTAGTTCTGCCACCGAGGCTTTATGATGTCAAGAGAGTCACTTCTCCATGCTTCGAATTGACAGCCTTTAAAAAAGAGATAATTGCATGTCTCTTGTGTCAAATCTTTTCTGATGTTTTGATGTTTTTACAAAGTATCATTTCAACGGGCTACAAACCATGGGACAAAACCAATTCAGAAAGAAAAGAATTTTAATTCTCTGAAAGAAGTATTATCAGTCCACAATATAGCCCATTTCAGATGTGATACCCGGTTCTCCTCTCTGACACCTTCAGCCTGGCAGGTCATGTTGTGAGCCATTTATGTAGAAACAGAAATTTCTTACTGTTTAGAAAATTGGGAGGGTTTCTAGGAGAGTCAGCTGTTTAAAGATAATTTATGGAATGTCTACTCTTTTTTTAAGAGCAGCACGGATCCAAGGTCCTGACCACTTGCAATGATTAAGTCCCGTGGCTCAAGGGTTTTAACCGGTGTTGAGCCAGGCCCTGTGCATTGATTTTAGTGAGGTGATATGACTGTAACAAATGGAAGAATTTGTCTTGTGTTTCTCTGGCCTCCTTCCAAATTGGGTAATTATATTCTACATAACTATAGTTATGTACAGTTTCAGTTCAGCTCAGTACTTCTTGTTCCCTACATTGCTAAGCAGCCTTCATATATGATGAATGTGTATTTCTGTTGCATGAGTTGTATAGATGATATTTTTCTATAGTTTAACCAGTATTTTTTATTTGTAGCAGTGCAGCATACTCATGCTCATATTATTGCTGAGAATTTGTCTACAGAGAACCAAACACAGTGCAGGTCTTGAGCATCTTATACTCTAATTAGTTTGTTACACTTCGAATATATTAAATTCTGCTTGGGACCTCTGTTTATATAATGTCAAATGCATCACCAGTAAAACAGCCACTACTTCCAATCCTGCAGCTCAGCTGAATTAAGGATGATGTACTTTGTAGAGGAACTTAAATAAATCATCTTGCCATCAATTAGCATTTATTTCATCTGGAAGAAAAACAAACAATGAAAAACCACAAAACAAACAATGAAAAACAAAAGAAAATGCTTTTAATTAACAAAGTAGTATTATGTTCCAAAACGCATTACTATTGGCTTGTTTCTCTCCTTTCATAATTGTGGTAAGGAAAAACAGATGCAAAATAAGAAAATTCCGCTCTAAGGTCTAGCCTAAAACATGATTGGAAAGTAATATCCAGAATATATCATGTAAAGAAATCAGACCCACAGGAAATTAATATCTCTATGTGCAGAAAAATTTACACATTTAAGCACAGGCTAACAGCATACTTGCAAAAGTAGTTATAATGATTGCAAGTCTTACTGGAACTAATTTTAGTCTTAGTGAAAGATTTGATCTCATAGCTATTAACGTTATCTTAGAAACATCCTTTTCAGAGTCCTTGAAGAATTCCAACTCCTTCTCTAATCTCTGTCATAGGTATCAAAAAAGAATTTTCACTTAAAGGTGCAGATTTTCACCAGATGTTAGGTTAATGATATTGTTTTGAAGTGTTTAATATTTAGTCTTTACTATTTGACTGTAAATATAATCTTAGTTTTAAATTACATTCAGCAACAGTCAGATTCCTATATTCTGAATTTTCTGTGTTCTCATGTATACTGAGATCTAAGATTTTTGGATTTGAAGGCTTACAGTTCCAGTAAATATTCCAGATGATTTGGTATCCATCACACTGGAGGACTTATCAGCTTATCCAGTTTCTGTATATTTACATCTTTTTTTAATTCTTACCTTCTTAACATTATCCATCATTACAAATCATAAAGTACCCCACCAAAAGTCCCCAGGTTTAACTTTACATTCAGTTGATGCAATCAATGTAAATTTGTGTAGTTCTATACATGATCTCCTGAAGTTATTGGGAGTGACTACACTCCTTTCCTTGCAGCTGAAGATTCACTGTAGTAAGGAATCAAGTTATATGTAGTATGCCCACTGAGGCCATTTATCTGCAACTGCTCAGAAATTCACAGCATAACTTCAGGAATTCCAGAGGTCATGATTAGGAAAGATAGTTACATATCTTTAGCTTTCTTAATTACTCAGCTTTCAAGAGCTTTATTCTCTTGATTCTATTACTGCGACTAAACCATCTGGCTAGGATGTGTTTTATTATTTCTTAGGGACTATGCTAACATGGCTCATTTTTGTGACTTTTGTTCACAATCAACTTTCTGTAATGATAGTTAGATCTTCCCAGATGAGATGATGATGTTAGTCTGGTGTGAATATAACTTACAGGAAACAATGCAGGCATGCTTTGGATGAAATGAACTATTTGGTATGTTTTGTATACAGTGAAATTCTCTATGTGCATTACGTGTAGGAGGAACTCTCTTGTACACTGAAAACTCATAAAGAGAAGGCAATGACTGACTTCTTCCTCCATCACCATGGTGGCCATTGTCACTAGGGTCACTAGTTATCACCAGTGAGATTCACGCAGAGTTGGAAAGGCAGAATGAATCATGCTGCTGATTGCTGGGAGGTAATTCAAGAAATGAAGACGAGCATATGATCTTTTGAACTAAAAACTTGTCCATTACATCTATACAAGAAATGGGAGGGCATCAATGTTGTTACACTGAGTTTGTTTTATGCTCCCTCCAGTTTGAGTCTGGTGAATACCAAACCATGCAAACTGCTGATGTCTCAATACTGTTGTGAATATCTCTTATAAAAACTTTTCTTTAAGGCTAGGTTGCCCATGCTTATTTAATTTGTTTTCCTTTTAAATAAATAATTTTCACTTATCTGAGAAAACTACAGAATAGCACAAATCTTTGTTTTTTCTCTCCCATTCAGAAGCTGTCTGTTTATTGTTTCTGATTCTTGAGAACAAGAAGTATTACTTTATTATCAGTGAATGCCATCAGTTTTCTTCAGTCTCTTGTAGAAAATTGTTTTCTTCAAATAATTACTAGGATGACTACCACTCCTATTTCTGTCAACTTCTGATGATGAACTTTATTATCAAGATTTAGTTCCCTCGTGGAAACATTGAGTTATAGATTAGCTCCAGAATATGCACATGAGCAACATGACAAGAAAAAAATACTTGTGTGCAGAAGTTACCCCTATAATTATTGCATACTCAGCATTTTTTTCTTTTGCAGTCAATTCATAGGGACCTATTCACATTTGGTCGAAATATAAAAGTGAGGCAGCTCTTTACTTGGAAATGAAGCCAGATAAGCTTCATCAAATGAAACTCTTTACTTGGAAATAACCTATTCACCTTTGGTCAAAGTATAAAAGTGAGGCTGCTCTTTACTTGGAAATGAAGCCAGATAAAACTGTTACATCTAGTGCAAAACATAATGAATTCTGTGTGCCTTCTACTTGTAAGTAGAATAATTTAAAAAATCAACAAAATGGAAATGTTATTCTTTCATGTTCCAAATTGTCCCAAGAGGTAGTGCTCCTTATACTGAAATATGTACATTAAGCTGAACTGTCAGTCTCTTTTCCCATCCATTTTTGAGTGTTCTGTTAAGTTCAGTTCTGCTATATTTATATCTCACTGCTTGGTAACCAAGTGCAATTTCACAAACAATTTAAATAATACTCAACAGGTCTCCACTAGGCATTATGTCCTTTATTTTTAAAAACTACTGGACAAACCCCCTATTTTATCTCGATCTGACTGTGTGCAATAAGCTTGAAAGTCTTATTTAAGCAGGAAGAAACACATGCAACACTTGCAGCAAAAGAAACAGAACTCACTCAAAGAGGAATGAATGCACTTTCAAATGATGACCTAACATTGTCTTAGTTTTCACCAGATTCATTAGTGAGTTTTGTGTTTGATAGATTATTTATCTACTGTGTATAAATTATATGCTTGGGGTTTTTTCACCATATCCCATCATAGAAAGGATACCTTTATTCAGTTCTTTAAGATTAGTTCCTACAATACTATGCAACAACAAATCTGACAGGATTTAGTAGCTGAATGTTGTCATGAAAGATGATACTAGTGGTGGGAGTTGCCTACAGTTATAGAAAGTTGGTATGACAACTTGTAAAAGCTCATTGCTATTCAAATGGTCTGACTTTTCCTGAAAAGAGTACTTCTGATTTCTTCAACAGCGTGAGATTCTGCCAACCCTAATAATTTTTTTAAATAAATGGTTTAATAAAAAGCCAAACAAAGCCCCAAAACAATCAATGACCCAGGATCAAGAATTGCATCTGGAACATTGTAAAAATGTATCTTCTTAAGGAATCATGTACAAAATTACTGAAGACAAGTTTATTCTTAATTCTTTTCTCAGAGTGGTTGACTACTTTCTGTTTTGTCTTTCAAAACTAGCGAAATGTCTAATAAAGGAAAGAGAAGTTTTGTCACTGAAATTATTCCATCCAGGTTTGGATCAAAAAGAAATACACAACATTACATTGTAAAGTTAGAAATAGCAATAACTGCCCTAGTATGTGTGAGGAAATCTTCTCCACTATGTCAAAGGCATTGACCTGACAACTGATTGTAAATATTTCATTCTTTTTTCCAAGGTAATCAAATAATAGGATCTATATAACAACATTTTCTACTGTAACTGGTAACAGTCAGAAATACAACACAATTATAGTAACTGAAAAATGTGTTATTTCTGTATGGAGTCGTAAGAATATGAAAATAGATCTGGAAGTCCTGGAGAATGGTTTATCCAATGGAATTTCATGGGTTTTAGGAGATGTTCTTTGTTTTAAATACATTTATTGTGTACAGATTATTTCTCTTCAGCAACTATTGGAATGAAAGCTGAAAAGAAATATAAGTTCTCTTTCCATTTAAAATGGTATTTCAAGTCACTTTCCCAATATGGGATGTGGTTCATGGCCCCCCCCATGGGATATGGTTCATGGCTGAATCATATTTCCTGTGATGTAAATTTGACTCATGTAATGATGAGTAACACATATAGTCTGATTAACACGAACAAATTAAACTATGATTGAGTACCGCTCCAGAAAATGAATATTTTTTAAATTAATTTGATGTATATAATTTCATGTCAGTTTAAAGAACTAAACCAAAATATTTTTTTTATTTGAAAAAATAAAATTCATTTAAAATGTTCTATCTGAGCTTGAGCTGACTGCAGTCCTCAATGGCTCTATGTACTGGCAGAAAATTGTTGATGGACTGAGGCGTGTATTCTTACTCTCAAGAAAAAAACCCAGTCTCAAAGAGACAAGTGACTATATTGTCTCTTTATGTAATTTATGTAATTATGTAATATGAAAATTATGAAATGTTTTTGAATTATCTTGGAAAAATGACATATTGTTAACTAACAAGAAATAATTCAGGATACCAACCATTGTATTCTTCTACTGCTTATGTCTAGAAAAGCATCAGAATATCTTGCAAGTAGCTTGGTAGTGATTGCAAAAAGAGCTCTTGAATTAGAACTGTTTCTGAGTGATAATGTCACTCCTCTTATTAAAAGCTTTTCCTCTGTGTTTTGTTATTAAATCTTACCATTGTGGATATGCATACACATGAATTCATTCAAAATTATTTTCAGAAATATAAATGCAAGATTTTGACCCCACAAGTTATATATGCCTTTTACAAACTTAATTGCCACAATATAGTCACTTGTCTCTTTGAAACTGTTTTTTTTTCTTGAGAGTAAGAATACACACCTCAGTCCATCAACAATTTTCTGCCAGTACATAGAGCCATTGAGGACTGCAGTCAGCTCAAGCTCAGATAGAACATTTCAAATGAAGCTTTTACAAAAATGCTGGTCATACATCTGTTGTTTATTTATCAAACCCAGAAAAAAAGTATTTCATCCATTTTCATTGCAGAGGTTTCATAAAGGCTCAAATTACAGTTCTGGCATGAAAGTTATATGTGGCCGGTTTCTAAACCATCTCTGTACTATATTGCATTTCGGGTCATGACATATATTTTATTGGCAGTGGCACACAAACTAGACAAATATGTTAAGATAAAGAAATGTCCTTGTCTGTGATTAGAATAAAAGTTGCCTGTAATGTCCTGTTGTCCATAAAGTGTCACATAACATTTTAATGGAAGAATTTCAAGGTAGCCCAGACAATGGGATTTCTGTGTGTAGCCTAGAATATACAGTGCAATTATGCACAAGCAATAAAATCTGACAACTGTAGTTTAAGGCATGCAAAGCAGAATACCACTCTTTGAATTTAAACATTTTAAAAGCTGAAACGTGCTTGTATAGAGAACAGCTTCAGACATTGTTGGATGTTACTTTGCATTGTAGCTACTATCAAAGCAAAAACGTGCCTAAGATATTTGAAAATCAGTCTATTTATTTTCAGCTTGGTGTTTTGCCAAATTAGATTCAAAAGCTGCAACAGTGCCTGGATAAGCAGAAAGTAGCAAAAGAAAATCTGGAAATTCAGTTTAGGCATTTGAAAAGTATATAAATGACACAAACAGTTGTGTCTCAATGGCAATGTTGAAATAGGTAGATCAAGTGAAGCTGCACTATGCATGGACTTGCTTTGCAGTTTACTAGAGTTATAGTGAATTTTTTTATTTTTTTTTTTAAATTTTCAGTCCTGCAGCTGTGTTTCAAATCTAAAATGCTACATTTAGGGCCCGACGTAATAATATTAAGGCAAAGTATAGGCAAACAGTGGTGTTGCTGATAGAAAAAAACTAAACATGCTCCTGGGGAAAGAACTTCATGAGAGACAAATATTTGGGCTGTGCATATACATGTTGTGCCTATAGATGCTATTCCTAATTGTTCCTGGAGAAGATAAAAGTATGTGGTATAGATAATACATAACTGGTATAAAAAATCAATTGCATGACAATGAAAAAACTAATTGAAAAGTAGTTAACATGGAAAATGATTATAGGAAAGACTCTTGAAAGCATATCCCTTTGTGATAATCCTGTTAATGATTGGTTTGCTTCTCAATATACGAGTACAACCTCAAAGAGGTCTTAGGCTGAACGAGGAGTGTTGATGCTTAGATGGATTAATATAATATAATAAACAATACTAAAGCTATGCTTCTGTATGGTAATAAGAGTATTCAATTTTCCAGGAAGATAATTAGACTGAAAATGTTCTGGAATAATATCCTGATGAAGAAATGCAACAGGCTCAAAAAACCTGTTCCAGGAAACAGTTTCATGCAAGAATAACCATCGGTCCAGGCAAACCTTTTTCTCCTACAAGTTATAGCTGACCATGGGACAGAGCAGGCTCTCCTGCATTGTCGCAGAAACACACGCAGTCACTATACTGAGTTTATTGTAGCATACTTTCATTGCATATACATGGCTCGGCCACATCAAATACCATTGTACAAACCTTCCAAAATTTGGTGTCCTTCTTGTCATCACACTCAGAATTAATTTTCAATCTATTGGGTACAATGCAATGGTCAACTGTCTTATTTTTAGGTAACACTTTTTTTCCCCTCTTTTTTACTGTGATGTCTGTGAATCCCAAGTGTTCACCTTATAATGCCAGATCATCTTAATAAACATGACAGCATGTTTTTGACAAAGATGGATATTAAGAACAGCAAGCAATGAAAAGTCAGGGAAATTGCACTGTGTGATGGTAGTACCAATGTTATTTGTGACACAATAAAAACTAACAGCTGCTCTTTTCTTTTTAACATGTTTATGTACTTTGCAGCTTTAGCAAAGTCTGAATACTATAGACCTCCTAAAGACTAAGCCTTCTGAATGAAAGCTCCTTTGTTAAGGAGACAATTAGCAATGTGTTAAATCAAAAGGAGTTAACATTTATTCCATTTGTAAATATCCTTTTAGTTATTTGCTCCTCGTTTACCAAACAACAGAGCAGCTGGCTACGTGAGGTTTTTTATTGTCAATGCTGCCAGCCATGTTACAGAAACTGGTTGCCACAAGTAAACAGGTAAAATCTTAAATGCAATATTCTTGTTGCTTTTGTGGTGTCACCTCCTTAGGATAGCTGAATGATTATGAATTTAAAAAACCAAGAAAATGTTAATTAATATACTAAAACTGGCAGACATCTTTGTGGGATCTGAGTGCACTTCTGAGAGAATCTGCAGGTATTGGAAAAGCTCCAAACCACACAGGAGACATCTATATCCATGTCAGCAGATGGGATTGTGTTTGAAAATGCAAGGTTGCAATAAAAATTTGGGCTACTGCTGGTATTCAGTTCCATGAGCTTTTAATGACCAGCTGTTTTCTGTATCCATGGTTACCCTGAATGTAAAAACATCCTTTTCCAGACAATTTATCTCTATATTACTATTTATTTATTTTGCAGCGCTATATGTAACTATGGAACAATATTACAGAGAAGTGTGCAATAGTGCAACACTGGTTTTACCTAAACAAATTCACATAGGTGAAATACCCTAGGTACTTCTAAATGAAAAAAAAGAAGCTTATTTCTTTATAGTTCTTTTCTTCTACTGATTAATACTCATAAAGAAATCAGTCACTGTATAGTCTAATAACAGTCTTACATAAAAAAATGTGATCGTAGGAAAATCAGTCACTGTATAGTCTAATAACAGTCTTACATAAAAAAATGTGATCGTAGGAAAGCAAATTGCTGTTTCAAGACACAGAATAAATTTAAATATTACACATTGTAATGTGTTGGCATTTTTAATTAAGTAGCGAAAAAACCAAATATTGCAGACTACTATTTCAAATTCTTGAGGATTTTTTGTTCTACAATACTGATTCTTTAGCATGCAAGGTACAATTTTTTGTGTGATGTTATTGAATTTCAGTAGAACAGCTGGAATCAAAGAATATATTCCTGCCAATGTTAAGTTACGTAAGATAGAGTTATGAAGTCCCAATAGACAATAATTAAATCTACAGGATTAATTGTCACAGAACATTATGTAGCTATTAAGACACAAAGATTTTTATGCCTATGACTGTCTTACTCTTTGTACATAGCTTCAAAATATGCCATACTATTCCAGCAGAATTAAGTATATTTTTAAACATATTTTCACAAAAATTGTTTTTTCATAAGATGTTTAGGATATTATTTATGTTGCATTATGCTCATAAATAGAATTATTAAAGTTAACTAATGTGTTTAACACTTGTCTGAAGCTTCCTATATACTCAACGATTTTGAATTTTTAAATATATTACTACACTGTCAACCAGTCCAAGACACTTTCCAGTTTTTCTGCTGAAAATGTCCCGTTGTTGTCATGCAATCAACTAAAAGCTATTAAGTATCTTAAATTGAGTTAATAGTGGGGAGATTATAGTATTTCAAGAAGGAATCAAGATACCTAAATAAATATGAAAGTGTTCTTCATTAGAAGATAAAATGTTGAATCTGCTTCTCTCTGAGTCTTAAGGGCAGCCAAGTGAACTACTGTCATGCATTTCAGAAGGAGAATTTTCAAGCTTTCTGAAGACCTTTTTATGACAACATATTTCTTTTTTTATCTTTGAATAACAGATTTCACCTATTACCTGATACCACAAAACTGATTTACAGTATATAAGAAACACAGATATAAACTAGATTAGGATTATGAGTGGTTCTTCTTTTTTGGTACAAATTAAAATTGTTTTAGAAGTGTACGTTACTTCAGAGATCTTTCCAACTTTGGCTTATCTTTTTAAATTTTTTGTGATTTATATTTAAAAGAAATCAAAGAATATTTTTTAAAAGAAGATTACTTTTAATGCCTACGAGATTTAGTAGATCAGTTCAAGTAACCAGACTGTAAGGGACAAAGTTGATAAGCGAATTCTGCCCTACGCTTGCACACTACCCTTAACTGGACTAAGTTTAAAGTCCGAAGTAAATGTCCTCATCCACTAATTTCCTTTGGAGGAATTTTACATTCCACTTTTGACTGAAGTAACTTTTTATTGACACAAGTTGTTCACAGTTTAGCCTTTAGAGAGCCAGGATCTTGGCTGCGGTCATTACCTCCTTCTCTGAGCCTCTGCTGGTATTTTAAGATTGGTTTCACTTTGTAGTGTTACCTAGAAAAACAGACTTCAGCTTCCCAGTAAAGATGTGAATCAGCATACCTGTGATCAATTTGACTTTTGATATCAAAAAGGTGACATCTTTTTATTTGGGATGGTACTGAAGAGTGTCTGAGCTCATAGAATCTACATCAAAACTAAAAAGCCTCCCTCAGAGCTGCTGCAACTTTTAGGCAAAGACAGGTCCCAGGTACTTTCAAGATAAATGACTTCAAAAGACTCAGCTAAAGCATAATGATGCCAAAAAGAAATAGGTTTATATATTAAAAGTCTACTACTCAATATAATATTCTTTCCATTTCTCATTATGTATAATTATATATGTCTATTAGATAAGACATACTCATTATATAATGAAAGCACCATTTCCCTTTGGTGACATGAATGCTACCGCTCTGGGTTACCAGTGAGCTGAGTAGACCAGGATTTGGGACACACTGTTCTCTGCCAGTGACTCTGCAGTAGATCTTGGATGAATCACTTCTTCTCTGGGCCTGTTCTTCCTCCTTCTGCACCCTCTTTTTGTCTCTTCATTTTAATTTCTTGTCTTTTTAGGCTATGAAATACTCCTTATCATACATTTCTGTACATCTAGAACAGTTAGGATTTGAATTAAGCCGTAATTTTAGCACTTCAGGGTATAAATATTCCTGAAGGACTTAAAAATCACTGAGGTTGTGATAATTACAGTTATATGAAGAGTTTAAGATAAAACAACTTTCCTGAGACAACGTTTTAAAAATTAAGCCAGCTAGGTTCTAAAATATATAGCATGAAGTATGTCTCAGAACATGGCTAGGTTTTATTGTTGGAGGACGCTTCAGATTGGAATTTCTTGTTTGTGAACTTGGGGGAAAAAAAAAGTTATTGCAGCCAACCACTTTCTCAGCCTTTTTCTTTCTCTCCCCTCCTCTCTCCAGCTCTTTCCCTCTTTCTTCTCTTTTTGTTTGTTTCTTTTATTTTTTCCAAATGCAAATTTTCATTCCAGGTAAGAAGGAAGATTAACACCTCTTTCTGTTGTGGGTGGTAGCTTGCTGATTCCTCTACTTCTATATTGATGGTGTTCTTGCAGCAAGTAGATAGTAACCCCTTATTCTCTCTTTCAGTCTCATTTTCTTGGTGGTTTGTTGTTGGTTTTGTTTTTAAGACAGACAAGAAGTTATGATGTCTTTTGATATGGGAATTGTTTTATGAAATTTTGACTTTGTTAGAAGTTAGATAATGTAAAAGGAAAATTGTTGTCTTCTTAAATACATGTTACCACAATACTCCATCCAGATATCAGTATTTGAATAACTGTTCCAGTGGATAAAACAAATGCATAAAACGAGTCAAAGGCTTTTGCTGATTTTTGTAAGCTCCAGCTCAGTCATCTGGGAATCGATTGGCAACAAACATATCCACATATTTTATTCTGCGCTTGTTTAGACATGCTGGAAATGAGAATTTGTGTCTGGACTGTCTGTAGTGTACTGTACCCTTGTCCTCATAGTCAGCTGATGGTAACAATGTGCGCTGATACCATATTCTGAGAAGGAAGCTGCTTTAGCATTGATTTGGAAAAGTAGCATTAAGCATAAAGGTGCTGATTTTTTAACTTTGATGTTTTATGTAAAGTAGAACTTTGATATTTAAATGTAAGGTAGAAAAATCAGGTAGAAACGATTCACGAAAAAAACCCAACAACAAACCACCTAATAAAATTTTAAGTATTTCATGCAAATCTTGATATAATGCTAATCTTTGGTTGTTACAGTATTACAACACAATAGTTGAATTCTTATATATACAGTTTTCTGGTCAGTCAGAGATGATACTGGTAGCAATATGTCTTATGCTTAATTTATGTTAGTATCTGAATTTCAACATCTTGACACAATCTAATCTGGCTATATTTGGTACCAAGAGCACAAAAATATTCTGAGTGGCTTATTTCAGTTTGAGTTGAATTTTTCTGTAGCTAGTTGTAACTTAGCTGTAAAAATCTCAACCTACCAAAACATAAATTCTAATTGTAGTGAAATTACTAATATGTTTACGAAACAAATTTACAATTAGTCTAGGAAAGATAGATGGGCTAGATGATATTTAAGAATTGGATATTGGCTCAATTTCTCTGTATAGATAAATTTTCTGTGTGTTCTTTCGTTGCTGTAATTCTGCTCACTTGATTAAAAAAGAAAAAAAAAGATGTGTTCAAAATTTAGATTTACTTTTCACTGACTTACTGTAGAAGCCTTCTTTGTAATACTAACTCAGCTATGTGTTACATATATATCAATAATTTTTGGTGCATTATGGTCTTACTAGCTTTCCCAAGTACTTTTATTCGCAGTGTAGGATGATAACACTAGCTAACCATTTTTCTAGTAAATGAAGTCAAGTAAATCATAAATATGTTTCTTTTGAGAAAGTCCTTTGTGGTTCTACTGTTCATATGACATATCTCAGCAAGGTCAGGGAGTAGACTCTGTATCTCTCCAGGCATTTTATCTCATTTTAGAAAGGATGCTGCTAATAAATCATCCAGAAACATTTTTATTCCCATTTTCTCATTAGGGCACTGTTCTGCCAACTAGTCTGTTTTTTAATAGCCAACCATTTATATATTTTTATGTGGGTACTAAAATATTTTTATTCCTTGAGCTCAGGGTCAGAGTCCATGAAATGCACCTGTGAGCACTGACTGGTATGCTGCTTCCTCTGTGAGATAACTCTGAACTTCAGCATAATTTACTGATTGCATTTGATGTACTCTTACTCTCTCAGAAGACTGTTACCAACTGTATCTTTACATATTTTGAGTCTGACTTTTGAAATCCTGCCATTATAGCCATTTGAACTCTGTAAAATTTTAAGGCAAATCATGCAAAAATGGTTCAAGTTGCTTCAACTTTCACATTCACTTTTATGTAATAAATGTTGTGATCAAGTTTTTTATCGTTTTCTCAAATTCCTACAGAAGTAGCAATTGTGACTTGTAGCCAGATCAGAAATACTATTTACATTTTCAGGACAAAAATTTTTAAAAGAGAAAATCAAGACATGATTACTTAAAGGTTATTTTTTTATAGAAGTCACTCGGTGTATATGACAAACTTTAGAAGTTTCCAGATATTTTGGAGTAGTGCAGGATAAGAAGGGAGGTGTTAGTAGGTTAGCCTGTATGCATAATACTTTTATGTAATAAATTGCTTTAAATAATTTTGTAGAAAACCTGAAATAATTTAGGTAGAAACTGCCAAAATAACTTTTTGATAGTTGAGAATGAAATTATGTCAAATGTCTCTGAAAATATGAACTGCTTCAGTGAAAAAAAGATTTTACTTTAATGATATTTCCAGTTATTTCTGACTACCTCATTCTTCCCATTATACAAAATAGCATCCCCTTGTGTAACATTTATGTGGTGTTGGTTTGAAACCAAGGAAAAAATAGCTGTTTCAAATATAAAGTGCTGCATTTCAATAAGCTTGATAACCTTTACTACCTTAGAATAGTACTATGTACTGGAGTGTTTGAAACCCACATAATTCCCTGTCTCCTTTAACTTCTGTATTCAATTTGAAACTCACTCTCAGGTGCGATTTTAAGAAAGAAATTGTTATGCAAATGTAATTTGACTTAACAGACAAAATTTTTTTTTTAAATTTAGTGTAATTTTTTAATACGTTGTCTTTAGTTATCTAGCAATGATGTCCAATTGTAATTAAAGTTCTAAAGTGAAAAATGGGGACATGCTGCTCTGTCTTGGTGTTATTACAATGGAGAATCACAGGTGCAGTAAGATCTGTCATGAAGAAGTCAGGTAATGAAGAATTGGAGTAGAATAATAAGAAACAAAAGGTTCTGAAAATGAATCAAGTTTCTCTTTGCATATTTAGTAGGATGTTACAAGTCTGTGGGTGTTGATTGTTTAAGGTGAAGGAGGAGTATTGAGTAGTTTGTCTTTCAGAGTTCTTTGTTGTTAATGCTAGTATAAAATCGAGCAGATTTTAACTGAATATGTTTGATCTTCAAAGTGTATGGCTGTGTTTAGTAGATGAGCATAGATTTAGACGTGTTCGTGGGGGTTTTGTTTAGTATTTGTTACAAACCTCTACCTGCAGACAAATATTTATGACTAACATAGGCTTTGAAACCCAAATAGCTGAAATCTCAGCAAAGAAGAAGCTTCTCTTTCATTTTGCAATTGTGTTGGATGTTGGATTTTCTGTTTGGATTTTTTGTTTAATAAACTTTTTTCCAACTTTACTGCATGAATTGGCTGGGAAGAGTGCATAAAGAAAAATTCATGGTCTACTGGCTAAGTTCTGTGTGTCACAAAGGAATTAAAATAAAAATCAGATTTAATCAAGCTTCATGAATGAATAATCAGGTTGTACATTATATCTTAATCGCTTTTTATAAAATATAACAAAGTTGTCTGAAATCATTGTTGCAGTGAGGCAACATTTATATTAGTATTACTCAGTCTGATAATAAGAACATTTTATGTTCCCTAATATGCCTAATGAGTGCCCTTTTTAATTCCTTTCATTATTTCATTATCTTTTATGTATCAAAGTGCTTACATATTTGTTTTAGAATTGCATGGAGAAAAAACATTTCAGGACCTCATGGGTTTAGACTGTTTTCATGAACTATACAGCAACACAATGATCAAGCTGAATTGTTTCAATAATTTTTTAATTTATATTCACTGTTGTTCTGCACTTGGAATTATTTGTTGTGTCTGATCATACAAATGTTGTATCTTCTTTGTAATTGATCAAAAAAGCATTTAGCAGCTTTGGAAAAGCAGCATACTTCTAATGAGTTATGAAGATTAATAGAGGTGTTCTAGCTTGAAAAAAGTAAATTTACGTATAACTTTTTTTACAGATTTAAGATTTACAATTAATTTGTGAAATTTAAAGAAAAAATGAAGGTTCATGTCTATCTTGAAAATAGAACATACAGATTATAAAAGGGAATAACCAATGGGGTGCTTGTAAATGACAAAAAAATGCCAGCTTAACGCAAGTAAAAATAGTAATGTGAATGTTTGATAACAAAAGTTTAAGATTATTTTAATTAGAAAGGTTAAAGCAGAAATCAGCTGGGTAGCAGGGCGGAGGACACACACGTATTCTCTGTTTGACTTGATTTACCTGGATTAAATGCTGTTTTCAGAATATCTGATATGTTTCATGATCTAGGTCATGTTTTAAAGGGAAGGTGTAAAGGTATGGGATATTATCAGGTAGTCTATTGAAAAGGAAAGCAAACAGAAATCATCACATCTAATCTTTATATTGTTTGCCAGTTATTAATAGGTTATGTTACACTGAAGGCCAGGTCCTGGGATAACCTTTTTACTCACAGAGTGCAGCTTCAAAGGTGAGGATCAGCTGTACCAAAAGTAAGAGCAGTGGAACTCTTGTGGGCTGCTGAATGGTGCCACGAACTGTAGCAGCTGCCACCCCAAAAAGGAGTTCTGTCAATGGTTCCTCAGTGATTACCAGAGCTACGCACGCATAGATTTGTGTACTGAAATGATACCAAAAGCCCTAAGCACTCTTATTTGGCCCTCAACAGCAACAGCCCAAAAGCAGTCATGTCAACAAGAACTAGCAAGTCAGAAATACCAGGGCTGGTTTTTAAAGCCCTTGGGGACTTAATGACCTGTGGGAATACAGAGACCCTTTAACCCAGCTGATACACACTATAAAGAGGGGCAGCTGAGCTCACGAGAGCAGCACAGCCCAGGCCCTTGACACACAAGAAAGCCTGCTTGCTCCATGCCCATCTCAGCCCCCACATCTTTTGTGTATTACAGGGTTCTCAAGGACAGCTTTGCTCTGACCCTTAAGGTTTCACTCCACTGAATGGAAATCTTGGAGGGCCAGGAGACAGGCCTTTTCCTGAAGATTCCTCAACACAAGCTCACAGGGTGATCCATGGTCTGCAATTTAACAAATAAGTGAGCAAACACGAGCAGCTCATAGCCCCACTCCCAGCCATAAGCTGTGCCTTCCCCTCCAGCCTCCCCACCTCTCTCCTTGTGCTGGCACAGCTGCTGAGGAGGCTGCGCAGTGAAGCAAGTCACAGAACCCATCCAGCCGAAATAAACAGATACACACATATTTTCGCTTGGCTGGTTTTCAACTAGATCTGCTCCCTGACCTTACTCTCTCCCTGCTCATGCACTTGTACAGGAGACAGAGGGGTGCCAGAATCTTGGCTGATGGAGAGCGGAGCTGTGTAAAACATTCATCCTGGCTATTTAAGACAGGCTTCGTTCTGCCCGTGTCTGAGCTATTTAATATGCTATCTCCCCAGCCTGTTTGAATGCACAAGCATTTCATTAGTAACTGTTCTAAATGGTTTTAAAAAAAAAATCCAAGCAACCAAACAGTAACATACACCTACAATTTAGATAGTGATTTTTATTAATAGGTCTCAGAGCATTTAAAGATGAGACTTCTTACATCATTCGTTCACGGATAGGGAAAATAAGGCAGGGAACTGCTGTGTTTTAGGGCACATAACTGGCTAGTGCTGGATCTTGGTTATAATCCCAGCACTGTGCATCAGTCCAGCCCCCTATCTGCCAGGAAATGTTCCCTGTTTGCCAAACAAAATCAAAATGCACCCAAGCTGAACAAAATATTGCAAATTTTTACTGTGCATGGCTTTGGCTCATTCATAAATTACATGTCCCTGTGCTAGGATTTACTCCATTAATTGTTTTCCAGAAAACTCTCTATCACAATCACACAAATAGCAAACCTGTCCTGGACAAGTTCTTCTGTTCTCTTTAAAGTCGTGTTTCATTCCCATGCTTAGGTGGGACAGAAACACCCTTGTTCCATTGTTGTTTTGTGATCTAACCCCTCCAGAATTTTTGGGCAAAGCAACTAAAAAAGACAAATCCAGCATGTATACAACATGGAGTTTAACAATCCTTCATGAAAATGAATACAACCTGAATTTTTTGAAGACTGTCTATAGAACTGCTTGCACAGAAGCTCTTCATTTCAAGCATCTTCTGTACAAAGAATTCATTCGTACAACATATGTTCACATTAAAATGGTTTATTCAAGAAAGTGGCCATCTCAGGTCAGAGACTATTATATTCACCAAATACTCCCTCTTTACGCGTATGTTATGAACACCACAAATTACTTTTATGATTATGATGACCTTGATCTCTTCTTTTATAATTTCTTTCAGCTCTAAAGCAATATTTTTTCAAGAAAATGGAAATAAAGCTCCTTAACTTCACAGTGCAAATGACCTGAAAGAAACTGTGTTTTACCTGAACAGAGTGGGTTTCAGGAGCAAAAGATTGCCTCCTAGTGTAATTAGATGTAACATTTCCCTACTTTCATATCCTGGAAAGAATGAGACAACACATAGCTGAGCTGGAAGAATAACTTAGCTAAGGTTCTACTAGTTTTTGTTTCAGAATATCAAATGTGAAAACTCATCTTGGACCAGTTTCTTATTTAATTTGATCTTTTGTGTCCAAAGACTCAGGAGACCCAGCATGCTTAACCAAAAAGACCAGATTAAGGCATGCATGATCAAAACACAGCAGCGGCATAGCTTTGAAAAGCCATTTCCAAAACCTCTGTCATTTTAGCCTAAATGCAGCCACATGCCCACAGCTCTGCTACTGGGCTGCCCCAGCCTGAACCATTAGGCACTTCACTCTTGCCTCACTCAGGCATGAAAATAAGCAAGACAGCAAACAAGGCCTCTGACAGGGCAAATGTAGTTGGCATGTTTCGTATACGTGCCAAGAAGAGCATCTCACCTGGAGAACACAGCAGAGACTGAATACCAGCTTGTCCAGAAGGAATAGAGAACAAATGGACAAATAAAAGCCTTTCCATTTCGTTAGTTGAGGTACTCTGCCTAGCAGTTAGGGCATATTCCCAGCAAGGAAGGGATACAGCCCCAGAAAGTTCCTGACTGCACCTCTGTGAAAGAAAACTCAACTGTTTTATGGTATTTGAACTCCATTGTGAAAAAACAAATTCACTGGTGTGAAGTTGAGCGTGTGTATATATAAGCAATACGTGAAAGGAAACCGGCTTTCCTGAACCTGTAAGTTGCATACAAAATATTTGCATCAGTATACTATATATACTAGGAAGCTGGTGGAAGAGGACTTCCAGGATCTCCCACAAGTCTCACAGCTTAATTTTGAAATGGGGCACAGCAGCCTTACATCCCTTAAAGGCAAGAAGCCACCCTACCCATTTTCTCTTCCAAGAACAACCCTGCTGGTGGTGATATGACAAAAGACCAAGCAGAAGTTCAATCTGTTCAGGTGGTCCACGCTGAGATCACAAAGAATTAGAATTAACAATTTATGACTGTAGTGTTTCAGGGGCCATTTTCCTCGCTTTCATTTTATTCCCTTCCCATAAAAGCTGTCAGTTCATCTATAACAGCTGATTTTCATTAATGGGTAACCACCAACTTCTAATCAAATAACAAATGCAATACTCCCCATGACAGTTTAGTCATAAGGATGGTGACACACTATAAAGTTCTGACATAATCTGCCTCCTTAGATTAGAACACTCTAATCCCCATTAATTGCCAGGTTAAACGTGACTCTGAACTCACTCTAGGAGGCAATTAGTAAAGCACACCACAAATGAATGACTAGAAGCTTCCTAGTATTACAACGCAAATTACACCACTCCTGGCTGTCAGTCTCTGAGAGAGGACTTGCTACACCTCCATTCACTTTCTAATGTATGTTGAAGAGGAACTGGCTAAATTGAATGTCATCCTGATTACTGGAAGAGCAAGAGAGAGTAATTGCAGCTCATTCATGCATTTCAGTCGTTGCACCTGTTACACCCTTTCTGTGAAAGGCAATGAATTTTGCTCTTTCTGTGAGTCTGCACAGTTGTCTTCCTCCTGGACTCCAAGGCATCTCCCTGGTTCAGTTTTAGCAGGCAACTACCCTGCTCTCATCACCAAATTTCAGTCCCTCTCTTCTGATCTTCATGAGGGGTCACCAGCACACTTTGATTTTCCAGAAGGTCTTTAACTACAACCTTTCAAATTTGGGAGGAAACTCAAGCACCAGTAACTTAGCTGAACTCCTTATCAAGGTCAGGCTCACCCTGCCTCAATCTTTTGGTGGTTATCAGGGTATTCTCCTTTATGCTTCTGAATGTTTCTACTGTGTGGGGACAGCATGACGATTTACAAATCTGTTTGATACCAAGATAGTATCACTAAGGTCATGTCTCCATGGCAATATTACATTAGTCTACTTTCCTCACTTGCAGGAAAGAACAGAATAGTTAAGCATAGCAGCACCCACCACATCTTAGTTTACCATGCATAATTTTCCTGGTAAATCCTTTGCCTCTTTACAGTTCTACCTTTGTTAGTATTAACTGGTTTGTACTAGGAGCAGATGTCTCAGGATAGGAAAGCTGTCTGTTGCCATTTTTCTCCTCATGATTGTAGCATATCTACGAGAAACTATAAAAATTATATGAGAAGTAAAACTAACACATTCCTCTGATTATCTTCTTGGCATTCATTATTTTTCCAGTGCACTTCTGAACAGCTTCTCTGGCAGCAAAGACCCAGTTCTGAATGATGTGAATTTGACAGCCCTTAATAAGAAACAGATGGCATGTGTATTTGCAGTGATGCAGGTGGCTGGATTTGACTCTGCTGTTTCATAGGGATGCAGATGCTACTCTGACTCAACTAATGGAAGAAGAGGAGGAGCAGGGGATTTAAATTCAATGTTTACTTTAACAAACTATATATCTGGACCAATGTGACTTGGGAAGTGCCACTTCAGGATGTTGTCAACTAGAACCGATTTACCCGTAAGGGTAGTGATGGAGAGCCAGAAGACCAGCAGAAATAGAGGAAGGGCCAAATGGAAACTTAGCCCGGGCTCAGCCTGGAGATATAACAGCAGAACACTAGTTGTGAAATCTCTCCTTAAATGAAACAGGAACAAGGACAATTCTCTGCCTGTGAGCCAAAGTTGTACAAACTGGCTGCATCTCCACTATAGAGAGCCTAGCCCCTTGTCATGTCCTGATGGCCTGCAGACATAATAACTATTGTGAAGTGGGGATAGGCTGGAGGTATTGAGCTCCTGGTTTCTCTGTTAATATGAGGGCTGGTTTGCAGCCAATTGGAGGGAAGTTTTCTTCACTTGGCAGAGGTGGTGTCTTTGCATGTCCTGGGTGAGGCATGAGAGTAGTGTGGGAGTATCTGGAGATGTAAAGTCTCTGGGAACAATGAAAATTTAAAGGTAGAAATAGCCAAATCTATAGTCACCTTGTCTAACCATTGAAAAATCCTGAAGACAGATAAGACTGGCACGGAACAGGATCATGTGCCCTCAGTATGCGTAAGGGGAACAAAAGAAATAGTGGCTGAATGGCCAGTCCCAAAGAAAATGTTTTCCCTTGCACAGCTGTTGAAATAGAGACCGCTATCTGTAATTTCACCATTAATAAGCAGAATTCCTTGCTTATTCTTCCAAGCTGAAAATCTCTGCAAGGATATTGATCGAGAGAAGTTTTTCATAGGATCTCAGCTGCTGTAAAGATTCTGTGCATTAGTGATATTTAGGGCCAAGGTACATATAAATTTACTTTTTACATTTATTTTAAGATCTTCCTCTAAGTCTGCTTATTCTTTAAACATAATGTCAAGAGATATATTCCATTGTCAGACCTGTAACAACCATTTTCCGAACACATGCAGGCAGGGATGCAGTGTATGGGTTGGAGGCATTAGAGCAAACAATCCAAGAAAGAGCAAGTGAAGGCCGTAAGTGTAAATAAGGTGAAGCTGATATACCAGGCAAGCAGGTGTAAAACTTCAAACCAACAGTGGGGATGCCATGTTCATCACTGGGGTTTAAACAGTGAATATTAAGACAAATGTTCTTACTTCTGTCTCTCACAGCAATGTATAATTAATTCCCAAAGGAAATAGCTGAAAACCTCAATTGTAGTTATACTGTAACACTGCACAAAGCACTTGGAGAAAAAGGTTCCCTCTGTAATATTTTCACGCTGGTTGTTAGCCAGCTCTCCTCCACCATGTGTTCATTCAGACTAGTAGAAAAGTAGATTCTCATGTGTGGCCAGCATGTCACGTTCTACAGCCCCGAAGAGGTGCATTTGCACATTTATCCCAGTCAGCCTAACACATACATGTAAAGAAGGCAGTGGCTTACACACATGGATACTCTTCTGCCTTCTCTTGGGCTGCCTGTTAATCTCTGCAACAAGACAGTACTTAGGGTGATGAAGACTGTACACAGAGGTACCGGGAGGGATCACTGCAGGTGTGGAGCTGCAGAGTGTGGGGCAGTGTCTGGACCTTTTGTGAATCCTTCAACATCATCTTTCAACAAATAAACTCCTTTGGTAAATATTCTTGTTCTGAAAATGATTGGTGCACCTTCAGGATGAAGTTAACACTGTATCTTGGCTCTTAGCCCTGTGTCACAGCTCTATGCGCATTCACATTACCAATACAAACATTTATGGAATCAAATTATAACACAAATCACAGAAATAATCTGTGTTAAAACAACTCAAAAAAGACCTTATAGCTACACTTTCAAATA
>JAVJGI010000040.1:64652185-64694041 GCA_035590275.1 Ibycter americanus
CAAGACCCCCACCCCACCCCCACCCCCCACCCCCCCACAAAAAACCAAGAGGCATAACTTGACTATGCTGTCATACATACATACAAATATAAATATACTGATCCAGCCAAAGACAACTATGCCATGCCTACAGATGCTAGTTTTTCCCCCTATGTGTTGAAATGTGAATAATAATGGTTATAATTACATATATGACTAAACCACTAGAAGAAGAAGTTAATGGTTGCCAACTAGAACCAGTTTCTGATATACACACTTTTAAGTTTGTGGAGAAATGTATGGTGCACGTGCATAGTACCCATTCTGTCCAAGCCACAGAAGCCATTTGTTAATACCTTTTCCTAAGGGACTTTTCTCCTTATCCATGAATAAAGTTATTTTTTTAAATTTTAATGTTTAGCATAGTCTGTATTCTTATTCCTAATTTTCCTGTCACAGGCATTTTGACCAGAAAAGTTTATTACCATAGGTGCTTCACTCTAATTTGCATCAAACTAACTGAAGCACTGCAAAAAGTTGCCCAGAGAAGTTGTGGATGCTCCACCCCTGGAAGTGTTCAAGGCCAGGCTGGATGGGGCTTTGAGCAACCAGGTGTAGTGGAAGATGTCCCTGCCCATGCATGGCATGGAAGGTTGCAGCTAGATGATCTTTACCCAAACCATTCTATTATTCTATGATTCTATAACTTGTTTTACCAGATATATTCTAGTTTATTAGTAAGAAACAATCATTTCAAAAAATACACTTTGGGAAAAGAGAGAGCAGACCTGAAGTTCCTTAGCCACTTCTCTTTGCGTATATTCAAGTCAAATAATAATTTCATGTGAAATAGTGAGACAGTCCTCTTCGTGAAAGATAGAATCAAAGAATCTCCTCTGAGAAGGGTAGCATTAGCCATAAGGTTCCTGTTTACTCTTGCACCGAATTTGAATTCATTACAGAATCAAACTATTCTGACACATAGTCTATTGATTTTACTTTACTTAGACATTTCCTTTGTAACTTAGATTTCCATTAAGTGGAAAATGTGGGTTCAAATCCACTTAGACAGAGAAGGAATTGAATCACATCTTTTACAACATGAGTTCTAACCTCTCAGATAATTCATTTGTATGTAACGTATGCAACAGCTGACTTTCCAGGTCTCCCTAAAAGCAGCATATATTTTCCAAATCTTTAAGGGTAACGAATTGCCACCAAAAAATCATCTCCTGCTCAAGGTAAGAGGTCTGAATTGGTCAGTTTGGTTTATGGTCTTCTTTCCTGAATTATAAATAACAAGAAAAAAAGTCCTGGTTATAACAAAACTTTTCGGAACTGAAATTTGTATTTGCAAGGAATTACTCTAATTTGTTCCGATGACTGCACGGATTATAACACTTTCCTTTTTTATAGCCTTGCCCAAGTAATGGTAATTCATGTGTATTTCATATTTCTAATACTTAATTGTTCCTTTCAGTGACACCTTGTTTGACATGAAAGGATAATATTGAGTTATATAGTGTTTTCAGTATATTTCAGGATGCTTTTTCATTGCAGTTGAAGTCCTTAGGATGAAGAAATTATTAGACCCCATTAACCATTGTTACTTCTTCATGTTGTGCATTTAACACATTATCTTGTTTAATACATTAATGGGTTTTTTTCTTCCGCCTTTCTAATGGTGATTTCTGCTTTAGGATTGTTATGTTTGGTTGGTTGGTTGGTTGGTTTTTATCACATCCCTCATAAAGCATTAAATACTGTGGTTTTAGTTGCCAAGACTCAGCTGTAGTTCACACTGTCCTAGCTTTCCAACCTCAATTTTTGTAGACCATTAGTTTCATGTAAATCTGTTCATTGCATGTAAAGCCAATGCTACTTTGCTGTTTATGGCATAAAAACTGAAACATAATATTGTTAAACCGCTGCAAGTTCACAGCTCTCTTACTTGTGTGTTTAAGATTTCCAAGTTCAATATTTGTTCTGTACAGTATAGCTTGATTATCCATGTTTTCTTCTTTTCTTTATGCTAGGAAACAGTGTTTCCAAGAAATGGACTCAGTCTTGTTGCTCTAACACATCAATCTGTTAGTTCTCTGATAAATTACTTTTGCTCTTTGTGTATATCATGAAGATAAAGTGGTTGTAAGTGCTTTGAGAGCCTTGTCTATTCCAATACACCGATCTATGACTCTGCAAGTTCAAATTTTGGCAATATAAACCTGTAGATATAAGGTTTATCTGCAGTAATGGAAATTGTAATTGTGTTTATTTTTGCTAGAACGTCAGTATTTTGCTGTTATTACGTAAAATAGTATTGGTTATTGATATTTTATTTTTCTTAAGAGCCTAATTCATCACTTGTGAAGACACCAAATTCTAGTGGCTTTTATAGTCAATTAATTAGAACCGCATCACTTCCAGCAATTATATACAGCCTGGAACCAAATCAGAAAGTCCTTTTTATGATCCAGGTTCAAGGCTAGGCTGGTGCATGAAAGCACCACTAATAAAAATTTATTTCTTCTCAGTCTTTTCCCTTTGTTTTGCTTTAGCTTTCTTCCTTCCTTCATGTCACTCCCTCCAGAAACCAGCATAATTATTTCAGCATGTGTCCATTCCCATCATTTCATAGTAAAAAAAACCCAAACCCTTCTGATTCTTCATTAATTTAATTTATTTATGAATATTTTTCATTAACTTTTTTTTTTTTCTCTTTTTTTTTTATGGCAGGAACCAAATGGGTCTCTAATGTAGTAAAGATAACACCAGATAACCTGTTTGTATTGTAATATAAAATGCATAGAATCAGTAACTGGACTTGTTTATTTTATTCTGGGGCTTGGGGTTTTTGGTTGGTTTTTTTTTGGCAGTTTCAACAGGGACCCTAGGGCTGGTGCTCTTATCAGAAGGTATGACATCATAGAGAAATTTTGAGAAAATGCTGTTACTGCTTCCATTATATGAATTAATAAAGAATATTAAATACAATTCTATTTTAAAAGGAATTTAAATAAATGTGACACTGTCACATGTCCCTCTGAGAATAAATTGTTGACTCCTACTTATTGTATTACATCTTTTTATGTAAGTAGTTCCTTTCGCTTACCCATAAACTGATCAAGGTGAGTGTTTCTTTATTTTTTTTGTAGCAAACATGCAGAGACAATTTGGGGTTTTTTGTTTGGGGCTTTTTCTCCTTCCCCAGACTCCTTTCTTATTGGACTGAAATCGCTGCTTAGGGAAAAAAGGGGCATAATGAATATTTCAGGCTGTACACATCAGATTTCAATGCTCTCTGATTCCCCAGGAATTCTAAGAAAGGGAGTTCTATGTCTTCAGTAGAAGTTCAAGCACATTGTGTCTACATTACTCCTCCTTTGTTGTTACTCCCAGCAATGATCAAAGTATGCAACACTTTTTATTAAACATTAAAAAAAAAAAGTCTATTTAAAGAATGCAACTTTACGAACACAGTTTTCAAAAGACCAATCAACTGTTGTGTGAAAGTAAATTTAGTTCAGAATATTCAGGAGAAGAAACTAAGAATTAAATAATGATTCTAAGCTTAGTTTTGGGGTGGGGGGAGAAAAAGAGAAAGGCTATGCTTTTATAGCATGCTGAAAGAAGGATATTACCTTTATACTTTAAATTGCATATCACTCTTTTTTCTTTCCTGTTTAAAGTCTGTTTATACTGCCATTTTTCCTTAATATGAAGTAAAGATACTGTAAAATGTAGAGCATACTATTTGAAACATAAAATAACAGATTTTCAGTTTGTACAACAGAAGATCTAGTTATTCTTGGTAAGTTATAGCTGTTACATAAGTAAATTCATATTCATGCATTGTGGTTTTGGAAATTTAAATCCTCTCTCCTTCAGAAACTAATAAGGAAGATAATTGAAGTTCTGGAACTCGTAGATTTTAGTTTATGAAATTTTGTTTTCAGAATTTTTCAAGCCAAATTAATTGCAACTGATACAAATCTTGGCTCAAATCTGATAGTTTTTGATCTTCAGTCTACAAACATCATACTTAAGCTAAAGTCTTTAGAACTTTTACCTAAGCTACAAATGATTAATCATTCACATTTCTTCTTTTTTATTCTTTATTATTGAAGTGTATTTCTTCAAATAATTCTATTAAATGTAAACTATGTGAACTTACTGTACTTAATAACACACTGGAAAATGTACACAAATGTACCTAAGATACTCTATTGTAGAATTTAACATCAGGTCTTATTTCTAATTAAAATATTTGGTAATAAGAATCAATAAAGATGCCATGCTTTCCAAACATTTTGAAGTGCTTAACAATCATTACTTTTTCAACAGAAGGAAAATTGAAAAATGAAGTATTGCGTTTTAGTCAGACCTAAATATTCCAGGCAAGTTTCAGTAGTATTTTGGAATTACAGAATAATTTAGGTTGGAAAGGACCTAAGAAAAGGAGGACATCTCACCCAACCCTACGCTCAAAGCAGAGTTGACGTCAAAGATAAATGTGGTTGCTCAGAGCCTTACCCAGTCAATGCTTTGAATGTTTCTTGCAGCAGCGACTCCACAACTTCTCCTGGCACTCTCGTTGTTGAAACTTTACATGTGTGCATTCAACAACAGTCCCCAGCCTAAACACAATATATGGTGAGCTTCTGAGAGGAAGCTGCTGCTGCTGAATAAATGATTGGTAAAATATTGTCTGAGGGAGCAAGCACAGTTTGCTTCTCAGATACTAGTTATCTGTGTATTTGCAACAGTTCTATGGTAATAAAGCAAAGCAAAGTTTTTGAGAGGATTGTGAAAGACTGGAAGAGAGTTAAAGAAATGGCTAAATCCATGTCTATTTTAAGCAAGCATAATATCATTGATTTAGTCAAAGCAATGCACTTTTATCTTAGCCCAGGAGCTTCCTTAAACCTTGTCAGTTGTAATCTTGAACTAAGGTATTTCTTTACTTTCCGGTTTTCTGTGGTTTTCCATCTACTTATTTCTTCATTTAATGTTGCTTTTTATTTATTCAAGATCACTTAACTTTTATATAAATCATTTTGATATTTTTTTTCTCACTGGTATTGGTTATGACAACTGTTTTTCATTAAAAATAGTGAAAGTATGAAGCATAGTCAGGCTTCAAAGTCCAGTGCTATAAGAGGTGAAGGAAAATCTTTGGTAAAGTGAAAGAGGTGACTCCATTATTTCCACAACATGTGAGAGTAAAATGAAACTTCCCTTTCTTATGAGAAACTCTGAAATGTAGAAACTGATACTTGCTACCATATAATGGGATTAGGACTAACACTGTTTCTGTTCCTGTCAGGGAGGAACGTGTCTGTCTCTAGCATAGAGGGAAAGGGCAAGATGGATACAAGCGCGGACTAGAGCCGGAACAGGAAACTACATATACAATATAATTGTATAGACTTTTCCAATGTAAATACAAGTTCTTGGTGCATGCCAAAGTGAATTTGTCTCTCAAGGGGAAAAAAACCCAAACATCCTGGAGTTTGTGCCCTGAACAAAACAATTACCTTGCAGTCAAAATAAACAGACATCATTTCTGCAGCTGTCCAAATCATGACTGCTTACTGTATCTTTTTTCCCTGTGGTCCAAGACTAAACATTCCGTCTGCAAAACGATTAAAGGATTTCATAGGTAAACACATTTACCATTCCATTTTAATGGAGTTGCCCTTAAATTAGAGGCTGTCTCTCAAAATTAATATGAGGAGCTATCAGTGAGATGTCTAAAGTGAAGAGCTGAATGACACAGTACTCATTTTTCAGAAATATGGACTTTTTTGAAATGAGAATTGAACACTGATAGCAGATTGATGTAATAGTTATATTTTTATGCCAGTTGTTCCTGTCAGTCAAAGTGTGGCAAACTAAAGGAGAAAATACAATAGAAGAAACATTCAAAGCAACAAGCACAGACAAAAAAATTGTCCTTCTTTTGTCCATTTTGCTTATAATACTTCCACGAGCATGGAAGAAGGTTTTGGGTTTGTTGATTGATTGTTTGCTTGTTTGTTTTTAAAGAATAATACTTCAAATTATTGACTACTCAGTTAATTCAAATTTCAAGAGAAACAGTGGGCACTGAACCTATATGAGCTTAGTGAGCTAGAACACAATTTGTATATCAACATTGGACTAATATTTTTACCTAGACTTTTAGCTGACAAAGGAAAGGTAAAAAAATTAGGAGAAGAAAAACTGCAAATGCGACTGTATTTTCAGTTAATACTGTTTGTAAAATATCTCTGTTAGTCTGATTGATTTGCTGAGTAATAGATCACCAGAATGATGTGATCTTACATATTAATTATAATTAATATGTTACTAATTTAATTTTCTACTCTTCTTCCCTAACAGGTATTTATATTTCTGTTCTCTTTAACAAAAGTCTGTATTTCCCTTCATATGTAATTATAACTGTTAGAGCATATTATAGTCATTTTTTGTGTGGGTCTTTTTTGAGCTTTTTTATGTGTCCTTTTTATAGCATATGGCAACTTTGGCTGTTTGCTTTTCAAGGAGAGGAAATATTTCTTGTATCTGCTAGCCTACCAATTCAGTTTATACTTTGTTGTATCTTGATGCTATCAAAATTTACATATAATAATTAGTATTGTTTAGTTTGATTAGAGCATGCATCTGGTCCTGAAAATTATGATGCTTCAGTTTTATTTTACTGTTTACTCTCATTACAATGACAACGCATTGCCAGTAATTAGATTATTGTTTACTTCAAGACCTGAAACTGAGCAGTAGTCATCTGCCTTCAGCAGCATCTGTATGCACCTACCATCTGTTCTTCTCATGCAGTTATGAAATATTATCTGTAAACATTTCTTCCTTTCACTTTGTGAATGGTGTCTATAATTTCTTAATATTTGCTGCTAAGCAAATTAACAACATTCTTGTGTTTAGAGTTAATAAGTTATAATATCCTTTAAAAAAAAATTGTATTTCAGGAAAGACTAGTTTTCATTACTGCTTTAGCATTTTATAATATTTTACCTCTGAAAAGTGTGCTGTAAAAGCTAGATGGCAATAAACTGAAGCCTTCTGTAATCTTAGAATGTATTTCAGAATTAGTAAAATTCAGTAATTTTTTTTTTCATCATGATAACCTGTCTCTAGGTATAAGATTACATTTAAACTATTGGTGCATTAGGTAGACCTATTTTTTCTCTTGATGAAGTAAGAAGTAAAATAAGGACAGTTTAGTGTGTGCACCTAATTTAAATTGTTACAGAAATCTCAGGTATGCTGGGAGAATCTGTACTAATCCTGGGGTATGGCCACATTTGACATTTTTATGGTAGAGAGGAACGAGCCATGTCTTACCCATTCAAAATTACTTATTTCATCGCAGGTTTTAAATATCTTAAGAACAATAGTAAACCATTTTTTAATGGTGTTGAATCCTTTGTTATTGTCACAAAATATGCAGGGCAGAACACTATAACTTCTGTATTGTAGTCTGAGGTTTTTTCTGTCACTGTGATTAGTAATGAGGTTAGGGATGGAAGAGGAGCATAGCTTTATGGCAAACCTGTTTGGCAAATATAACTACTTCCTAAATTCAACTGAACTGGCAACATTTTGCATTTTATATCTTAGTTTGCTTTCTATACCAAAATGTTCTTGTGTTTTGTTTGTAACATTGTTTGTCAGCAAGTGCATAGGGATGTCCTTGTTGAAAATGTAGAACACAGAAAATAATGAAAAAGAGAAGGAAATAAAAGGGAAAAAAAGAGGAATGCTATTAAAATGATGGTATTAAAATTCTAAAACCTCTTTCCTAAAATTAAAGAAGACAAGGGCAGGTACTTAATATAATTATTATCTCCAGTTTATATTTTATCTTATTCCTTCTCTTCCCCCTCAGACTCTGAATATAGCAGAATCTAAGGAATAAAGAGGTTGGCTGATTACAATGGAAGGTACATTTTATTATTTGGCAGTGGTTTCTAGCTTCACACAACCGTAAAATTGACATTAACAATTCTTAACTAATATGTAGTTCTTAATCTAAGTGCAAGGTTAATTATAAAACAGGTGATGGACAAATGGTTATTGGTACAGTGACCGTTCTGCTTAGTCTTAATGTATTGTCAGGGTTTTTTTCCCCACCACTTTTTTAAAAAATACACACAGAAAGAACTGTGTAAACATGAGTGATGAGAAAGGAAAACACTCAGCAATATTTTAATGGGAATTTAAATTTATGTTTTTAAAGTGCTGATCGTTATTAATTCTAGACAATATTCATCAGAATAAATGAAGATCGATCTAGTGCCCAATACAAGCTTTGTTTCAGGAAGCTGGGAAGATGAAATATGTCCACTTAATACATGCACTGAACTGGTAATTTAAGTGAGTTCTGTTTGTTTCATGAAGCTGAAGCCACATGTTAACATCAGCATTCAATAAGCGTACATAACTAATGAGTAAAAATGTTATTTCTATTAAAGATTCCTAATAAACCATAAAGGGTGAATTCAAAAAATGATGGTTGTCAAATTTTAGCACAAAAAAAGGAAAAACATGAGAAAAAGTAATCTAATAATCTTTCATAGAGACAAGTCAATTTAAAAAAAAATTCAGGAGAAAAAGCTAATATTTTGCTGATAAGCTGCAATTTTCTGCTTAATGATTATCTTTTAAGGAACAGTCACATTTTATTACTGTGATTAATTAACTCACTGTACTTCCCTGCTAATAGTGAAGGAAGCACAATAACTGAATGTTGATAGTATAAGTATTTATTAAGAGAAAAATGTTAATTAATACTGTGTTCCCTGTATTCCGTAACAGCAATTTGAATGAAAAAAGGACCTTCATTTTCCTCTACATGGAAGGAATGTATGCATTCTGGTAAAACACATTTCTATTCAGGAACCAACCTGAGGAAAGAGACAAGCTAATGGGAAAATGTCAGTTGTTCATATACAGGTTAAAATCCTGGTCTTCTGAAGTCAATGAATTCAGCAGGGCCAGATTTCAGGCACGGTTATCTTTCCTGAAGTGAGAATTCAAGAGCAGTAAACTCCAAAAAAATCTAATTTCCTGAGTCTTATGCTTCACAACAATTGCAAAACCCACTTGTCTTCTTGGAACCAAACTGGATCTACAGATTTTTGGAGAACAGAAACTTTTTCTTTAGGAATGCAGTAGATGAATATAGTATAGGACTAACTTGGGGCCCACTGCTACTAATGACACTGCTCTGACATAAGATTCAGAAGTCTTACTCACTTAATGTACAATGCATAGTGCGAGGAGGGGGCTACACAGAACGTAGAGTAATGACTTGAAACTTGGGCTGATGGAAATTTTTGCTGATAAAGGGAGCCTGGGATAAACAGTACAATAAAAGTAAAATGGAGATGTTCATCAATCAATTTTTCAATGTCTAGTCAGAACTTGGCTGAGCTTGTGCATATGCCTATATGAATTTTGTAGTCAAATAAGAGCTCACACTAAAGAGGAAGACTAGAGTTAGTGCTTTGGTCCTTCAAGGCATACATGAAGAACTTAGAACTGTTCTACACATTGTTTCCAGCAATCAATATTCGTTTTCAGAACAGCCTTTACCTTCTGCAGAGAAAGGCCTGACATCCAAATTTTACATCCAGCTAGATATTTCAACACTACTATCATATTTATAGCTTGATAACCTTACTGTGCTCTGGCATTTCTAATTTATAACAGAGGAAGTCATCTAAATAATTCAGATTGAATGTTTGCACTTGCGAAGTGGAGAAAGTGGAAAGACTATGAAAAGAAAACCTACAGTCTTTTTCTACTACCTTCCAGAAAGATGAAGGGAAAAACAGATACCAAATTGCCATTTGGACATATTAAACAGTTTCAGCGCTACATGACATATCAATATGAGATTTAACCTCATAGTGTTAGTTGTGTAACTGCATAAGGTTACTAACATAGTTTCCTAGTATGGAAATCTAGTATGGAAGCACTTGCATGAGAAAGTAAGCAGAATACAAAGAAACACGGTCTATGCCATTTTCCAGATGGTATTGGAGGTTTCTACTATTATTATTAGGTTCCAAGTTATTTTTTTTATGAAACAGTGTCCTGGAGTCACATTATTTCTTGCATTGTGTCCAGCTCTCTAGTTGAGAGGAACTCTTCTCTTTTGTGTCTTATTTTCCTTGCTCTTACCAATCTCTAATTAGCCAGTAATGTGAAAACCGTGGTTTCTCTATATGAATTGAAGCAAGGATTGATGAAGGGACTTTCACCCTGAATTTATAATGGGAGTTATAATATCCAGTTTCTTCACAATGTTGCATTTTATTATAACAGTTCATAGCTAAAGGTACTGAGAAATTATTCATGTCAAAATTAGAACTAAAAATGAAGTTTAAAAGTGCAGAAAGTAAAGCAAGAAATTGACTTTCATATGGAACGGTAAGCCAAGATCTTGGTCCTTTAGAAAACTGCAGGGGGGCAAGGGTGGAAATTAACACTGCAAACCAAAAACTGTTACGAACTGTGCCCAGTGCTAGAGGTAGGTATGATTACATTCAGTATTCCAGATAAATAATACTGATAATCAAATGTAATCTGTTAATAACAGTCTTAGACAGGATCATACTAGACCTAGTGTGCTGTTATAAGCTATAATCCTGCCAATCAACCCCACATCATTATTCAATTAAGAGTTGTATCTTTACAAACGTATCTGGGAACAAGTTTTTCACTGGAATTTTGTTCCTAATTATTTTCAACTAGGAGCTACTCATGTTCTTAAACAATACCTGTTCCTTACAAAAGTTTTATACTCTGAAATTTCCTATGTGTTCCTGTCACCATGTAATAGCTCAGTGACCATGGGTTGGGTTCCTGCTTTGCTTTACTCAGATTAGCAACTTGCTGTTCTGGCCACGAAACTGAAAAGCAAATATTGGAGCCCCTACTTCAGTGCATTTCTCCAGCTTTATTTCTGTGGTAACCTTGCCTGTCTGACAAATCATATTCAGTGTGAGTATTCAAGTACAGGAGATCTTTTATTCTCCAAATAGTAATTGTAATAATATATAAAAAGTGTTAATTTCTAGAGCTATTGGTCATATTTTTGATTCACAAAACAGTATATGTTTATTTTTAAATTATGTCTGCTGCAGTAGAGTTACTTGGCAGCAAATTAATTGAATAAATAAACGGAGACTTTTTCTTATACTGATACTCCATGAAAAGCATTTGATCAGAAGTTTGGCTGTAGTTTATAAATTAACTACCAGCATGATTTTTAGAGATACTATGGTGACTAAAAAAATAAGAAATACATACTATGCCAGCCTGTAACCTTTCTTCAGAGAAAGATTAAGCTGTGGTGTCCCTTTTGGTTTTGTTCTTTTCTTACAGCAGGTCATTTTCAAACCTCTTTCATTTTAGCCATTAGGAAAGTAATACTGAAGACACTCATTTGAGATGTAAACAAATAGAAATGGTTCTACGGTTGTATGAAATAGACTATATATGTGAATGCTCACTATACAGGTCAAGTGCTTTCCAATAATTCAGGTGGTCAAATCAATCAGTATGGTTTTTTTCCTCTCTTTTCTTTTGGTGAATACATAGGCAAGAACCAATTTTTCTCCTGAACTTTTTGGTTTCAGAGTCTGCAACCAGAAACACAAGTTGAATGTTTTCTGTCCTATCATCTGTAGGAAATTAGGTTATGAAGGAAGGAACACTGGCATGGCTTCAAGACATTCATACTTACTGCAATCAAAATATAACATGGCCTCCACAGTCCATCTGACCTGTGCCTCAAATGACAGTTTATAAGATGTGCAGTTTTCAGAACAAAGATGAAGTGTTCTTAGTTACTCAAGGCTAAACCCCTACAGATCTTGTTATCATTATATGATACATTCATGAACATATCTTTATGAAACACTCGTCATGTTCTGATATTTGATCCACATTGAGATTAAAACATAACTGATTTGAGAAGGAATTACCTATAACATACAGTAACTTCCTCATTATTTTCTTTCTGTGTCAAAAGCTAAATACCTTTCCTGAACATTCACAGCACTAACAGGAAATTTATCTACAGCTCTCTTTTAGGGGGGTTTGTTCTTTTTTTACATAAAAGGTATCTGGCAATCTCATCAGGATGTAGCAATGATTTTCACAGAAACTCTCATTTGTAATATGTAGGCAACTCTTTGGACACATTGAGAAAAATCCATGGGAATATTTCATAAAGGTATAATTTCTGGTGTGAACAGTCAAATTTTTAGCTCTCTTGGACTGTGATATTGTAATTGGCTTAATAAAGGCTCTCAGACAGCGGGCAGCAGGCACAGAAGTAGGCCTTCTGCGGCTTGCAAAATCAGTTATGCTTCTTGAGTTTTCAGTTAGCATTGGCTTGGATCCTTGTGATTTTCCACTGTATAAGCTCCAGAGTGCTATTCTTTCATATGCTGGAGGTCATCAAACACTGAGCACTGAAAAAAAACCATAATTTAAAATAAAATTATGCATACGTAACGTTATTTTACTGATTCTTTTGGGGTTCTTGGTGGTGGTGGTTGTTTTTTTTAATTAAGTGTTTGATGACTAAGAAGGTAGTGTTTGCATAGTTCTTTAGAATTAATATGAGCTGCAAATGCTTGCAGTAAACAATAATTAAAATGTATGACTCAAAACTATGGCTGCTGGGTTGGCTTTTCTGTAATTTACAAATATCAACTAGACACAAAATTATGTGTTGTATGTAGCAGAACACCATATAATTACTGTCAGGAGTGACACCACTCAGCCTGCTCAGTGAGAAGGCAGGGCTTTGGGTTGTTGTTTTTTTCTTGATTCTACTATAATATCTGTGTTTATGTATTAAACTACCAGACTGTCTGATTAAGTTATTATTGTTGAGATTGCCTTCTGAAGAGCTAAATATTTTTGGAATAGCTGGGGTGTTGGGTTTTTTGTGTGTGTCAGCATTGTCAGGTTTTTTGTAACACCAAAAACAGCAACAAAACCCAAAGTCTTTTCATTTCGGATGTTGTTGAAGTATATTTGCATCACATAATGGGAAAAGATTTTCATATTTGTTGTATTGTTTGATCTTAAAAAAACCCCACGCATAAGAGAACATATTGCACGTAGCTTGACTTACTTCACTGCTGTCATCTAATGATGTCTTATGCTCCCCAAAAAAGTTTCTAATCACTTGAATTTTTAGTCTAATGTGAATATTAACATGACTCGTGAATAATTACAGGTTCCTAGCACAAAGATTAAATCTAGAGGTAAACCCTTTTAAGAAAGGCCATTGAAGAAAGTCAGATTTTATTTGAGATTATGTAGAAATATAAAGAAAATCTCTGAAAAAGTTCATCATATTTAAGCTTAAAAAATATTTGAATCAATTTCATTGTACTACACACAGAGAGAATATAACATAAGTAAACAAAACCCCTGAAAAATAGTCACAGCCATTCTGCCAAAGAAAGAAACATTACAATTAAGTAACTTATGAAGTTAATTAAAGAATAAATAATTTAGAGTTTAGGTTGAATATTACCATGTCCTTTGCAAGTAACGATTTGCCAAGTGGATATACCTGCTATACAGGTTACAATAGTAAAAAAAATGTGAGGTTACCATAACATTTTGGCTTTGTTTCCTTGAAGATTAACAAGCTCTTTTATCATAGAATCATAGAATCATAAAATATCAGGGTGGAAGGAACTTCAAGGATCATCTGGTCCAACCTTTCTTTGCAAAACCATGGTCTAGACAAGATGGCCCAGCACCCTGTCCAGCTGAATCTTAAAAGTGTCCAATGTTGGGGAATCCACTGCTTCCCTGAGAAGATTATTCCAATGACTGATTTTTCACGTTATAAAAAATTTTCCTTTTGTGTCCAGTGGAATGTCCCCAAGAGTAACTTGTTCCCATTACCCCTCATCTTTCCTACACAACTCCTTGTAAAAATGGAGTCTCCATCTTCTTTGTCGCCACCCTTTAAATACTGGAACATGGTGGTAAGGTCTTCTCTAAGCCTTCTTTTCTCAAAGCTGAACAAATCCAATTCTCTCAGCCTTTCCTCACATGGCAGGCTTCCCAGTCCTTTGATCATCTTTGTGGCTCTTCTCTGGACCATCCCCAGCCCTTCCACACCTTTTTGCATAGTGGGGACCAAAACTGAACACAGTACTCCAGGTGTGGCCTAACAAGCACTGAGTAGAGTGGGGTACTGACTTCTTTTTCTCTGCTGGTGATGCCCTTGTTGATGCAGCCCAGCATCCTGTTGGCTCGCTTTGCTGCAGCAGCGCACTGTGCACTTGTATTGACCTTGTGGTCCACCAGGACCTCCAGGTCCCTTTCCGCAGAGCTGCTCTTCAGCTGGGTAGATCCCAGCCTGTGCTACAGTCATGGATTATGTTTTCCCAGGTGCAATACCTTACACTTGTCCTTGTTGAATTCCATAAGGTTCTTGTTAGCCAACTCTTCCAGCCTATCCAGGCCTTCCTGCAGGGTGGCTTTCCCATCCAAAGTGTCCACTTCCCCACTCAGTTTGGTATCAACTAAATTATGAAGTTTGCCTAAACTTCATCAGGATGCTCTTGATTCCATCATCCAGATAACTTATGAAGATATTAAACAGCACTGGGCCCAGTATCGATCCCTGGGGTACCCCACTTGTGACAGGTTGCAATTTGAGAAGGAGCTGTCTACCCCCACTCTGGGGTGCGGCCTGCCAGCCGACTCCCACCCACCACGCAGACCACTTGTCTGGGCTGTGACACATCAGCTTCTTTAGGAAGAGGCCACTGGAAACCATGTCAAAAGCCTTCGAGAAATCCAGCTAGACAATGTCCAACACTTGCCCTGCATCAGCCCAGCAGGTTACTTTGTCTTAGATGATAATCAGGTTTGTCAAGCACAATTTGCCCTTGGTAAATCCGTGCTGGCTTTTCCCAATCAAGTGCTTCATTTGAGTTGCGATAGCCCTCAGACAGATTTGTTCCATAACTTTCCCAGGGACTGAAGTAAGACTGATGGGCCTATAATTTCCTGGATCCTCCTTTAAGACCTTGTTGTAGATAAGGGTGACATTAGCCTTCTTCCAGTCTTCTGGGATTTCCCTCATCTCCATAACTTCTCAAAGACTGTGGAGAACAGCCTTTCAATGATACCAGCCAGCAATCTAAACAACCTCGGGTGCATATTGTGAAGGGCCATCGATTTGTAGGGGTCAGGCTCCTGTAATAGTTCATACACCGACTCTTCCTTCACTGACGGTGGATTTCTCTTTGCATCAACCTAGATTTTTGTTCCTAAGGCCTGGGGCCAACTGTGCTGGTAAAGACAGAGTTGAAGAAAGCGTTGAGAACTTCTGCCTTTTCAGCATTGGTGATTAATTCACTGCTCCTGTTTAACAGCAGACCAATATTTTTGTTCTGTTTTTGCTTGTTGTTTACATACCTGAAGAACCCTTTCTTGTAGTTTTTGACATCTCAGGCAATTTCAATTCAAGCTGAGCTTTTACTTTTCTGACTGCATCTCTGCACTCCCTGGCAATGATGACTACCATCTGCAACCCTAGTAGATGCTTACTGTAAGATCCCCCTTGGAGACAACCCCTTTTATTTTGGCCCAGAGGCATTTGCTAAGGCTTCCACAATTTCCACAGTTGTCTCCTATACATTCAAGGTACTCCTTAACATATCCTTAACCTTTATCTTTTGGAGGATAAAAAATGGCTGAGGAAGAAACTGGTAGAAAGAGGGGAGGCTTGGTGTTTTGACAGATCGAAGTTTGGTTGAACTCAGTATCTTAGTGCTTAGTGGTTTTAGTCTTTTTGTTCCATAAAAACAACAAATGAACAGTGATTAAAAGATTGATTTATCCATAATATCTGTTTTTCTTATAAAGCATAGCAGTGTGAAAGAGCAATTAATGGCACAACTGTACATAGTTTAGGAGGCAGTCACGGTGTTGTTGCTTGAAATATTTATTTCTTAGCAGCTTAGCAGTTGATTTAAGAGAACAGTCCATTTTCTGAAATATGAGAGCAAAGTGGGGTTGATATTTCACAATTATATAAAAGCCTGGGTGGTACTGCCCATGTTAGATTGTGAAACAACTGTCAAAATGTTCTCTGTGAAATGTTAAATATTCTCCAAGTGTTTTCTGAAACTAATATGTCCCCGTTGTCCTCATACAAATAACATTCAATAGTGGATAGAAAGTAAGCTGAACATATGAGGAATTGATGCATACATATGACCATAAAGAGCAGATATTCACAAAAACTAATATTAGTCAGTGACAATACTGTCCCAACCTTCCTTGATATAAACCAAGTGGTCAGGATAGAAAAGGAGTCTAACTTTGGTTGTCACCTTGGTATAATAATTTTTCTCTCTGTTTACCATTTAAGGATTCCCTTTGAACAAGCTTGCCTGGCTAGAACAAATGTGTAACTGTTACTAAGCCTCAGTTCCGCATTTCATATGTTTTGGAAATAAAATATACTAAAATATGCTTCAGATATTTTTATAATCTGTATTTGAGGTTTGGCTTTGTTTTGTTTGTAACATATCTGCTAACTTATCTGTTTGAATCTTTTGTTAATAGGAAGGGAGGAACAAAGTTTTTATGGAATGTTTCTTTTTCTTTCTGTGATTTGAATGAGAGCCTTTCCTTAGGCAGGAACCATGTTAGTACACTTTATTAGTTAGAGATTACAAATCACCTGTCAATCATGTAGGAAATTTGCACATCTTTAGCAAAGCAATTCAAGATAATAAAAGCCTAGACAAACTTTAACTGGTCTTTAACTTGACACCTGTCCTCTAATGTAGTTCCTAGGAATATTTTGCTGACAATACAGTGTATGGAAATAATTTCTTTAATTGATCAGTGTGCAATCATGTAAAAACAAGCATCTGCCTAAACACATTTTAAATTTTTTTAATTAAAAAAATTAAGTAAAGCAATGATGCAGTATGTTTCACACCAGGTGTATAAATTCAGAGTGACATACCTGCCTTGGCCAAACATTTAGGGGAAAACTGTGGTTTTCAGTGTGTCCTGAAAGTTAACAAATCCCAGTTTTTCCAGATCAAAGCATGAGTACAAAAATAGACAGCTGCTAAGAGAGAAGTACGATTAGCACATTTCTGTCTCTCAAGCTCTCTTCCCCTCTTGCTCTCTTCCCTCCAGTCACTCTCTCCCCTTTGCTCACTCTCTCTTTCTCTTCCCCTTTCCCTCTCTGTTTCTTTCCTTTTAATTTTTTTTTCTTTTAAATACCATGGATCACCAGGTTCAATACAACTTTTTTCAACCATGACAGCAGCAGGAGAACCAGACTGTAAATCACAAAGTGTCTAATGTGGCTGAGTTATTCTTGTTTCCTTAAAGCTAGTGCAGACCACAGAACACTGTCTTATGGAGACTGGTTGCAATGGTAGGTGATTAAACTTATTCCACCTTGCCCATACTTTATAAGTGCTATATATCTTGCCCATAAATGCCATGAGATTTATATTTTATGTTAAGCAGAAATGCCCAAGAAAAGATTTCAGATTTTATTTCTTTTAATCTAAGTTCAATTCTCTTGTGATTTTGACCTGGGCATGTAAATAACATGGTCTGGCAAAGGGAACAAATTTCATGCTATTTAATCCTCAAAACACCAGTGAGGCTTTCAAGTATAAAACACTGCAAAATTTGACCAATGGATGTTTGAGGAAAACTTTTTATTTCAGATCCATTAGATGAATATTTAGTTCTATATTGTGAACGTGACTAAGAAAGCCATGTAAGCAAAACCACTCTGTGAACAAACAGTGGTTTTGACTTTGATATATGCAACAATACTGGAGGGGGGGATGTTTTTTAAATTACCTATTTGAAAGTGTAGAAAAATATTTGACGTATTATGAATGCTATGAATAAAATAAATTAGAAATTTCAGGGAATCTCAAAATATTAAGATGGAAGAATCTGATAGAATAAGATCTTCCTTTTTAGAGGAAATAATTTAAAGTGGTTATTCACTTTTTAGTATTACGAAAGGGTATACTTGTTTTTGGTACAATGTCCAAGAATACTAAAGCAATTTCTACTAGATTTTTTCAAAAAAATATTTAACTAAAATTGTTTTTCTGTACAATGTAATAGTATCAAAAAAATTAATGGAGTTTACAAGCAAAAACTATTTCATTCCAGCATCTAAAAGTTTTTTTCCCTAAAAACCTAAGGAAATTGTATCTTCTAGACTTATATATTTGTCTTCTTGGACAAATTATTCTAAGTCAATATTTTAGATCGAATCTAAGTAATTTTTTAGAACCTTGTCACTTAAGATGATTAAATAAAAAGGAAAAGAATCCAAATTGCATTATTATAAATTGCATGTAGCAATTTTGGGTATCTTATCTATTTAGAACTTGCCCCTTCTAATTCTGCATGAGTTCTGGAATTATCTCAGGGGCTAATGAAGGGCGACATACTCTAGCTGGAATGTGTCTGTATGACATGTGTGCTTATATTTATAACAGAGAATTAAAGTACCATTTTTATTTCTTGCCTGCAGTATTTTCCATAGCACTGTTGACTACTCCTGATTATCCTAGATTGTCTGACTGAAATGAGATATTTACTCACTCATTGGCTCAGAACCTCCAGCAGTGTTTTTCTTCCCTGAAATTGTCATTAATATTGTCCATTGGTTTCGATAATTAAATTGTACACCTGTTAAAAAATAAGCACCAGATTGTTAATGATTCTTGGCCATCACACTGTCAGTAGTTTTCCAGCAATATTTCTCTTCAAATTATCAAAGCCTTTTTGTACTCCTCTACTTGTGTCATGAACTATTCCAAGGCTTCCATGGCAATTTATTGGTAAAACCTTAAGTATCTGTATTCTAAATCAATAACACTGTAGCTGAAGTGGGAAACCTGCTGAAAAGAGGGTCATTCTAATTTAGGGGCTTGGTCTGGTTTCATCTGGGATAGAGTTAGTTTTCTTCTTGGTAGCTGGTGCAGCGCTGTGTTTTGGATTTGGTGTGCGAACAATGTTGATAGCACACTGATGTTTTTAGTTGTTGCTGGATGATGTTTATACTAGGCCAAGGACAAGGACTTTTCGGTTTCTTGGCCCCTGCCAGCAAGAGGGCTGGGGGGGCACGGGAAACTAGGAGGGGACACAGCCAGGACAGCTGGCCTGAACTGCCCAAAAGGATATTCCATACCATATGACGTCATGCTGAGTATATAAACTGAGGGAAGAAGAAGGAAGCGGGGGACGTGGCATTATGGCATTTGTCCTCCTGAGTAAGCGTTACACATGATGGCACCCTCTTTTCCTGGAGATGGCTGAACACCTGCCTGCCCATGGGAAGTGGTGAACAAATTCCTTGTTTTGCTGTGCTTGCATGTGCAGATTTTGCTTTACCTATTAAAATGTTCTTACCTCAACCCTCAAGTTTCACATTCCTTTCTGATTCTCCTCCCCATCCCTCTGGGTGAGGGGGAGTGAGTGAGTGGCTGTGTGGTTCTTGATTGCCAGCCAGGGCTAAACCATGACAGGGTTTCTTTAATTAATCAGCTCCTAATTACTCTTAATAAGACATATTCATTTCGGTTATTTTTACAAATACATAACAACTCTACATATAACTAAATCACTGGAGGTTGACTAAGTATAGTACATTAAAATCCATCATATCATATCCTTCAAGAAAAATAACTTGTCTTATTGTATTTAAAATTGCTGGTTATTGAGTAACTGTGAGGAAAATAGCAGAAGCAAAGAATAATGAAGAATAAACTGTCCCATACATAAATGTTATTACTTGCTACTTTTTCTGCAATAGATGTGATCATACACTATCACTGTTAACGTGTTAGAGCTTTATGAATAATCCTTTCTTGCATATTCCTTTACTAAATGTGTTACTACAAGATTTATGAGCTTTGTGTTTCATGTAGAACCTTTCCACCAGGTCAAGGCTTCATTACACAAATTGATTTTTGAAAGAGCAAAGTACAAAAGGGACTAATACAGTATATCAGAGCCTTTTCTTACCCTCATTCTTTGACTTTATTGTTTTTATAGTCCAATCCATTCATTTCTAGAGACCAGGAGGGGAGAAGGAAGCATCATTGGACACTTCCTGAGTATTATACAAAATAATGTGTTGTCTTCTGTTGTCATTCACTCTTTGCAAATCTGAGTTCCTTAAACAGTTGAAGTTTGGCTTCTCAAGTATTGCTCTATTTTTTTTTTTTAATGGCCCTGCTTATATTTTAAAATTAATGTTTATTTCCTTGTAAACACAATTCAATCTTTGCTTCACAGCTAATTTTTTACCTGATTACTTGTAGTCCAGACAACCTCTAGAGCATGAATGGTTTTGTTCTCCATAACATCTACTCCTGCTCAGCTGGATCTCAGGTTGCTAGACCTCCCAGACCCAGAAGTAATGGTATGGAAGCATGTGAATGTGTCTTTTCTGTTCCAAAGAGCCATCTGTTTTGGTACTCTGAAGTTTGTTACTGCATCTGGCACCAGTACTGCTTCTCCTGGGATATGCCCTTTTCTCACCTTGCAGAGCTAGGATCTCTAGCTGGCATTGCAATTAGATGAGCATTGTGCTCAACTGGGCCATCTTCATGATATATTCTAATAGCTTCTGCTCAAACGGCACATCTGCTGTATGGCTAAAAACAAATTGATGAAACAGTCCATGCAAAACGGCATAAACAGTAACCCTTCCTTCATTCCCCATTCCCTATTTATATGCCCAGGCTGACTCCTGCTGCCATACTAATAAGCCTTGACCTGTTCCAGGGGGAGTCTTATTGCTTTCTTCCTTTGTTAAAGACCCTGGTTTTTATCTAGTGTTCTAATTCAGTCTGTATTACCTGTGTCAAGCTTACAGAAGCTTCAAATGAATGTGACTGGAGAAAAAAAAATACTGTTCAGACTATATGCATTATTAGACTGTATTCATATCTGTCAGTCAAGAAATTTGCAACATAACTGGCACACTGCTTGGACATGTCTCTGTAATGTCCCCAGGCATCAGTGTTTTAAAGGAAGGCTTACCTGGTTGTGTGCTGCACCAGTCAAGCTGCTCTTTGCTTTGGAGCTGTGCTTCACTTTACCTGAACTTAAAATCTTTCATAATCTGAAGAAGAGATACAAATTCTGTAGAAAGACACAAATGTAGAGTTGCAGGGTGCAGGAGTTGCAATTCTGTTAGTTGTACAGTAGCTAGCTTGCTTCCACTATTAATGTATTTCACTAGTCTTATGTTAAAGTCACATTACATATATTGCCATTTTTACAGATACAGCTTCCAGCAAGCAAGCAAGCCTCTCCTGTGACATGAAAGGCTTCCCATTATCTATTCCATGCACTGCAAGCTGTCTATATACTGAACAGTTACATTTCTGTTTCCCTTGCTGCTCTCCCTACTATATTCCTGTGGCATTAATGTCTGCATTCTGTTTTGTTCCATGCCTGTGGTGTCTCTTGAAGCCTCTGAACTTGCACCAAATCTTGTTCCCTTTACTTAGACTCTGCCATTTTTACCTAGAAACATTATAGCCACGGCTCCCCAGAATCTTTGCTGGCTGCAGTACACCCTGGAGTCACACCGCCTTCAACTAACCCTGTCTGACATGTCTGGCATATGTTAGGAGGTCACCTGGCTTGTTCAGCTTGGAAAAAAGAAGGCTGAGGGGTGACCTCATCACAGTCTACAACTTCCTCAAGGGGGAGGTGCTGATCTCCCCCCTCTAGTGACCAGCGACAGGACAGGAGCAAATGGAATGAAGCTGCTTCAGGAGAAGTTCAGATTCGACATTAAGGAAAAGGTACTTCACTGGGAGGGTCGTCAGTCACTGGAACAGGCTACCCGGGGCAGCTGTCCTGGCACCAAGCCTGTCAGAGTTCAAGGAGCAACTGGACAACACTCAGTTGTATCATTTGGTTTTAGGTAGTCTTGTGAGGAGCAGGGAGTTAGACTCAATGGTCCTTATTGGGTCCCTTCCAACTTGAGATACTTTGTGATTCCATGTGACCTTGTTGATATCATTATTGTTTCTAGGTGGTGAGAATAAACCTTGGCAACAGGTCTTATTTGTTGTTTTCTTCCCATTCCTACTGTGAGCATAGAAAAGCTTTTTCCACTTTGCCCTTCTTCCTCGTCATCTCAACTAGTCCCTCTCAACCTATGTTAAGAGGGAGTTAACCTATGTTAGCTCTTAACCTATGTTAAGACTTACTTTATCTTAGCTTTTGTTCTACTACCTTGTGTTGTCCAAACTTTCTTCTTGGTTTGGAAAGATGTTTTTGACAGCATTCTGAGGGCCTCCATGGTGCCCTCACAGTGTTTCTTATACACTTTGTTGATTATCCTTTCTTCTTTTCTGTGACTTTCCCTAGAGCGACCACTGACTCCAAGTTTTGTGTCCCACTTACTGCACTATAGCGTGAAAACTCTTTGTTTATAAAACTAAATGTGTTCCATTTGTTAGGACAAAACCAGTTTAAACAGACTTGTGAATACAGCTAGTATTCCAGATAAACTTTCTTATACCTCCTCCAGTATTTTCCTTCTGTAATATGGGGGTCTTTTGGTTTTTTCTTTAATCTACAGGCAGACAGGTATCATCTGTGGCAGCAAAAGAATGTCCACACCCTCTCCAAATATCTAGCCTGAAGATAAACTGCGAGAATAATCCTTTCTCTTATCACAGGCAAAAGAAAAAGTCTTCTTAATCTTGTAAGTGGAAAAGCCAAGCTCATTCACTGCTTCTGACAGTTTGTAATTTAGCACAGTAATTTGCTGCAGGTTCTGTATTGACTACAGTCCCCCTATTCCAATTATCAAAAAATTTTGTTTGTATTAATTATTCTCTAACACATTAGGGACCAAAAAGGAAGTTGTTCTCCATGGTAAGCATTTGATCCCTTTGTGAGTCTTGGTTACCTATGTAGTCAATCATACTGCACATAAAAGGGTTGTTCATGCTGACACTGCTTTTCTCACCGTATTTGGAAGTCCTCAGCTAAAAGAAACAGACTGTAAACACTGTAACAGAGTTCAATAAAGAAAAAAGCCCCAACAAAACAAAACAACAGCCTACCACCTGTACAAACAGGCTGGCAGATAGTCAGGGAAGATCAACAGTACATTTGTGGGGGAATTACAGGCTGTGGTGTGGAAAGAATGGGACATTGCTGGAAGTACCAGCTAAAAATTATGAATGCCCACTAGAAGTTACAGAAGAGTGCTTGATGCTGGGTATTGTATGCCAGAATTTATCAATCCCATCCACAGCCATTATTTTTATTTTGGGTGAATTTTATTTTTTATTTTTTAACAAAGAAATTTCAAAATATTACTTGAATGTAGTGAGGCCATAGAGCTGTCTTCTGAGACACGTTATAAAGTAATTTAAACCTGTATTCTCAAAGAGCGGTGTGTCATTTTAATGAACTTAGGAATCAGTTTGAGAAGCAACCACATTTCTATCCAGAGACAAAATTCAAAATATGAGTTTTGCTGCTATATGGGATTTTGTGGTTTGGGATTTTTTTTCAACTTATGTGATAACTGTTGTAATTTCCAACACAGCAACCTTGAATGACAGTAGTCTAGATCTGTTGAAGTATCTACATTTAAAAAGCAGGTAGAAATAGCTGTAGAAATATGATGGAATGGCATGAATATTCCAATGTTAATATGTCTGTTCAACAGATGATAAAATGCATGCCGAGCAAAATAATAATGCAAAGAACAAGGAGAAACCTCTTAGAAAAAAAGCAACAATATTAGGAATGTAAAAATTCCTTACTATAGCACTTTCATATAAAGTAAAATCATGAAGCAATCATATATTCTTTATATAATACTCTTCCTTGAGTTCCTAGCATCTTTATCACGACCAGCCTATGCTGCAAATGACAGGCTCCAATCATCAGGAGGTATATTTCAAACTTGTGGCACCAGTGATGCTAAAGGATAATGCAAACGCAATAGCAAGACTTGAAAGGGATTAGGCATTTGTGTGGATAACAAGACAGAGTCAGCATATGTAAACACATAATTTGGAAAGGGTGTAGAAAACCCTTAAATCCAGGATTAAGGCAATTATTAAATATATAACTTTAAATCTTTTAAAAGCAAATGCATCGATTTCAGACTACTGGTGTACTCTGTTTTCAAAAGAATATTGTTAAAACCTTCATCTAAAAGTCAGTATTCACCCAATTTCATTGAAACTGTTGATACTGAATGATAATATGTAGCTGCAAAATATACTAAGAGAAAACTGAAACACTTAAGAGATATTTCATAAATTCTTTCAAATACTCAAATGCAAAATCTATATTGCTTATTATTGGCATTTAATTAAGGTTTTTGAAATAAAAAAATATTTTCAAATAACAAAAATATTTGCAGGTATTTCAGTCACATCTGCATTTGCAGTGAAAACCTGAAATAGCTAAAGTGGTGTTATTTTTAAGTTTGTTTAATCTTCAGGGGATGTAAAACTTATATTTAATCTCTTGAACTGTAGGCTTTATTAGCGTGTATTTATCTTTGCTTCATTTTTAACTCAGTGTGATCTTTTATGTTTTAGCTCCTGAGGGTCCCCCTTCCCCCTCCAACCTTGCACACTGAGGGCTGCAGCTCTGGCACAGCACCCTCCGTGTGCAAGCATGGGTTTCCTCTTCCGCTGTGTGCTGGTGCCAAGCTTAGCACGTCCTACAAGGTCCTACAAGGAAATGAGCCTGAGAAAGAGTCAGCAGATCATAAAGTTAATGGTGGGGGTGGTCCCTGCTGTCCCTGGAAGTAAAAGACTTTGTCTTCTAATTGATTAACATTTACTTTTGGATAAATCAGGTTGAACAGAGTAAAATCCATCCTATTTGATAATAACTTCTATCGATATGGTGCTGGAGTTAAAGCTGAGAGATGGCATTTTAATAAAAGGGTTAAATTATTTTGTTTTTAAATAAATATATAACAATAATGGGAAATTGTCTAATATGGTAAGACACGTAATTTTATACAAATTTTAAATTATACATTTTTTCTAAATTTTAGAGAAATATAAAATTACATATGTCTGATTGTTATTAACAACAGATCTCTGAAATGGGCTTAATAAATACAAAGTGTTGGCATTCTGTATGTATCCATTTTTGCTACTTAATTCAGTACTTACTACATGTGCCATGTATAACAGTCAACATTTTATAAACAGTTGTATGCCAGGTTCTACATCAGTGAGGAGCTTAAGTTGCCCAGATACTATTCCTAAGTATCTTAAGTCCTCAACATTGAAATTAGCTTCTTAGGTAATACTGTTATAGTGCAACCCATACATTTGCCTGTTACTAACATATGCAAGTGAATACAGAGTGCACACAGGCAGCACAGAGAGCTGTCAATACTTTCCTGTATATTGCTTTTGCTATCCTGACATGTATAAACTGACACCTTTCAATAAAATTTAGCAATTGTATAATAAACCTCAAAACAGTAGAGGAAAATCCCAGTTAATTTTCCTGGAGGAAAGATTCATGTACCTTCAGCTTTATATATTTTCCTCTAGTACTATTGCTATACTTTATTCTGTAATTTCAGAAGAGAGATTAAACTGATACCTACTCTATGAGTTTTGTTCATTTAAGTTGCTACAATAGCATAATTGCCACCAAATAAAGCTCAGGGAAAAGAAAAACCTAACCAAGCTACACTTTTTCTCCTACACCATTTGCATCACCAAGACCTTTTCCTCAAATACAAGTTGTCATTTTTAGTGGACTGGTTTTGATATGGAGTAAGAGGTCAACAGTTAGTTGACAAATCAATGCTACAGAGCTTACATTAGCATATTTTTCAGACTCATCTGTTTTGGATTTTAAACTCTTGACTCATTTGTCCTTTGAAAATCCTTTTTGTAAGGTCTTTATCTAGTGTATTTCCCCATTTACTTACAGATATTAGGCAATGCCCAAAGAGATGGAAAACAAACTAAACCATACCCAAATGCACATTGTAATACAAACCAAAATATAGGTATGTTTTTTGGAAGATTATATTTCAGAATCTAGTATAATGTGTATTTGCTTTTAGAACTGGCTCAACAGGAAAATGCTGGGCTTTCCTCTTCAAAATCAATTCAACTTTTTTGAAATACATGAATCAACATTGCTATTGTCTCAGTTCTTCCCGTTTTAATTTCACCAGTGACCAGTGTGAGTTTTATAGCACACTGGAAAGCATGCCATAATTTCGTGTGCTTCTCTCCTGCAGGTTACAAGGGAACAATGAAAAGATTTTTAGCTCCTGTAATCACTTTAGACTTTAAGCCAGAGGAGGCCATGGAGGCTATTAAGAAACCAGCAGCTCTCTGAAATTAATGAAAAATACAGCTGTGCAATGAGTACAGTTTTAATTCTGTGTTTAGTGGATTAGAAAACAACCTCCTGGTAACAAAGAGAATTTCATAACAATTCCCCCACGGACATTAGTAAAACTGTACCTATACGTGTTGATAAACTCTGCTCCAGCAGGGTAGCATGCATGAACAGCACATAAACAGGAGAGACCAGTCTTGATATTCAGAATGTTGGATGGATCAGAGTCTTATAAGGTAGACTCTTCTGTTTTCAAAATCTTCTGTAGTTGCTTATATACAGAAGACAACATCTTTATATTGGTTCTCTTAGAAACTAGCTTATGCTTATAGCAATCATTTTATGTGTATATGATAATAATAGTAACAATTAAAGCCCTTTGTCTGTCATCTGACTCTATGGTTGGGAAACTTCTATGGTAGAGCATTACATTGTCCTGGATGGCCTGAATCTATGTGTGTATGTGACTCTGTGCGTGTATATAGCTATATAAAGCTGCTGTAAGGGATTGGCAGCCTGCAGTAAAATGCACTGATTTGCTGATGTTAAGGTAATCCTTAAGGTTAAACTTTTTTACTCCTAGTGCTTTGAAGTAGGGACTTTCAATTAGGCCGATTGATTATTCTGTTGTCAGGTATATGCCTTTTGCCTTCCCCATTACAACTTGGATATTCGGATGAAGCCTGTAGAAATCAATTTCCCACATTCATCGGAGACTTGTTAAGAGTTTTGCAGCAAAATGCTTCATTGTTTCTCTGTGTACCTGGTGTGCATCAATCCTGACTCTCAAGGTAATGCAATATTTGCCACAAGTGCTCCCTCCAGCTGCAGAGGACATCTGGAAACCACAGTGCTTTGGGGCAGGCTCTGCTCTGTGTTTGCCACAATCCCCCTCTGTTCTCTACAACCTGAGGAAGAGCAGCATGGCTAAGGCTGGCAAAGGGCAGCAGGGCTGGGTCTTCTCATGATGCAGTGTGAAGAAACTAAAGAGACAAAACAGGAAGGGGGGGCGGGGGGGAGGGCGCGGACATCAGATAGTCGGAGAAGATGGGACAGAGGGACAGTAGGAGCCGAAAGGATGAGTAACAGGGAAACAGTCCTCGACCACGTGTGTCAGAGTGTATTATAAGTAAAAATTAGGTGCACCAAAATGTTGGGGATCTCCATTCTGTAAATTTTAGCCTTTGAGATGTTTGATTTTACAACCATACACCTCTATGGGTTTTGTAGCAACTGGCAATAGGACAGCCTAGCCATAAGCCTTACTTTTCCATAATACATTTCCTCTGCCATTTGACTTTTTTACTTTTACCCTGTGCTGAGGGGAGGATAAAATGTGCAGTTCTGTATCATTTCCCTCTACCCAAAATGGTTGTGGAGACAAATTCTTTCTCTGTCTTTTTGCCAGTAACAGTGCGTCTTCCAAGGGCAAGGGAGGATGAGAAGGCAAATTTTCATAATGACTGATCTGATTAAACTGATCAATATCTCCATCTTTACTGAAGAAAAATAACTTTTTGTCATATAAGATGGAAAGAAATAAGTGTTTTGTCTGTATTAAGGGACCTCTTAATGTCCAGTCTGTGATCTTATGAATCAGCTATCCAGTGAATTCAGTTCTTTGTTGGAAGTATAGGAGTTACCTCCATGGAAGAATAGTTTGAAAAGAATATATAAAATTTTCATTTCTTGGAATGAAATTTTGCATCTGGGAATAAAATTCTAGGTTTCAGACTATCTGAAAAATGAATTATGCAAATGCTGACAGGGGCGGTAGTCTTATTTGATCTAGTTTAACCTTCTTTCACAGAAATCTTGCCTTACTTAATAGCCATCAAACAATAATGTTCAGCAAATATTTAGATATTAATCACTCCAAGTTTGCTTTCTTTGCCACATTTTGTGTTTCCTGGATAAAACCTCAATGAGAATTTAATCACATTTTTTTAGATATTTACACAGACAAGAGAATGGAAAAAGTTTAATTAAAATTGTATAGTTGATTAGCTTATCAACAGCATTAAGCAACAAATCTATAGAATAAGTATTGAAATAATAATTTAAATAGTTCTTTTTGCTAAAAATTAAAATACATTTAAGCAGATCCCTCTGTTCAGGGAATGACAAAAGGTGAAGATTTCAATAATGTAAAGCTAGATATTTGAGATTTGGAACTGACAAAACCCCAAAGATGTAAAATCCATTTGGTGTGCATTTTACAGTATTATCTCCTGCAGGAGCAGTAAATTATGGCTAAAAAATGAATACATTGTAACTTCTGAAAAGTTGCTAAAGGTTTATGCTTGTATCAAATTCAAAATGGAAAGTTTATGTGAAAGTTGACTCTAAAAAACGATTTTTTTCCCCCATAGCAAATTGGTACAAAGAATTGCATTTGATGTTGTTGCCACTGCAGAGGGGATGTTAAGTGCCTTGAAAGGATACTTAATTTTTAATTTTATTTTTTTAATGGATATATGTATTCATTTAACCTAGTGGAGGTGACAATTCAAAGAACTGTGAATCAGCTGGCCTTGGGAAATGAGTCACTTCATGGGGATTGGTTCTAAACTTGTAGTACCATAACAATTCTCCCTCTAATCTGGAGATTAAAATATTCACATTTTTGACCTACCAAATTGGCATCCAGGAATCAGAAGGATACTGTTTCACTGAATGTGAGCAATTATGTTATGTTGTGTAAAATGAACGTAGGAAAAGAACAATGAGTGATATATAACAGTTTTGCAAACTTACCTTACCAGATAAAATATCCCAGGCAAAGGAGAAACTGTACAGCATCCTGGTGCTATTAACTTCTGCAAAATAAGGAAATACTAATACTGTTTTCTGTAGCTTTAGAATCGGTCTTCCAGAAAATTTAAATTCATAATTAAATTTATTTTCTTTATCCTACATTCTCAAAATGGAACCTGTTTTCTAAATTGACATCAGCAATGAATTTATCTCATTACATATTTATTAAAACCTTAAATAACTTCTTTTCATTCATAGAGTTTATGAGGAATTATCTGTTAGATGCAAATGGAAAAATGCATTTCCCCAGGTCCTTAATTAAATTAACTAATCTGCTAAGGAAATTATAAATTCTGCTTCTTTTTGCTTCTTTTTATATTCTTTTTATTTAATTTTAAAGTGTCTGAGCTAAGTTGCTATTCTTTTCAAATACTTTCACCTACCACTCTTTGAAAATGAGAAATACACTTGTGCAAAATATTTTTGTTTGACACTTCTAAAATTTATATATGCAGGCTGACTTTGAGCAGGCATTTCATAAGACAGTGCTGTGTTGTGTGCATGCATACAATCTCTTAAAAAAGGTATCCTTATCACTAATTTTAGTTTTCTGATGTTTAATAGAACCTACGCAGAAGTAGGTGTAAGGAGATGGTAGATGGATTATCTATGAACATTTAGATTTAGAGGAACGTAACAGAAAGAGAGTTTCCATGCTCTTTGGGTCACATAGAACACTCTATAATTGTATTTGCCTTCTCTATGAGGTGCGAAAGCCAAGCAATAATATTCAGTCAGTGATCTCTTGAAACTATAGCCTGCTTCCCTGCACTCAGTCCCCCTTTTATGAAGTTTTCTTTGGTTTCTTTAAAGCTTCAGAAGTTGCTAAACTGTTCATGTTAGTAATTTAATGTCAACACAGAAGTAACTTTCTATACTAGAAAAAAAAGACTTAGCAATCCAATAATGCCCACACCATCACCCACATTGCTTCTTAGGACTTTGGGTAAGTTCAATATATGAGCATATTTTTATGTTATACTGATTATCTCCAATATCAACAGTGTATATATTATTATCTCCTTATCTGCAAAGAATGTTTTCTTAACGTTATCTTCTTTTGTATTTTGAATCTGAACTAAATATCCACCCCAGTAACCACAGGTATTTTGACATCATTCTATAAGTGATACAAAGGAAAAACCCAACATGATTCCATGAACAAGATGCATCCTTTCTAGTTCACTTTATTATTTAGAAGTGATTAGATCACTAGTGGAGCAAGTATTTGGTAAAATCACTAACATTTTGTGTGTTAGGCAACAAAGAATTCAATTCAATATGTGATTATTTTTTTTTTCTTACGTTTCTTATTGATGGTAATAACCTGTTTTTTCAATGGGATTGCATTCATTCAATGATTATTATATAAAGTAGAGATAAACAGTGTATTACTCTGGAAGATAACCTGAAATAGTGGACGATTTTGTTAAATACAGGATTCAAAAAAAGGTGGAGTATCATCCTGATTGTTCTTACAACGAATCATTGATCTTTCCTGAAATTGTTCTGTCACTAAACACAAACACCATTTGTAGAATGATTAACAGAATTAGTAGCTCAGTAATTAAACAGCTAAGTGATTTACTGCTGATGCTAAATATTATAATCTTGAACTGTAATTTTAAGGAAATGGTTTTTGAAGATCCACACTGGTTACATAACAGCTATAGAAGAAAGACACTTCTTTTTACAAATAATTTTAAATTTCAACTTTTCTGATTGTATCAGAGTAAGTAGATGACCTTATACTGAACATTGTAAATGTGTATCATAGCCCAGATTAGCTAATTGTCTTCAATAAGAGTTTTAAACCATTTTCTGTAGTCAACTGTGTATTTTCTGGTTCGAACACATTCTTCAATAGATAATTTGTCATGACAGTTTCTGTGTCAGTAGCTCTTTTCTTTAGTCCTGAGAGCTTTAATTAAATCTTTTAGATGTGCTTATCACTTCTCAGCACATATTTCAGTTATATTTTATTCTGGAGACCAGAAGAGTCACTTTCTTCTCATTTTCAGAGAGCAATGTGAAGCACTTTTATGAGATAGCTTCTTTCAACACTATTTCCAAAAAGTTAAAGCTTACATTGCACTTTTACATTGCACATTTTTTAAAGTACACATACACTTTTTTTAGGGTAAGTTGTTTGTCATCCATCCGCTCCATACTTGAAAGTCTCTTGCTGTGATTTGCATTTACTGTCACTTGCAAAAAAAATATTAGTGTATGTTACTCACTTTTCTTGAAAGAAGCTTCTGAGACACTTTTAAATAATTGATTTTGCCTGCTTGCCCACACTGGAGGCATGTTTAAAGATATAGCAGCAAACAAAACCCATGGAAGATATTTGAAGCATCATCATAAATTCTGTGGTGACCTCCATTACCAATTAAAATTCTATGACAAGTTGAACATAATACAGAGAAAATTCATTATGGCGTGGCATCATCCCATCACAGCAGTAGCTGTACTAATGTTACTTTTCAGTAAAACCTCTCTATTCGTGATCACTGGCCTAAATATGATCAAATCAGATGATCAATATTTAGATTTTGAAAACATATGAATTTTCAAAATTTAAGCCAAACTGTTTACTTGAAACACACAAATCAATTTTTGATGAGATTTTATTTCATTTTAAAAGCCATCTTGTTAATATAAATGTATATTCTTTATTGCACTGTAGTTTTAAACAAATTGGAATTATTCAGAAGCACAAAAACTTTTATGCTTGAGAGCTAACTGAAAAATTAGTACTTCTACCCAGAACTGAACTACCAGAAAACTTGTCATTTGTTGCAGAGTGCATGAATTTAGAAATTAGTTCATTTGCAACAAAGAGGCACAATAGAAAAGTGAGAACGTTGAAAGTAGTGTGAAAGAGGTACATTAATTAGAAAGCGATGTATGACCAACTGCTAGGATTTATAAGCAATAATGTACTTTACAGAAGGTCCCGGATACCTGTCATTTGAATGATTAATTATTTTCATAAGTACCTAGAAGGTCTACTTCCATATTCCAGTGTCATGACCCCTTTTTAGGAGGAAGCTTGCAACTAAACCTGGTTCTGTAAGATATGAAATATCTTCTGACGGAATGATAAGAAAGTATAGAGCTAGAGAAGCAATATTGCAAAATTTGTGCCAAATGAGCTATGGTGTGTGAAACGAGCACAAATAGCAAAGTTGCAAGAGACTTGTGATGCCTCCAGTTTTACTTATTTTAAGAAGATGCGGCTTTGTTGGAACCCAATACCATACTAATGTATTTTAATTCTTAAATAAGAAATATGTAGATGTTATTTCAACATCGTGTTAGGCCAGATTTCATCTCCAAAAGGAAATAAAATATATTATAATTATCTGAATTAATTAAATTTAGATAATTAAAAAAAATAGCATTGATTGCTATGAAATATAATCGTGAAGATAACCCAATGTCTTCTAAAGGAGAAACTAACAATCTCATTCATGAAGTCATAATGCATGCACAATACCACTGGGTTTTACTAGACGTAGAGAAGTCACATTCTGAAATACCAAAGATTGAGCTTTGTACTCTCTTTTGCTGCACTTGGAGACTTCAGTACTGGTTTCATGTAACTTCGGAATCCATGCTTGTAAGTCTGAAAGTTTCTCCCTGGTCAGTAAGGCTATGTGTTTAAAATGTAGTTGGAGAAAAAAACAGCTGAAGCAAAAAGTCCTTCAAGTCTTAGCAGAGTGCATTTCACATTTATAATTCTTCTGATGCGACCTTAAGTATGGGTCTGAAAAAAATATCTCAATTTCAAATATTGCTTTGTATGCTCATTAATGATTAATGAATATAACAATAATACCACACAGAATTCCATCTAAACTGGTATACTGTTTCTGGTGGTGGACAAAAGTGGATTTGTGTAAGACTGTGAAGCAGTCAGGTAGATATACGTCCCAGAAGTACTGTGCCAGATTCCAGGAAAATCAAGGTCAAGGACTCCTTCTGACAGAGATGGTGTCTTTTAAGCCTTATATTGAGTTTTTTTCTATTAAATTGTTCGATAGCTTTCTGGACCCCTGTAAAGCTTTTGTAGAAGCCTACTACAAGATGTCTCAAGACTTAATTGTGTTCTGTTTGAAGTTATTCATTATTGCATTAAACCTGCCTTTTGCTGGTTTCATCTGATGCTTCCTATTTTCTGTATTGTTAGAGACAGTGACTTGTTCCTGTTCACGCTATCATATGCATCCTGAAGTTTGGTCATTCCTCCTGTGGAAGCTATCCCATACATTTGTTTACATGTTTGTTGTTTTGAAAACCTTTCCTGACTTGTGTGATTTCCTCTCAGTAAATATTGTATTTAGTATTCAAGATGTGGTCATTTTATGGGAGTAACTTGGTAGCATAATAACTATTGTATTCTCTATTCCTTTTCCAATAGTTCATATCTTTTTTTTTTTTCTTTACTGTCCCAGAGCAATGTTACATTACCACTTTTCAGATTCTGCATAATTAACTTTTTCTCTTTCAAGGAAAAAAGCAACATGTTCTCACTGAAAAAACAATGAGATAACTAAAAAAAGCAATTAGTTTTAAAAGTGGAATAATTCAGAAGTTTTATACTTCCAATCATTCTTTCAGATCATTTAGAACCTACTTGTCTCTAACTAATCAGAAATTAGCTGTTCCTGTATGATTTTTCTCTTCTTTTTTGAATATTGATAGTCTGATGATCACAACTCACTGAAATGGTCGTATTATCACCTCACTGACCTGAAACTATCATCACTACAGGCATATTTTGACAACCTTCATTAGTTTCTGTTCTTAATTCTATTACACTGGGGATTTTTCTATACCACAAGGTTTTATTATTACATTTTTTTAATAACATTTTCTGGATTTTGTGCAACACCCCAGTTTGAATGGTTCTGTTCTGCTACAGAAAGACTGATATGAAATAATTATTTCAGAAACCTCTGTTTGTAAACTTTCACTTTAAGATTACCAGTTAATGTTATTTTTCTTTAGTTATAAAACATTCTAGAAATACTTCTTCTGCTACATTAGGTCAACAAAAGAAAAAGAATTAAATTCTGATTGTCCACTGGGCAGCTTGCCACCAGTCCAAAACTCACACCAAATTTGTATATAGATTTTCATGGGATTTTGATTAGATTTATGCATACAGTTACTTTCCTGCTGCAAAAAAATATGTATATATATGAAATTTTACAGTGGAAGATAATAAAGAAACAAAGAATTTGAAAGTCAAGCTACAAAGGAGCTGAGAACATACTCTTTGCTTTTTAACTTCTTTATTTTTACAGTGCAGGTATGTCTAGTAATTCACAAATAATTGAAATACTCAGTTCCTGCTCAAAAATGCTTGACATCTTTCAAGATCACTGTTTTAACTAAAAGTTATCTAAATGTGTGTTCAAGTTGTTCAGATTTTTTTGTTGTTGGTTTTGAAAGACAAATTAGGAGTGGACAAGGAATAACTCATGCATATCACTGCAAGCAACTTCAGTTCATCTCCATCCTTTAGAGATCCTGAATGACAATGAGTGAAATTGTTCCTTTAGCCTATTTCAGACTACAAATACTGCACTTTTTTCTCCACCTTTCTAGACAGAGAAATAGTAATGTATTTTTTTTTAATCTATTATGGTGTGCCTTACACAGACATACATATTTATCTACAAAAATGAACAGAAGCAAGGAGGATATTCATGGGCCTGTCAGCATCTGTGCTGCTTATAACCTTGTCCTTCTTTACTATTACCTGTAAAGTATTTGTCGAAGTTACTTTTTCAGTATTTTTTTCATGCTTCAGCTGAGATATGTTAAAAAATTTAGAAAATTAGTAGAAAAGAGATGTAGCATTCAGTTTCTCATAGTTCTTAGGTTCAAATCTAAGTCTGTTAGGGGGAGGATATTTTGGGCATATATTCTTCCCCCAGACTTTCAATCTTTTAAGCCAAACACCATCTCAGACCTGGAGAATGCAAGTGTATTCCTGTTGGAGGGAGTTTCAGTGCTTACTTCTGAAGATGGCATTGCCACTAAGGAACTTCTTTCCTTTCCCACTTGTCATAAAAATTCCCAAGCGATAGTTGTGCCAAACTGAAACACTGTAAAGTAAAAGTTCAACTAAGATTATTCATGTTGTTTGTATATTGTTTCTGAATTTATAGGTTATAAGGACGTAATACTTAGGAAAAATTACAAATTCTTAATAACTCTAAAACAGTTCTTCCACAGAAATTATTTATGTATGCTCTGAATTTCTACTAGTTTTGTGAAAATAGCTCAATGAATGTTACAGATACATCAGTGTGGAGCTGTTGGTAGTGCTTCTTTCACAATTTTCAGGGGAAAAAAGTATTTCTCACATCAGGTTTAGGAATAATTAAATGCTATGTCTTCTTATTCAGAGGTAAACTAACTCATACATATACATGTATTTGTAACAAACAGCTGTCTATATTTCCATTTATCATTATATTACCCTCAATTTTCTATCTAACATAACTTGAATGAGATGAGCTGCTTGCTTTAGCAAAATGACATTGCCATTACTAGAATCTGACAGTGAATATTCCTAATACTCTTCTTGCATCCGTTTATGGAGTTAATGGAATTATAATGGCACAAAATTGATCAAATCCAGCACTTACAATGCACCATATGAACAGAGTTCAGAACTATATGATTAAATGAATAGCTTTTTCAGTTACATTTTTTGTGCTTCTTAAATTTAACAAATATAATGTATGTGCCTCTGACTTCTATATATTCTATGGTGGTGTCATTTACTTTCTAATGATCATGTGGATTCTGTATCTTCTGTAAAATCCTGTAAAAGTTCCTAAAATCTAAAAACATCTACTGTTCAGATGATTTTCTCAACTTGCTTTTGTTATTTCTGATCCCATTAGAATGATGCTCATTCTAAATCACCTGCTGTGATTCATAATTTTCAGGAAATAGAGAATACATTGAATCAGTTATGCTTGGTTTAGCAACATAACAAAAAAGGTGGACCCTCTTTCTGGTCACAGAAGAGCTTCATAACGTGTAAGTCCAACATTCTATTAATTTTAATGCCATAAAGAGAAAGATAAACATCTATCCTTCTTTTATTGCAACAATATTTTTAAAAAGTAGAGGTTTACAGGCATCTAAAGAAAAGTGTAAGTATGACAGATTCAACCTTTGCAAGCAGCAAAAGATTTAGAGATATGAAAACCCAAAGAATTGCAAAGCACCAGCCAGAAAGAGAATCTCAACAATAAAAAAAAGTAATCTATCCAGACAAAAGAGAGAAAATACATTTCTGCATTGATACTGAAATCAAGAATGTTCAAGTTGTAAGACCTTCTCTTTCACTGAAAGTTATAAATAAAATTGCAGAGGATGTGAAATTAACCTCAATTACATATAGTTTTAGCTACTAATACTCCATCTTAGTACATAAATTTCCTTTTTTTTTTTTTTTTAACTTTTGAGCGTAAGTACACAATAAAACCATGCACTCCAGCTTCTGAATGCGTCAAGTGGTCTTGCACTCTTTCATCTGAAGAGCAATGATAAGGGTATGAATGAGATTTACAGAATCATGAGGGCAGTGGATAAGTGGATAAGCAGAGCATGGCACTGTTGACCAAATATGAGAACTAGGTAGCACTGAAGCCAGGAGGAGAGCACGAATAACAGAGGAGCAGTTTGTGCAGCCTTTTGTGCAGAAAGGTTCAGAAAGTGGATATGGGAAACCACAGACCAGTCAGCCTCACCTCTGTTCCCAGGAAGGTAATCCTGGGAACCATCTCCAATTTTTAATAATCAGGAAAAAATAATCAGGAAATTATCCTGATCAACCTGGTAGCCTTCTGTAGTGGAATGTCTAGTTTTGTGGATGATGGGAGAGCAATGAATTGACATTAGCAATACTTTCAACACTGTCCTTCATAATCTACTCATCGACAATCTGATGCAGTACAGACTAAATAAATGAAGAGTGAGGTGAACTGAAAATTAGCTGAATGGTCAGGTTAAAATATTTGTGGTTAGTGAAATGGAGTCCAGCTGAAGGGCAGTCACTAGTGGTGTACCGCAGGGGCCAGTACCAGAGCTAGTACCGTTTAACTTCACTAATCATCAGATTATGGGACAGAGTGCATCCTCAACAAGCTTGCAATGATACAAAACAGGGAAGAATCATTAACAGACCAAGTAGTTGTGCTGTGATTCAGAGGGACCTCAACAGATGGAGAAATGGGCAGACAGTGACCTCCTAAAGTTGGAACAGAAATGCCAGATCCCTCACTGGGTAGGAACAATCCCTTGCACTAAGGCAGACTTGTGGTTAACTGCCTGGAAAGCAGCTTTGCAGAAAGGGAGCTGCGGGTCCTATTGGACAACAAGCTGACCATGAGTCAACAATGCACCTTCAAGGCAATGGAGGCCAACAACATTAAGGATGAGCATGGCCAGCAGATTGAGGGAGGTGATTCTTTCCTTCTACTCGGCACTAGCAAGACCACATCAGGAGTGCTTGGTTCAGTGATGGGCCCCTGGTATAAGAAACACATGGACATATGGGAGGGAGTCTACCAAGGGTGACAGAAATTATTGAGGACTTAATTGCTGTGAATGTGCCTTAAGAAATTACAGAGGCAGAGTCTATTGGCTGGTTCCAAAAGGGATTATCTGGGTTGCTGGACAGTAGTTCAATAAAAGCATCCTGAAAGTACTAAGCAGGATTGTATCCTCACATGTTCCTGATACAACAGTTCTGGATGCTGGAGGAATACCAGAAAAACAGAGTAGAAACACAGCCAGCTTATGTCCTGGCACTGTCACAATCAGAGACAGTAAAATTAGACTTTTCAAAGGAGTTTGTAGATAATAGGTCAGCTTGTCCTGAACTGTGTTGAGAATTAGGTACATTATGAATATAATTGAGATTTGGAAAACTTCAGGCATCTATTCTTACTGAAAAATTCAGAAAACACATATTATTATTATTTTCCAGTATGAAACCAAAACTATGGATAGTATTTGGCAAATACCAATTACTTATTCTAACACACTTGTAAATAAATAAAACATTATTACAAAAAATGGACAAGGAAAATAAGGAAGAACGCTCTATATCTTATCTAATTGTGTTTTACTGCTTGTCTTCAACTGCTTTAATCTTCGCTTTTTTCTTTGTTTGCTTTACTGTCATTTAAGGATCAGTGCTTTCCCCTGATGTTTGCATACTTCAGATAATTTTACTGGTCCTGAGAGCACTTGTAGTATTGTATCAGATATGGTAGGTCCTAAGATAATGAAACCTTCACATTGCCTGATTACCATCACCATTTCTTGCTTTTCACTTCAGCCTCACATGATTTCAACAATCAAAACCTTACAAACCACAGAGCTAGAGATTAGTGCCTTCTGATATTTGAAAGCTGAGGTTCAAACTTCCAGTTAGACAATTTTCTAGTCACATGCTATCTTTAACAGCTTGTGAGATAGCAGCTACTATCATGTCAGAATTTGAAACTGGGAGGAATGGAAGGGAGCAGGAGAGGTAATTGTAGTGTGCACATTCACATTCCATCTCACAGCCTTACAAGTTCTAAAAGAAATGCTTTCACTGTCACAAAGATAATCACAGCACAGCAGTGATGCACAGTATTTGTTTCTACTCCAGCCGGTTCGAGAGATACCAGACTTTAATACTGTCAAAGATGAACAGTTGTTTGGGCAATGGTGTAAAGCAGAACATGGTGTACTGCAGAACTCCCCAGTGCTTCCCAGAACTCTCATAATTTCAATGACTATAACTAGGAGGCATAATATTGAATGATACCTCAGTATAGTAAGTAGTTTTTTTCAGGAATTAAATGGTTTATTTTGTGGAGTGTACATAACTTTTTCCTTATTTTAAAGAAAACTTCATTTTCAGTTTAACTATTAGTGTAGTGTAGTGTTTTCAGCGTGAAAAAACAGTACGTAACGAAGAACCTACTGGACATGATTCTGAAGATAACCCACTTAGTTTCAAGACAAATTTGGGTGGAGAATAGGAAGTGAGTAAGGGGAGGTGAGGGAGGAAAGTTAATGTCTACTACAGAGTTGAATACCTTTCATAGCTGGAAGAAGAGTAAAATAATGGAGATGCAATACTGAGCAACTGTTAAAAGTTAAGAATTCTGAAAGGGTAAATGGAACTAAATTGAAGCTGGCAACCATGTAATTACTGGGAAGGGAAATGATCATGCTTTTTATTGGTCTGGAGATTACGTAGGTGAAAATATTACTGTAGCAAGTGAATCTTACTGTATAAAAAAGGAATGAGAGAAGCGTTTGTGCCAAGTGTACTTTCTTATCCTTTTTCCAGCTATCAAAAAAAAAAAAAAAAAAAAGCCCACAAAAAGCCTTCCAAGAAAATCACACTTCCTAAAATGAAAAGAGTGTATATATTATTGATATCTTCTTATCTGTAGGACTAGAAGAACCGTTCCTGTGTTCAGAAATCAGAAGGCATTTTGTCAAGAAATATTAAAGAACATTACACAAATAAGTGTTATACTATCTTAAAATAACCATTTATAGTATCTGCTTTCCCAGGCAGACTTTAGATTGTGGGGGTTTTTAACAGTAAGTCAGTCACTTAGGTAAAGGTTCATGGTTATTTTTTTTTTCTCTCTAATTTAATCTGACCATATGAAGAAAAAAATAATAATTGATTCTCTTGTGTTGATCACTATTCAATATTTCTGATTTGTATTTATACTTTGTATTAAAACATAAGGACATTTTCTGTTATCTACTTGTAATCTGCAAGGAATTGCATATTTATTGGCACAATTACATGAGACTAATAGTGATGGACATAGAAAACAAATATTTTTAAGCAAGTTCCTGGAAGTGTATTTTTTTCTACATCCTTTCACTGTAAAAGTAGATGATATGGATATTCTGGTTCATTCCAGTAGGTTCAGAGTATTCTAAAAACCAAAGGTAGAAAAGCCTGTAAGTTTACTGTCAGTTCTATAAAAGCTGAAATTATTAATTTCTTGTGTCATTTGTTGGTGAGAGTAGATAGATTTTTTTCTTCTATCATGTAGTTGAAATGAAGAATTTTCTTCAGAAAAGTGATTTTATTTGGGCATGCCATAACCTGGCATGATCAGATTCTAAAATATTAGAATTGAAGTAAGACATTATGAAAAGCCAACTGAGCAAAAATATGTGATTATCTGAGAATTAAAGACAAACAATTTAAGAAAAAGCAGACATTTTAGAAAGTCGTCTTAATTCTTTATTATGTGCCAGAATGGTGAGATTGTTATGTTAGGAATGGGAATGATTCTTCTTTTGGAAAACTTCACTGTCAACAAGACCTGAATTCGTGAATGGGTGTTTGAAGGAGTCCTTCTCAGTTGGGTATCCACTGTGCAATGTTCATTCTCTGCCATTTTTAAAGTGCTTAAAGTGGGTGGTTTACACAAACTATTTAATCTCCAGGAATACTAGTTTCAGGTTCTGATCTGTATGACTACAGTGATTCAGTTGCAAAGTGTTGTGTCTAGTGTGCAGTAGCAAAAGTTTGATTAAAGTTGTCATTTTTGTCATATTTCACCCTAGGGAAAATATTCAATGTATTTGTTTAGTAAATTTCAGTGGTTGTTATTGTAATACACCGTATCCAGAAACATACTAAGGAAATTCATTCCATGATGAATTATGAAATTAAAAGGGGATATAATTATATAGAAAAACGCAACCATTTTCTTGCAAGGAAAATCAAAAAGCATAATTTTGCATGAGTTCTAAGGAAGTAAAAATAATTGAATGAGAAATACATGACTTGGGGTCTTGTGGCTCTTAAAGGATACACAGCATTTGAAGAAAAAATCTTTCTGCTTGAGAGCCCATATAGTATTTTTAGAGATTGGAACCACATAGTGCATGAGTTTACACAGGGTATAAGTAATTTTTGCCTTGTAAAGATATGAAACCTATTCAATATCCATATATTCACTCATGGTCTGTAACAGTACCCTAATGCTAAATGGCAAGTGTGTTTTAATTAAATCAGAAGCTGACATAAATCTATGTTACCATAATTTGGGCAGGAACTTGTAATTCCACTCAGAATATTAATTATTTTAGGCATTGAGGTATACTTTATACCAGTGAAGATACTAAGTCAAGCTTGTAATGATTTCCTTTCTTCATTCTGACTTGGTTTCACACCAGAGTTCCCTTCCTTCTCCATCCACTCTTGGAAATAAAGTATGCATGATTTTTCACTGTCATGGGTGAGAGAGTAAATGGCAAATCCTACTGGATCTGGATGGTTTATTATTTATTATTGTTAAGTGAACTCTCACCCTTCATCCTTTAAAATTAAATATTCAGGATATTAGTTATTTGGTCTAATCAGTTATTCGATCTAAACATTTCTAATGCAAAGATTTTTGAAGTTGGTGGGTGGGTTTTTTTTCACCTTAATTTCATTTTCTATATCAAACTCCTGAAACAGTGTATGAATCTTTCAGAAAGGCAGATAAGATAATTAACAATAGTCCTTTGAAAAGAGAA
>JAVJGI010000040.1:64702952-64728187 GCA_035590275.1 Ibycter americanus
GGCCTGAAGAGGATGAAGAAACAGCACGGACAGTAGATGAACTTTTAGAACCTTGTGTGGGAAAGCCTTGTTGCAGCGTGATAGTTTTGTAGTGCTGCAACATTTCCCTTTTTGAACCCATGTTGATTGTACCATGTTGACTTTTTGGAGAGATGTCTCAGTCTCCCTCTACAGTACATTTGTAAACATTTTTCAAGATACATGCCAAAACAGTGTGTACTTATTCCACTGTTCACTTGATAAACAGTAGAGAATAACTATGAAGGGCATGCGACCAGTCCTGAGCTTTGTCTCCAGTAGGGTTGAGCCAGTTTACTTAAAACTAGTGACTTTTCCCTGCTGAAATCTCTACCCTTTCATTCCCCAACTCCTACTGTTTCCATGACTTCCGTGCTTAAATCTTACCACAATCAAAGGGTTATCTGAGTAAACTGAGTCTATTTTCCTCACTTTAAAGGAAAAAAATCCTCCAATACTAAATAAAAAATATGCCAGTAAGCAATTATTTCTCAGGAACTATGAAGATTCTTGGATGCCTTTTGCCATTACAAACCTTTTATCACACAACTTCAGGAAGAAGGCAAGCAATTTTATTCAACTGTAATCAAAAAGGTATATTCATATCTTTGTAAAAATTAAAACAAAATTATTTATGAATCAAACACTAAGGAATATGCTTAATATGTTCAACAAATATAACTATGTTAGACTGCAAATGTGATTAAGGTGCCTACTTTAATCATGAACAGAATATCTTCCAGGCAATGCCATCTCAGGAGTCAATTGACTGTAATTAGAAAAGGGTCATGAATGACTATTTGTGCTAAGATTGGATAAAATAGTTCTTAAGGTTATTAACATTTGAAAGGATGAAAATGCAGATAAGAAAAGGACAAACAAAGCCATGCTACTTATCATTTAAGCTTTGGGGTTTTTCTTTGTAAGAGAGTGTAAAATGAAGAAGTGTAAGCGTACCAAGATAAAAGTGGATTTGCTAATGTCATTAACTCAACAAAATGCTTAGTACACATACAATAGGATTTATTTCTGTTAATAAATGAATGCTTTTCTTCCAGTCAGATAATCAATAAAAATACAAATAGATTCAACAGCCAATGTTCTACATATCTTCTCATTACACATTGCATTATTTTAATGGTATCAACAAAAAGAATTTAAGCAGCACAGCTTTGAGAGTTTTGAAATGACAGCAGATTTCTGAAGGTCACTGCAGCTGTTCCCTAACATTCTGTTGGCATTGATCACAGCTCAATGAAATCATGGAAGTTTCTGGAAAAAAAAAAATATAATAAAAAAAAAATGGAGTAATTAGTGCCATAGTAATTCTCTAAGAAAACAAATCAGAGTAAGGAAGAATTTCAAACTTTGAGATGACTCTCCTTAAAAGGAAAAACACAAACAGAGTATCTTTAATGTCTTTAGATGTATCTTAGTCATGTATTTTGAAACATCCACCTTTAAAGACAACAACAAAACAAATCCCCATTTTTTTAAATATAAGTCTATAAATTTATATGATTAATCATGTATTTTGTTCTTTCCTTGCTGTATGCTAAATCTGCACCCTGTATTCTGCACCTTATTTTGCTTTTATTATGTATTGTCAGATATACTGTTAAAAATCTTACTGAGCCGAATAGAAAGTTTGAATACTTTTACTATATTTAATGGAACAATTATTTGTTTTCCAACTTAAATGTCTTATGAAAGCTTACATGTAATTAAGTATAATCATTGGTCAGGTTCTCTTTTTGCAGAGTTGTTGTGGGTTAACCATGGCTGGTTGCCTGGTTCCCACCAAGCCACTCTCACGCCCCCTCCTCTACAGCAGAAAGGAAGAAGATAAGATGAAAGAGCTCGAGGACCAAGATAAGGACAGGGTGATTGCTTACCAGCTCCTGCCATGGGCAAACCAGATTCAACTTAGAGAAGTTGAATTTATTGCCAATTAATAACATAGTAGGATAGTAAGAAACAGAAAACAAAATTAAAAACACCTTCCCCTTCTCACTCCCTGCTTCTTCCCAGGTTCAGCTTCACTCCACTACTGACTCCTCTACCTCCTCTCTCCGAGTGGCACAGGGGGTGGGGAATGGCGCTTGCAGTCAGTCCATAACAGCTCCTCCCTGATGCTCCTTCCTCCTCCCACTGTTCCCCTGCTGCAGTGTGGGGTCCCTCCCACGGGCTACAGTCCTTCATGAAGTGCTCCAATGTGTGTCCTTTCCATAGGGCACAGTCCTTCAGGAAAAAGATGTTCCAGCATGGATTCCTTATGAGCTGCAGCTCCTGCCAGGAGCTTGCTGCTGTGTGGGCTCTCCACAGGCTGCAGCTTCCTTCAGGCATGTCTACTTGCTCTCGTGTGAGGTCCTGCATGGGCTGTAGTGTGGGTATCTGTTCCACTGTGGTCTTCCATGGGTTGCAGGGGGACAACGGGCTTCACCACAGTCTTCTCCAGGCACTGCAGGGAAACTTCTGCCCCAGTGTCTGCAGCACTTCCTCTCCCTCTTCTCTTGCCTTGGTGTCTGCAGGGCAGTTCTCACATTTTTCTCACTCCTTTCTCTCACTGCTGCTGTGCAGCGTTACCCTTTCTTAAATATGTTTTCACAGAGGGGTCACCAGCATCGCTGATGGGCTCAGCTTTGGCCAGTGGCAGGTCCATTTAGGAGCTGCCTGGAACTGGCTCTGTCTGACATGTGGGCAGCTTTTGGTGTCTTCTCACAGAAGCCATCCCCTCCCCATTACCTAAACCTTGACACATAAACCAAAGGCAAGTGTCTTTATTCCAATAGTAAAATGCTTCTTTCTGGAGTAATTTGAACAGTGGATAAAAGTTAGAGTCAACTTACCCCATTGTCTTAATTAAACAGATTTATGCTACAATTATTTTATTGTTGTGATCTCTCGTAAACCATTTTATCAATTCTTTTTGGGCTACATGAATTATTCAATACAATCCTAGCTGTGCTGCAGTATGGTGAACTGTTCCATAGCAGTCAAAATTTATACACTTCTCTATGGTTGATAAGACCTGTTTCCAATACTGTCATTCGTTACACTAATTAGCAACGAAAAGTCAAGAGTACAAGAATGACACAACTTGATCAACAACCGCAGAAAAAGCTTACCTAGTTTGTTGCTAGTAAATTACAATTGTTTCCAAAACAACCCCATACTGTGGATTTCTGTTCTGTTAATAAAAATACAGCCACTTGTGTAACTCAGGAGTTACCATGTTGTTGTGGTCTGACCCCAGCCAGCAACTACCATGTACCTGCTTGCTCACTCCCACCCCTGGTGGGATGGGGAGGAGAATTGGAAAAAAGGTAAAACCCATGGGCTGAGATAAGAACAGTTTAATAATTTAAATAAAGTAAAATGTAATACTAATACTAATAAATGTAATGAAAAGGGAGATAATAAAAAGAGAGAGAGGAATAAAGCTCAGGAAAGACAAATGATGCACAGTACAATTGCTCATCATCTGCTGACTGATGCCCAGCCAGTCCTCGAGCAGCGACCAGCCCTCCCCAGCCAACTCCCCCCAGTTTATATATTGGGCATGACATTCTGTGGTATGGAATATCCCTTTGGCTAGTTTGGGCCATCTGTCCTGGCCATGCTCCCTCCCAGCTTCTTGTGCACCTGCTCACTGGCGGAGCATGGGAGACTGAAAAGTCCTGGATTTAGTGCTTAGGGTAAGCACTACTCAGCAACAACTAAAGCATCAGTGTGTTATCAACATTATTCTCATACTAAATCCTAAAACATAGCACTGCACAAGCTGCTAGGAAGAAAATGAACTCTATACCAGCCAAAACCAGGACACGTGTAAGGTTAAGGAAAGCTTATGTTATGAGATGGGTTAGTTTTTCTAGAGCTTCAGACTTTTCTAACAGTTTGGTTCAATGCTGGCATGAAATCTTACGTTTTTCTCTGCACTTACATAACTACAGATGTGCCTTATATATAACGAGAGATATCTCTAATGCTTAAGAGATATGTATTCTATTCTAAGTGATCCAGAAAGAACAGATGAGAAAAACTCTTCTTGTAATGTCTTTGTCTTGCTAAGTATTGATCGGTAGCTGTGAGATAAAGGTATTCCACTAGAAGGTAAAAAAATCTACTTGGAGAGAGCTAGAACCAATTTTCTTCTGGTGCTTTTGTTTGTTTGTCTCGCGTCCTGGTTGACAGCTTTAACTGCTGAGATTTGAAATAAAGGTAACTACCTGTGATTTATGAACCTTACCTTTCATTTGATTTTCTTTCTTTTAAGTGTCTTAAACTGCTGAGCTTTAGGATGAACAGAAAATATGTTCAATAACAATATGAATTGATTTTTTTCCCAATTTTTTCTTCCTGGTAAGGAAAAGTTAGTTTTTAGTTTGTTTCACTTTGAAGTACTTTTCCCCCAGTTTTTCTGCCAAACTGAAAAATCAATTATCACAATCCTTTTTTAATGCTGCACGGAGCAGCATAGGCTTCTGGACAGTTAAAGGAAACTATAAAAAATTACCATATAAGCATCTCAAAGTTTAAGTTACATAGCACCTCATTATCAAATACAGCCAAAACAAAACAACAACAAAAAAAATGCTAAAGGTTTTTTTCCACGTGTATTCTCTTTTCCAGTGCTAAACAACATTATTTATTTTATTTTTAACAGGCATTGTAAGTCTAAGCTCTGTTCGTCTTGCTCCTCTGCATCACTTTCTGCCTTTGATCTTTTACTCAGCTTGTTACCATGTAAATAGAGAACTTGAGCATTTTGAGCTTTCCGCTTTTCACTACAAAGTTATTCTACTCATGTTTTTTCCTTGCTTATATAAAAAAAAAAAACCAGCTTTGCCCATCTCTGCAATCGAATTTTAATATATTGATTTTAAAAAATGTTTAAATTCTGCAAAGAATTGTTTTCCTGCACAGTTAAGTTTAAAAATATTCCTGTGTGTAGCGAAATTTATTTTTAGTGTACATTAACTCATACTACCTCCTTTATGCTCAGCTATGTACCATGTACTGGTATCTGTTTTAACTGTCTGGATTTATTTCTGATGAATAAAGTCTTGGAACCCTTTTCTATCAGTACAAGGCAGCATAGGAATACTGACATAAAATTCTAGGTATGTTCAATATAACTAAACTGTGGAGGTAATAATCTTACACAGATCTGTTTTATTTTTAAATTTTTTATCTCTAGCTTCTAATTTTTCTTTAATTTTTAATGTACATTTTATTTTTAAATCTAATTTTAAAGTTGGGTTTTTTTCCAAAATATTCCCAAGGTACAAAGAAGCTCACGGGATTTTTACCGGTTCTAGAAGAAGATGCACTTTTTCCAGCTCAAAGAAGCCTAAGATGTAATTTGCTGCCATTAGCAAGTAATACCTGGAACTTAGCTTTTAGAAATATTAGATATCACTTGCACATTCTTTCATCAAAAGGCACAATATCAACCTTCTGGTTTTGCTGCATTGTGGTTCACAATACTGACTTTGCTTTACCTTATTATTCAAACCTTGTATCACATAATATGTAACCAACATCACTTATTTAGAAAATACTGAATATGAAAGAGGCTTAGTGTTATGGATGTATTAAGGGAAAACATGAAATCTTTATACTTATTGTAAATTTCTAACGTCAGAATTTGATAGTTTATTTACCATGATTAGAATACTCCTCTATATTAATTAAAAAAAAAAAAAAAAGAAGCACAAGTAAGGCTGAAAGCATGGAATGGTTCATAAGAATGCTTCATTGTTTGTTAGCTCTGTAAATCTGCTGTTGCTGCTTTTCTTCATTTGTGTTTGTCACAGAAACGCTTTTGTGCATACTTTGGGTTAAAAGTAAAAATAAATTGTAAAATGTACAAGAAAATGCAAGAGTGTTTTTGAAATATAAACAGGACTCTCCCTTTAATGAGAATGAGGACTAGATATATAACTTGGCAGGTTCAAGGTAGCTGTGAGCAAAAAGCTGAAAATCACCATGTTCCTCAGTGATAATGGATTAAACGTTCAAATTTTATTAATTCAAGCCACTAAAATTCCTCCGGTTAACATCAATCTGCGTTCCAACCTACATGAGATGGAAAAAAGAAAAAAACTTTTTAACTGCATGTTGGGTGGGAGTCTTTTAAAGGATTCAGGAAAAAAGGGAACTTTGTGAATTGTTTGGCCATTAGAAGTCTCACATATTTTAAATTTGTTTAAAATATATGTGGTTGAAAAATCTATAATTGTATCTGCTCTGCAATTTTTTATCTTAATCTGAAAATGTTGCCCATAGAGCTAAAAATACGTCATTAAGGAGATTCCAGCTTCATAGTCCATTTTAATCGAAGATCACCCTAGCCTTTTCATGGAAAAAAATTACAAAGATAATTAGATACAACACTGACACAAAAGTCATAATGAAGGTGTACTTTAGTTATGAATATTCTTTCCATTCTTTCATTTGTTCACCCTGTTTGTATATATGGAAGCATGGACTTCATGCTTCAGTCCTCCCAGCTGTCTCAGATGAAGTTTAATCTTTCAGAATTTAGAGTTGTAGTTTGCCTTTGTGTCCACATAGGGGATAGAGAAGTCAGGTTCAGTTTTCTGCGTGCTTCTTTCCAGAGACTTGAAGGGGTTTTGTGACTGTATTGTATTTTCAGGTATTTATTTGCAAACTAAACTGAATCATGCAGAAAGAGCTTCTTTTGTGTTTAAAGTCAACAGCATTCATGCTTTCTATTCTAAATGTTTCAATATTTTTCTTTTCAGAATAACAAATTTTAGAAAAAAAGTTTGTTTTAGAAAACAATAGATTCAGGTAAGTGACTCTGAGTAGCTCAGATCCACCTGTAATACCAAACAACTTTATTTTTCTTCATAGCACTAGGTACTACATTATTCAAATGTAAAAAATAACTTTATAATTACAGATAGCAAGACTTTGCATGTCATGATTAAATGGCAAGAAATATGTTTCATATTCTTAAATGGAGTATTCAGACTCTGAAAGAAAGAAAAAAAAATCATGATGGTAGAGAAAAAAAAAAAAAATTCAGCTCCTGGCTGAGTCGGTTACATTTTCCTGTATCTCTACATATGCTGGTTTCTAAACATGCACATTGGGGGAGGTGTAAGGGTTACATGAAAAGGGCTGGTTAGAGACTACTGTCTCTGTGATGTGAAAAAAGCCTTTTACTGTTACAAGTATCACTCTCTTGAAGCTGATCCTAAAGGGGGAAAAAAAATGCTTCTTTTGCTTTAGAACTAATGCACATTGTAACTCAAAGTCCTCTCTAATTGCCATTTCTTCAGGCCTGACTTCCCATAGTAAAACATTTCACCCATAGGAGAAGATATATTTGGCCGCTGAAGATTTAACCATTTTCTTTAGACAGTGCCCTGTGGGAGAGACAAGGAAAGAAAAGCCTAATTTTTTACACCTAACTAATTTTCAGACGGTAAAAAGTAGATGCTGCAGCTCAAACAATAGTCTTTTCTTGCTAAATATTTTTATTTTTACAGCACAGTTTGCTGAAGCATTGTTGAAGGGGTATTTTTCATTGATTTGGCCAAAAGTAAACTGGCCCTGTAATATTTTAAAATGAAAGATTCTTCTTAAGGTTAGTTTCTAACAAGGACTTGATGCAGTAACCATCTAAGATAGTAGTTTAAGCGTATCAGCCTAACGTAGGGTATTGATTTGGAGGCTGTGTAAGATATTTACAGCACGATGAAAGCTGTAGATTGCTTTTGTGCATTTAGCAAAAACAAACCAGAAAAACTTGGACTTTTACTATGGAAATACTCCACTAATGGTTAGTCAGTGCTCTTCTTATTTAAGACAGAGAAGGTACAACACAAAAGAGAAAGCTTAATGCCCAGGATAAAATGCTATGTAAGGTATTTTTTGCTGAATAGGAATATCATGGTGTATAGTTCACTGTTTGTATTGCTTTCTTAAGCTTTTTTTTTTTTTTTTCCTTCATATTTTCTGTCCTAAATATTTAGATTTAGGACTATCGTTGACTTTACCTTTTCAATAAAAATTGTTTTTTTAATATATTTATACTGAATTTAAAAAGCAAGTAAGTGTTGTTGCATGCAAATACAGAACATCATAAGAAAGTGATAAGGGAATGCAATCTTCTTCCCACGCACACTCCCACACAGACCTGGCCAAAGGTATGACACTAAGAAAGAAGACAACTTCTGAAGAGAGAATAATCTATTAAACTCATGGGTCATAGCACAGTAATGCTTCAGGCCAGAATAATGACATTTATTTAGTGAGTAAAAAAGAATTAAGGGCTTGCTAGAGATACAAATATATTTGAAATGTACAACAGATCAGCTCATCTCCATTTCCAGCAACCAGTGTGTACCATGCCATCCTAGAGATTGAATTCATTTAGCATAATTTAAGGCACTGATATGAAGGGGCTTGATGAACTGCATAAAGTTAGGTGAATGCATCTGAATCCAAATGTAAAGAAAGATCTATACCCATTATATTGACGAAACTCCTGTCTGCCTTTGTTCTTACTCCTGGAAAGCTTCCATCAATGAGAAATGTGGAATAAAACCTTTAGAACAGCATATGTGTGCATGTGTGGGTAGAAGCACATAACCTAAAATACAGTTTTGTTTCTTTACTACATACTTATCTTTAGGTTTGACATCAGTCAGCAAAACAGAATCAAACTCCTGTAGATTTGGTCCCAAAGTTCTGTAGCAACATTTTTTAAAGATATAAAAATATATGGAAATCAAAAGAACTACTCAAAGTGGATGTTACTGTATCTTCATTGGTGCTTATCATTCAAGAAAAATATTCAAGCGTCCTACTTTTCTTCCTTAAGTCTCATGGATTTGAAGGAAAGTGGCCAAAGTGGAGAAAAAGTTAGAGAACATGACCAAATGATAAAGAGATAAGAGAAAGAGGTAGGAAAATAAAAATCATTAAAGCAGGTAAAAGCAGAAGTGTACAAAGGGAGAACACAAATTTTGCCCAAAGTATACTATTCTTTATGGTCAGGTTTGCAATAACTGAAATATAATACTTCAATATAAGAACTATAAGAGAATTACAAATACATATACAGTGATATAAGAAAATATGGTAAGAAAATTACCATAAAATGATCAAAGCAGAAGCATAATAGTCTTTTTATTCTGATATTACACAGTATATTGGGACTCATTAGGTTAAACCTTCTTCCAATATTTTTCAAATGTTATGTGGCAGAATGTATGAACTTTAGGAAGAAAGTGAGTCATATGGACACATTTCCACAGTTCCATACTGTACATACTTATGCTGTTTACCACAAGTCTAACAAAAAAGATAATAACTTCCAAGAGATATAATTTAGGTTCAATTAAAATATAATTTTTCATGTTTCTGCTATTCAATATTATAAAACAGTAGCTACCCTGGGTAGGTGGTCTGGTTTTTTTCAGGATTTGTTTTATTTTTTGTTTGTTTGTTTTTAATTGTGGCTTTTTGAGTACATTTTGCACTTTCAGAACTGACAATATAGGAATAGGCTGGATGCATTTTCTCAGATCTGATTAGGGTAATGAAAAAAAAAAATACGATTGGATTGATTTTGATTTGCAAGTTCACCTTATAAACCCCATCAAAATCATCTTTCCTGATAAGGATTTTTACTGAAAAAAAAAGTCTTACTGATATTTGATTCAGTAAAAGTGGCTGAAAGATTAATTTAAACTAATTCTAATTATCAGAGGTTTTAAAGGTTTGTCGTGTGCACAACTACAAAATTTATAAATGTTTTCAGTGAAATGTATGCTTTTGAAAAGTGTTTTTTATTATTTAATAAATTTAATTGGTTTATCATAATGTCAAATGAGATTGAAAAGCACTTATTAATAGATTTCTTCTAGTACTGGTCTTGTGATCTGTCTTGTTTTATAGGTTCATTAATGGTTTTGACATTAAACCTAGGGTATGCTTATAAAAATGCTGACAAAACAAAGACTATTTTCTGAACAAAACAGAACTGGCATATCATAGACATGAAATAGATCTGAATAATCCAGTGACTTTAAGTAACACAAACAGAAAGAAATGCAGCAGTGCAAAATCCAAATTTGTGTAATTAGAAACTAATCATGTTTCTCCTAAATCTTGTGACTTATTTAGGCTAAAATGAGAAGGGGAAGGAAGCCACTGGCAGATTTCAGAAGCACTTTGCTGTTAGTAGAGAAAGCAGCAGTGAGAGGCACTGGAGGACACCGTATCTGGAAAGCTGCATATGATTCTGGCTGCTAAGGTTCTGGGAAAGAGAATTCAAATGGGAACAGTTACAGTCAAGGGCTACTAAGATGGGTATAGAGATGAAGAACCTTTCATTTGATTAGAATAACTTGTCTTCTTTTATTTTACTAAGCAAAACCTAGAAGGGCACTGAAACACACTGGACATGGGAGAAAGCAACAATATAGGCCACACAACAATAGCAGCGTCATACTGTATGACCATAAATTGGCTATGAAAGATCTATCTTCCCAACTAGAACAAAGTCCCTACCCTTACTTGTGAGATCATGATATCTTACAAGGTGAGTGATGCAATGATTTCATTGAATTTAAAAATTATTTAAATTGAAATGTAAGTAATATATTCCATGGTGTTAGAGCAGGGACGGAAATGTGGGCTGCAAGAACTTCTGCAGTCTAATGTATTAGGAATGATAGAAAGTGATTGAATGACTCCAGTTATCCATCAACCAGGCTGTGTGCCCTAGCAGTGTGCTGCAATGATGTAATGCAAGCGTCAATCACCAGGTTCCAAGGTGCCTGTTTTCCAAGGTATTTAAGAAATATTGTATCTAAACTTGCAGAAGTAATAATGGTAAGTATCCAAGTGAGGGGAAAGCGTGGTACTGTGGGCTTGTTAACTGAAAGGGGCCTGTGACTACAGTCTCTGAAATTCTGCAGCCTTTGGGATGTAAGTAGTAAATTGTTTGCCTGAGTTTGTAGACTGCATGAAAAAGTTTCCTGAGATGTTTGAAATGCCCCTGAATCTCAGAGGATTCATCACTGATTATTCAAACATCTAAACAGCCAAACAATCGGCTCTGCCACCGCCAGCTCAGCCGGCAGTTGCTGACGCTGAACCGAGCAGTGCTGGGGCATATGTTGTGCCACTCCTGCACCCTGGCTGGGGGTGAATGCTGGAGAAAATCTACTGTTTCATAGACACAGGAGAGGTTTGCGGCCTTTCACAATGGGAGGATGGACTTCATGAGATTGCAGAGACCTTTCTCAATTATTAAAGAGAAGGTTGATAACCTACATATTATGGCGTCTCTATGCTTTGAAATAACCCACAGATTCAGACTTACCAAATTCCACAACACTCAGTCTCTCCATTGACAAACTTTGTCATAGCATTCGAATATTCAAATATGGCTTTAAGTGACTAGAAACACCAGAGGCTGAATTTCTGTCTCTCCAACACTATAGGGCTGACTACAGGAAAGAGTTACCTTGATGACTTTATCTTCTGTGTCTTCATTCCACAGGTGTAAAGTACCATCAACTCTCTCTTACCCAATGGCAAATTCATATTATGCTTCTTAGACAACAGCAGGAGAATTGATCTCTAGGTGAGAACAACAGCTGAACCAGTTGGTGCCTTCTGGGAGTCGTTCAACATATGCTTATTCATTGAAATGTTCTGCATGTTACTTACCCCCACAACAGGGGCTGGACCTCAGCCATTCACAAAGTAGATGGCAGCCACAAGCACCAGGCCATGAGCTGTATTTTCAGTATGGGCTTTTCTCAGGACACCTTCTGTTCCTTGCACTCCTGAGAAAATAACCTGTTTTCTGAACTTACAATTTTTAATGAAATAGAATTCCCCTTTTCTGTCAAATTCTGGTAATTATTCATATCATTTTCACTTTAAATGAGGAATTGGTCTGCTTCTGGGCACAGCATTCCTTTCTTAATTGGCAAACAGGAATTTATCACAATGGAATAAATTAGATTATTGCATAACATTTTAAAGCATCATTAATAGAAATACATATCCTTCCTTTTTGACACTAGTGTTATTGCCCAACTAAATATCCAAATTAATTTTCTCACTTGTATTTCTTCAAACATTATCCTTTTCATCCAGTACTACTCCTCCTTCTAACAATAACAGGTTCACCTTACATGTTAGAGAAGTGCAGCACGATCCCTGTATCTTCCATGCTCCACAGCTTTATAAAAATCCTCAGAAAACCTTTTTCCCCAAATTATCATTAAGTGATAACATTGTTGTAACTATGGTCACATTTTATTTCAGTTTTTGGATCTGTAACATGTGTCTACCATCAGTTGTATTAAATGTAGTAGGACATAGTACTGAGGCTGGAAATTCTTATGCTGGCTGCAAAACATCCATGAAACTGCAGATGGTTATATTTTCACTGATAAATTATAAACTTGAAAGAAAGGCTTTATTAGCATTTGAGGAGCTGGCAGACCTCTTCTCTGTAAAGATGGAGATCATTTGTTGGTCCCTGGGGCTAATAGTACAGTGGTAAATAAAGGATGTCAAGAACTATTCACTGGCTCTGAGATCAAAATGAGAAAGCCTAGATCACATTCATATGCCTGTACTCTCTCTTCCTCCAAAAGAAGTAGGCAGCATCAAAACTGCTGTGTGGCATGGTCCTTGTCATGTCTATTTGTGCCAAACTCTGCTTGGGCAGCGCTTGGCAGAATGCCTCACATTGGCCAGAGCTCTATGAAGAAGGACCACACCAACCATGGAGCATGCAGTCATAACAGACTATAACCATGATAACAACTACAGACCATAATTGTGGTACCATCTCAACCCTGACCCTGTTTTATTTATTTGTACAGACAGGACCTATGAAATCTGTGACAGTAGAAGAAAGGTGCTTAACATCTGCAGAATATTAATAGAACATAGGTTGATGGAAATACTGTAATGTGCTGTGAAATTAAATTTTTTTTGGTTCTTGTTTCTATGAGAACTTTGAATTTTAAAATCCTAGACATCTTTTGATGGATTCTGAGTAGTGTGCTTTTGTTAGCTATATAGGCTCCCTTTTAAGGAAGCCTCATCATTCCAGATACTTAAACTCCTGCATAAATCCCACAGAAGTACAGATGGAGTGCAGTCCCCACATGCCTGGGCCACGTAGGTAAGTGTTTCCTGCAACAGGATTCCCATGCATTATCAGTCCTGCTTTGATTTCCAGCTGTAAACTCCCCTTTCCGTGTACTTAGCAACTTTTTTAAAAGCAGGCATACTTTACATCTTGTTTAGGGATTGACACAACAGAAGTAAATTCTCCTCCAGAACGACAAAATTAGTAGCATCAACTCAGCATTAAAAGCCTATTTTAGCCTTTGAAACCAGTGGGAATTTGGAGAGTAAAATGGGACTCATGGATACAGAAGGTAGACATAACCATAAATCACATATAGTAGAGGTGTGATAGAGTAAGTGAGAATGTATCTCAAGTCCATATCAATATTAGCAAACTAGCCACATATTAGATTTTTCACTCAGAACTGAGTCGTTAAAGTAAAAGAATTTACTTCAGTTCATAAAGATATGCCTTGTGGAAAAAATAAGTTATTAGTCAGATTTTACCTTTATTGATACGTGCAGAGAAAATGCAAATGATCATTGAAGAAGCTTACTTAATTTTTTTACATTTTCATTCACAATGTATCAAGAATTGCCAAGTTTATATCTTGTAAAACTTAAAAACATCAATCCAGCTGGCATATCAATAAAAAGGTATGGCCTAGCAGGGTTTGGAAGATGACCAAGAAAACACAAACAACTCCAGTGTAAGTACAACATTACCTCTTTTAAAAAAGTATGGGTGCTTAAGCAAAACTTTTTTTTTTTTTTCCAAGCAGCAATCCAGAGAGGCACTTCAAGAGACAGCCACAATCTAAGTCCTAAATCATGTGTGATTTCCTCCAAGTTCAAGAAAAGAGAAAAGAAGTATTTTTGTTCAAGATTCATGGCCAAGGCAAACCTTTTCAGTCTGAATCCCAGATAATAGTGATAATTACTTATTTCTGTTGAATGCATGAAACATTGCAGAATTATGACCTCCTATGCAAGTCTGATATCATCAAGGTCCAGCTGGAGATTCAGTTAAGTTTTTCTTTTTGGAAGCTAATGCACTTAAAGGTATCAATTTGGCAGTAGCAAAAAGTAAGGGGAAAACTTTCTTTTCTTCTATTGTTCCTCAATATATAACATGGAAAAAACCTTATCAGATGGAACTGTAGTTCTTTTAGTAAGTATTCTGTATAAATTATTAAGTACTCTGATTTGTCATATATAGTCTCCTTTTCAGCTTTCTCTACGGCTATGAAATACTTTGTTATTTTACTTGAATTCATTGAATTATCCATAAAGTTATATAAAAAAAATTATGAACATTTGGCTTTACTTTCTCTTAACATTAAAAAATTCTTACTACTCCTTTTTCTTCATGATGAAGATAATACTTTTATTATGTGTAGGATAATTTAATCTCACATATAACATAGTAGGTGTCTTTAATGTGGTATAAATCGCTCTATGAAAATACAGTACAGTGCTGTGTAAAGGTACCAATATGAGTTTTTTTGAAATCTTTGTGTTTTTTTCCTTAAATTATCTTTGTGTAATATGAAAACTAAAAAACTTCAGCTTACATAACCTAAAGTATGTTTATTTTAGATGCAAATGCTATAACGTAGATTATGTGAACTGCTCAGTCTCAGCATAGTTTATCTCATGCAGCCTCTTAGAAATCTCAAAAAGTCAGAGGAAAGCCAAGAACCATAGGTAAGTGTTGCAGCACTACAAAACTATCACGCTGCAACAAGGCTTTCCCACACAAGGTTCCAAAAGTTCATCTACTGTCCGTGCTGTTACTCTTTCCTCCGGAGGCCAGTCAATGCTGCTTCTTGCCTCTGCTGCACCCAGGTTCCTGGCTTCTCCTCCAGCCGGCTTCTCCTCCAGCCAGCCTCTCCTCATTCAGGCCCCCTTCTTCTGTGAGCTTCTCCTGGGGCCTCTCCTTGTCTCCCCTACATCCAGGGTCCTCTTCTCATCCATCTCCTCTCTCTTCACCCAGGGCTCCTCTTCCACCATTGCTCCTTCTCTTCCAGGCTCCTCAGTGCTATTTAGCTACTTAGCAGGAACAAGCCACAGCTGTACATTATCCAAATCAGCCAACCCATTGCCCCAGAAGCAAGCCCACAACTATATATTATCAATGTTAATTAACCCTCTACAGATAAGGTACAGTTGACATCCAGGATCTCTGTGCATCAGAATCTTCAAGGGCAGAATATACAATTTACTGATGGGTAGGGAATGTAATCAGCAAAGTCTATGTCAGTGTTCTCCTTTCTCAAAAACCTTCTTTAGCTTGATATGAATTGTCCAAATCAGGATATTTTGCATAAACAATAATTTGATCATGGATTGATTACTTGGTGAAGATGTGTTTATTACTCAGAACTGTCCACATTTGAAACTCAGATGATTACTCATGCTTATAAAAATGAAAACTTGTGCAGACTACATATGCTTTAAAAGTTAAAATTTTATGCATTTAAAAATATTATGGTAGTTCTGATGTGAATAAGTTACTTTTTTTTGTTTGATATGGTGATAACTGGTAATATTTGTGCCTTGTATTGCCATTTCTGAGGAGGTTTCCTTTTCATTTATCCTTCTTTTGGTAATTCAATTCCAAATTTAAATATTTCATCAGGTTGTAGAGTCACTCTTTACACTTTTATGTCTGCTTTCCAATTCTAGTTTTCTTATTTTAATGTCAAGTGCATGTGAATAGAAATGAGATCACTTCATCTGTTTCCTCTCATTTGAAGTAATGTGTAGACAAGTCCTGGCTAAACTGGGCAAGAGTCTTTTAACAGAAAAGATGGGGGGGGAAAACCTGACTGCCACTAAAAGCAGAATAAGAAACATACACATTCCTTTACATTTGTTTAGCAGCAGAAAGCCAGAGATAGAATAATTCTAAAAGAGGATTGAAGAGACATAAGCTGAAAGCAAATGAGTGGTTTGGCTTACAGACTGACCAGACTACAAATATTAATATGCCCTAGTGATTCCAATGGCATTTAGGCAAATCACATCTAATAATCACATCGTAACCTTACCTTTCAGGAATCATTGACAGCACACCCTCCAGAAAATCTGGCAAACTAGTTGAGAACAAAGGTATATCTAGGGGGGCAGCTCAGCAGTGTTTTGAGACCAATGTTACTATCTACAGGGAGAGCCTGCAAACCTGCTTTCTTGACCGCCGGACCTGTAAATTCCTACGCACGGCTTCTAGCCTGACACACACCATAACGTGCCCGAACATGGTTTTCTGCCAGTTTGTGCAGTCTGTAAGGAGTGCAGCTGTGTGGTGAGGATGCAGATATGATGTGCTGCACAGCATCTTTCAGTTACACACTCCCTCAGTGGCTGATAAATAGACAAAAAGTTACATGTCTCTAAATATAACAGGCCAGGGGTGACTTGCACAGGGTTTTGAGGCCAAGACAGGATGGCATCACTTGCAGCCAGGTGCCTACACTCTTTTCCCTTTAGAGCTGTATTCGGTCTCCGCCCAGCCAGGGCCAGGGCAATGTCTGGGGGCACCCTGGGCATCCCCCTGGCCAAGCTTTCACTGGTACCATGCTGAGAACAGCAATATAGAAATGCCAGTAATCTTACACAGCTGTTTTATTTTATGGTGTGTCTATATTTATGGTAAAACCATAAATCAGGGAAAATTACAGTATTATACCCTTTTCACCTTCTATTAGAGTTCAGTGTTCCCCTAATAGGAAATCAGTTCCTCCAGAGAGAAGGAGCTGATCCTAGATTGATTTCTGAAATACTCTCGAGCTTCTAGGATTTAAGAGGAGATGGAAAACTGATTTGTGTTTCACATGCTACATTCACTTGTGGAACAGGTCTTTGGCTGCACTAATCTAGTATTTCTCCATTACAGTAATGTGTATGAAGCCTGATTTACATTAGGTTTTTGTCATATAATTCTCTTTTAACTCCCGAGACCATAGGAGACATAGTGATATCCCTTACTTACTTTTGGTGTGAACACATGAGATGTTTGAAACCTGTTTCTTAATGCTTCCCTCTCTGCCCTGCGAATGACCTCATTTCTGAATATCCCAATGAAGAGGGATAGCATTTTCAAGGCAGGAAGCAGGAGGTATTGCTCTATTCTACCATCCCTGCTATATAAATAAAATACGATTAAATTGATGGCAAAGTTTCACTGTTAAAATGATCATTCCTGAGAGAAACAGAATAATGAGAGTTTCTTTTAACAGATATTCAGGTGAAGTTTGTATATTCAGGAAACACCTTGTAGACTGCATAAGGCCAATATTTGTAGTATTTGTCAGCTCACTATTTGATTTAACCTGCCTGGTAAGCATCAGTTTATTGTTTCTTAAGAACATTTTAAAAACTGTACTAATTGTGAAGATGGCTTCAGTCTTTTGAAGTTATTAAAATGGTCAAATCAATTTCATCTGTAACCCTGGCCTTTCTGAAATATATTATGTCAGGTCTATTCCAGGTCATTTGCTTAGTTAAGTTATGGTCTTTCTTGCTCCTTTTATGATTATGTAGAAGCATAAAATTAATTTTAATTAGACCTAGTAAGCTGTACAGTCTGAATTCCAGAGTTCTAAAGCTCACTGAAAAACAGGAGGTTAGAGGATATAAAAATTAGGCCTTGTTCAATGTCAGGAGGGTATGAATTCACATATGGATTCCCATTTATGACAACTGACTTTGTGCAGCATGTCTCAGTGTGAAAATGACAACATACTGCTTTCATACAGTCTCTTAAAAATGAATGAGATTCTGTAGATAATTCTCCTGGGAGTTTCACCTTTTTTATTGACATAAACAAATGGGAACAGTTTATATCCTGCTACCTCTATTTCAATAGCTTTAACAATGCGGTAAAGTATAGAATCTGTGGTTTTTTTAGCATGCAATAAATATCTCCTTGATTGAGAAGTACAATTTTCAGAAAATCTTATCTTTTTGTTCCTTTTCACCAAAGAACAAAGGAGTAAAGATTGTACTATTGTGTATTGCCTCCTGAAAATACTGCATACAAATGTTTTTCCCCTTGAGGTATTAAGATGTCAACACAGATACGAAGCGAACTTGCATTCTCTACATTTAGTAAAAAGCTTAGTTATTACTTGAGTTCCTAAAAATTCTTCTGAGTTTTCCCAGTGACATGACGTGATGACTAGTAACTGAAAAATGACTAAACACCATAGGAATTGGTCCTTCAGATATGTTTTTCTTGTATCCAATAGAAACCTCTATACCACAAGATTTCTTGTCTATTATCACAATATTTCTCCATTTCTCTCTCTGTGAACAGGTCATTTTGATGACATACTTCTCTATGTGAATTTCATTCCAGTAGCATAAATGGGAAAAAGATCCAATACATAGCAAGACATTTTCTCGCTATATTGAATAACTCAGCAAGCAAACTGCTTTTTCTTTCCATTTCTGTACATCTTAAACCATGAAAAGAAATTCCAGGATCTGTTCTTTGCCTGTTGCTATCTATTTTATTCTTTTAAATAGAGTTATTTATCCATATAAAGAAATACACCATCATCCCTATTCATTTTGAGAATATAAGAGAATTCCCGGGCTGGCCTCAGCTATTTGGCCACTAGTTAAACAAAACATGTTTCCAAAGATTGAAAAAAAAAAAAAAAAAAGTTTGAAAGCTGCAAGTACTGCCACCAACAATTTATTAAGTAAAACTGTAAAGAACACTAACATTATTGATACTTCCAGCAGCATTTCAAAAGAAAGTAGTTTGGAAAGTAATTCCTGAAGTTGGTGAATGTTAAGTACCTTCTGAGAATACCCGCTGGATAGACATTCAGATTAGAAATGCAGAGGAATGTCTTGTTTATGAACATCACCTGTCTGAATATGAAGTCCTTCTCAGTCTCTTTAAAAATGGGAGTTTGAAGAATATATATTGAGATGGGTAATTAATCTTTTACAGCTGTAATTACAAAGCATGCAATTAAGAGCTGCACCCATCATTTGTAGATGTGTTTGTAAACTGCTACATACACGTTGCTAAATTGTAACAGGTACATCTTTCCAGTTGCAGTTTGGTTTAGAAAAATCTAATTTTAAATGAATTTTTAATTTTTCAAGAAATTTAATTTTATCCAGTACATTTGCTATTGAGAGCTATTTCCTGAATATTATTTTTGCAGATAATTGCATCCCTTATAGCAGTATGGGGTAAAGAAAAAAACCATTAGAGCAAAAGAAGACAACCACCTCATGAATGAGGAAATACCATAGCCAAACCTTATAGGCTTAAGCCCCTTCTTATGCCTCTATATATGTAAACAGCTGTCAAGAAAGGCAACCTCTTTCTCACTGTCCAACTAGCGGAAGAATTATCTCTCAACCTTCTATCTCTTTCACATCAGTTGACATCATTCTGCTTGCAACATAAAGACAATGGTGACCACCAACACTCATTTAGGTCAGTGTTTCTGTAGAAACTGTCTGCAATGGGTGGAAAACCAAAGAAAAGCACTTTCTCTAGCTGCTGGCAAAATGAGCAATTAGTCAAAGATTGACATCTTTGGGTAAGCTGTTGTCTAACATGGACTTCCATTAAAAGGGATACAACAAAGTGATGCACAGATATTAGTGAGGAAAAGATGTATTTGAATTTATATAAATTTACTTCTTGATATTCTGGATGGTTATCTTTTGTATAGACGTTGTAAAGTATGACAAAATAGATCCCTTCTCATTACTTTCCCTGATTAGAAACCAGACGGCCCAAAGCCAAGCCATGAGCAATTTATGGACGTTTTCAGCCATTCTACAAACTTTAAGTAAAGTTGAAGTCTTTGGGAATTTTCTGAGTCTGTGGAATTGCTGAAGCAATATTTGTTAAATATCACTTAACCTATCTCTTTCTTTTTCCGTGGATGCTGTTTCAATGGAAATGCATTCTTTTGGATCCAGATATCTTGACCACCTAATATCTGCTTACCTATTGTGTAAACTTTCTACCTTTTCTTGGAATGAATATCATGAGTTAGGGGTATGTGAAACCTAAGAGGAGAATTTTCTAACTGAAGTCCTCTGAATCATCCTTTAGAAAGATGCCCTTAGCCTGTTGGGTGTTTAATGTTAGATAGTCTGAATTCTGTTCTATGTTAAACATGCCACTACTCAGGGTAATAAGAATTTTCATCCACTTTTTGCAGGAAAAAAGGGAATGCACTGTCAAGCCGATGAGTCCGTACCAGGATCTAGGCCTAAATCATGCTTTAATGACATCAAGCCATCAGTTTATCTCCTGGATGTTGTAAGGTAGGACATTAAATAGCTATTGCTATTCCTTCCCTGAAAGAATGATCAATATCAAATATGATGGATAGTGCTAGGCAGAGAAAGAGTGGTCCTGGTTGTGAAAGATGCTGATTACATTTTGCCCTGTGGGGCAAACTTTCATTTCACAAAAGTGCTAATACAAAACATCCCTTTCACTTGATCAGCACTTATATGAAAGCTTCTGTTCTCTGACTTGCAGCTTTAAAAAATATGGCATGGAAACTCTTCACTTATCTCACTGTCAGTACTGTTTCTGGCTTCAAAGCTGTTTATAGCCATGCTGTGTTGAAGAAGGCTACTCTCACATTGCCTAAGCCATTGTCCCAACTCCGTGGCCTAAAAGAAATCCCCCTGTTTTTAATCCTGCTAGCTATTTCTCTGCTATTTACTTTTCCCTTTTCTGTAACTCAACCTAGGGACCATGCACAGTTCCCTAATCTTCAATGTCTTTGTTTAAATAATGCTGTGTGTTGCTGTTAACTGAGATGTAGCTCAGCATACTGCATAGCCTTATTTATTAAATTACTATGATTATTTCTTCATCTTGACATCAAAAAAGAAATTATGCCTCTTTGCATATTTCTGTATGACCATGAAATATCTGAAAATAAAGGACAATAAAATTGTTTTTTCTTCTTTTGTGTCAGAATGAAGCTAATGTACTTTTCCAGCTCTCTCCATTGCAGGAAAGCCATTCATGGTTCACTGCTCTAACATTATTCAACGTGCATTGAAAGCTGTTTCAAAGGGATGAAGTGAAAAATGTCTTGTGTTTTTACCTGAAACACAGCATCTTACAGTTTTCCTCCATGCTTTCCAAATCAGAAATCAGGTAGGAGGGAAATGGGTCAAAAGTGAGCTTCACAAAAAAAAGAAAGAAAACTAGCAAAACTTTGACAGATATATTTTAGACTTGACTCTGTTTTTGATAATTTAGAATCCTTTATTTAGTCATTTATTTACCATAGTCTTACTTACAGACACATATTTATAGAAATACTCATCGTGAGATGGTGGTAAATATCTCTTTAAAACAAAAAAGAAACTTTAAATAGCTTGTAGAACCAAAGCATCATATTGTAATATTGTTTAATAATTAACACTTAGAAATTTAGCTGGCTTACTTCATCCTGTCACAATTGCATCTTTCAAGATTTCTGCAGCTGACATGATTTCTGACCATATGGAATCAAAACATCAATACCTTTTAATGTTTGCAGGTATATTTTTTATAAAATCTTCCTCTGAGTATAACTAAGAAAAATAAGTGTTGCAGAGAGGTGTTGTAGCATAATTTTATTTTTTTTAAAAGTCTCTTAATGTTATAATTACGTTGTTGGCTATTGTGAAGCTCCAGAGTAGGAAATTAACACACAAAGTACCCTATTTCATATGGTGCCTATTTCGTGTAGTTTACTCTGGCCAGCAGCATAGACCTGACAGACATGTGGTGGGGAATTAAACCTCTCATATTCTACATCTGTCTCATCTAACTTCTTCCTTACAATCTGCTCCCGTTCTCACTTTCACCTGATGTCCTTACACCCTTCCTTTCTGAAATTAGTGATTATTTCTCTCATCATTGTGCATATGACTAAGCATTTTCATTTCACAGACAGTGAGAAAGAAAATCAACCCTGAAGTTTACATTCCCTTAGAATTTCTGTTAATTCTTCAGCTGAAAAAGATGACTTTTTAAAGCCCTGACATCACCATGCAAATTTTATGCTAGGGCCTTTGGAGGAAGAGTCACTGGTAAGCATCTCTCCAGGTTCTGTTGCTGCTTTTCAGCATATTCTTGGTACCACAGCACACCAACACTTCATAGTTGTGAGTGCTGCTTATAGCAATGCCTTGTTTGGGTCTGCCATTTTCTCTTGCAAAGTTTCAGGCAACAGGAAGGTAAAATGCCATGTTGACAGCAAAATGCTTACCTGATGGTTCTGATCTGCTGCAGACATGACATTGGCAAACAGCAGCAACGTGATCCAATGGATGGCATTTCATGAGCGCTATGCCATACAGACATACCTTTGGTTCTCTTGATTTCCATTCCTTTCCTTCTCCTCTTGCTTGAGCTAAGACAGTGTTCTATCTTCAGAAATGGAAATCCTTTTACATCAAAGAGCTTGCAAACTGGGACTATATAGGCATAAAGTGTGAAAATATCCCTGTAGCATGTGGCATAGGACAATAATTCCAGCAAAGAAAAATAAATTGTGATATTTTATAGCTCCGGGCAGTGAAATCATGATTGCAATTTTGAAAAGTTAAAACAGAAAAGCAAAGCAAATCTGACTTAAAATATAGGATGCAAACAATGATGTAAACAGCAAAAATCATAGTGTTTCTTCACAGTTTTCTAGAACAGCTTCTTTTATTATTTGATAATGTGTCCAAGGATATGTTATCAGCTTGTTTATTCATTCTGCTGCTGAAACAAGCAAATAGGTCAGGGGAAAATCTCCTGGAGACAGAGCTTCCTTGAAGTCCTGCAATGTAGATGCCAGGCAACTTCATGCTGAATCATACAGTCTAATTAATGATCAATATTGTTGATGTATTCTTAGGCAGCACACTTACCCTATGACAATTTTGCACAAATGCCAGGAAAATCTCATACAGAAATCAGTTCAATACTCTATTTCCTAGATCCCATCATTATATCATGTATAACAAGTCTGACATCATCTTAGCAATAGTTATCACACAATTTGATCTGAGATGTGCAGGGTCTCCATTACAATTAGAATATCTAGCATGCATAGTGAATGTTTACTTCAACATGTCATTTAATGAGCTCTAAATCGAATATGAGTAAAGAATAAGAAAAACCTGATTGCTATGATACTTTGACCCATTCCATAATGTTTATATCCAGGTAATATACCTAAGCTCAAACAATAGCCAAAATTCAATATAATTTAAAAAATCTCATGACAACATAATTTTCTTCAGATAAAGACTTAATAGAAGCATGGATAAAACTTAATTTTTAGCATATTCCTAATATTAATCATCAATGTTATAGCACCTAAGACTTCCAGCTTCTCTCTTTCATTTAAGGGTCTGAGAGCTCGTTACTGGTTTAAGAGCCCAGACATCTTTATAAGGTAAACAAATGTTACCTTCATTCAATAGGAACATTGACAGAATATTACCTTCTAGGAAAGCCACTGAAAAACTGTTCCAAACTCTGCTGCTCCTCTCCCTATTTATATTCCTTCATATTTTAACTATCCCAGAATTATTGCTTAGAAATTGGGAAAGTTTCAGCCAGTCAGAATTTGGGAATGCTGTTACATTTTTACCTGATTCACCCTTACCACTCAGTATGTATACTTATTTCTTAGTCACTCATTTTGTTGCGCTTATATTTGCATAATGATAGCACAGTTCTATCTTAGTAATTTAGCATAGTATGCAAATTCCCATACTCTGAATTACAGGCAGCCATTATTAGCGAAGCAAAGTAAAGAGATTTATATTAATCAATATGTTGCTCTTTCTCAGTTACTTTATTGCAGTTATCTAAATCTTATAACTCTGATTATCGAAGGGAAGAAAGACTTTTTAGAAAACTGAGCTGCAGTGAATTGAAGTTTTGAAATTGCCACATTATTTATTGACCATGCTTTTGTGGACCATGTGGTCTCACAGATTTTATCATAAATATTATACAGGTGAGAAAAAATTATAATAGGTAAAGACTGTACAATAATCTGGGTAAAGGTACCATTGTATAAACATTTGTAAGATAAAACATGTTGTGCGAGTCTATAATTCATCTTAGCCTCCTCCATAAAGCAAACATTTTCTCTTAAATCTGCAGTTTGGTGATACTTGACATTTGAAATATAGAAAGATAAAATGTTCTCAAGGAGGCATATCTATTGAAAGATAATATTTATGGCATTAGAAACGTAGGGCCATATTTCTCAATATTATAGACTATCTCCACTTTGTTGACTCTGAAAGAATGACAGCCATTTACAGAGGGTCTAAAGAAATTTGTCCAAGATATGTAAGATAAGTAAGAAGCTTAACTGTAGAGAACTCCAGCTCTTGATTGTGTAGGCACATTTTCAACGTTTGGCCTATCAGTTCTGGGAGAGATTTAAGAATGTACATTTGATCTTAAATGATTCATCCTCCACTTCGGGAACGCTTAGGATGATATAACTGAGAGAAAATATGTCACATAAAATAACAAACACAATTTTTCTGCATAAGAAGACAAATCCTCTCCTTTGCCTTGTCTTCAGAACAGCTGCAGCCTAGTGGCTAGGATGATCCTTGGAGAGGTGAGGTACCCATGTCAGTGGAAGATTACAGCCAGTTTACATCAAGAGCTGATTTGGCCATTAGGATGCCAAAAGTTGTTTTGGTGTTATGCATTGTGCCATACACCCCTTGCTATGTTTAGTGTTTCCTCTCCTTTTCTCATACTGGGGTAGCTTTTACCTTGGGGATAGTAAGATTCTTCCCCACCTGTCGTGTTGAGACAGACACGAGACACAAAGAGTTGTGCATGAAAACCAAAAGGCCAAAAAGGGGGATTTATTGTTCTAACAAGCCTTTTTATACATATCTTGAGAATAGGTGTCTATACATGATTGGTTCACTCACAGACCATCAGTTCATGATTGGATGGCCATGTCTTTGCTACATCTTTAACACCCTTCTTCTACTTGCGCATCTGGCAGTTTTCTTATCTTGTCAGCTCAGCTCTTCTC
>JAVJGI010000040.1:64739279-64778012 GCA_035590275.1 Ibycter americanus
AGGGGACATAGCCAGGACAGCTGACCCAAAGTGACCGATGGGATATTCCATACCATATGATGTCTGCTCAGATATAAAAACTAAGAGAAAGGAGGAGGAAGGAGCTGCTCTTCTGGAGCAGCCACTGGGCATACTGAATCCCTGCTTCCCAGGAAGTGGCCACACATCACCTGCTGATGGGAAGTAGAGAATAACATCTTTTGTTTTCCTTCCCTTCTGTGCACATTTCTTCATTGCTATATCTTCATTGCTTTTGCTTCATCTTGACCCACAAGGTTTATTTTCTTCTTATTTCCCCCCACCCTGTTCTGCTGAGGAGGGGAGTGATAGAGCAGCTTGGTGGGCACCTGGTGTCCAGCCAAGGTCAACCCACCACAATCTACCTCTCTCTTATGTACTTTCTTGAAAGAACTGCTAAGCTTTCACTTCTAGGACAAAGTTGAAGTTTACCCTTCCTATCCAGTGTTTTGTATGGTTTGTACAATCCCTTGAAGAAATTAGGGTTGGTTTTTTTCTTCCCTTCTGAATTACTGTTCCTTACACAACTTCTTTCCTTTTGCAGATAATATTTTCACTGTTTCGATGTGATAAAATATCGGTCCAGGAAGATTTGATAGATACATTTTTATAAATACATTTGTATTTCTGTTTATAAAGTGCTGATGAAAAACGTTTGCAAATAATTAACCAGAAGAATCAGGCTGTGGTGTGAAATCAAGTCTTAAAGAATAATCAGACTACATAACCTATTTTGTGGGTATCTAGAAACTGGATGTCAATCCAAATTCCAATAAGCTTTTGGATGAACAGGCAGGAAATTTACTTTACTATAAGTTTACATTGATTCCTTTGGAATGTCTCCCAAATTTGGGATATTTGAAGACATCTTTCAGCAAAACAGGTTGGTATTGCTGCCTTTTATTTCATCAAATTGTCTCATGATAGACTGGAGATTGTCTTGTCTAACTATGAATATATTGAAAACTGTAACTAGGTTCCACTAAGGACAGCATGAAATACATATGTTGTGACTATACTAATGATAGTAACAGCAGTGGTCCCTACACTAATATTCAAAACTCTTTTAAACAGTGTCTTTGCTCACCAGAAAAAATGTGTTCTGACTCTGTTCAAAAGTTGATAGCAATGGACAAGACATAAATTGCAGATGGCTGGCTATATATTTTTGTCTTTTACAGGTGCCAGGCTCTTCCAGATATTTTTTAAGGCTGTATATTGTAAATCTGACTTCCTTCATTCCCCTTAAGTCTGGAATGGCACAGCTTTACCACTAATTAAACAAGGATGTGCATTGGACTCTCTTTTCACAAAGATGTTAACTTTTCTGCTGCATATTAACTTCCTTTTTTTGTTATTTTTTTACCCCTCCAGAACCTTATGAACAAAAGAGTCATTAAAATTACTAGAAGACAGATTCTGAATAGACTACTAATGTATTGTTTTCACAATAAGTAGTACATAGCATAAAACCACAAAACAATAAGCTCTCTGCTTTACTTTTCCCCAGAAAGCTTTCTTATATTCCCTTTAGCCCACTTATTTTCAGCTTTATACCAAAGTGAGCAGATTGCTCACTGCAATACATGTCTATGTTCTCTCTCATCAGTTAAGCTTAGTGTCTTTCTTCCCCCTTGCTACCTACAATTGTACATTTCTAATTCAGTTTGTACTTGTATCCCAAGCCCAGTCTGGAAAAACAAAACTTTGCTAGCCTAGGGGATACCAGTCTGGGGTTGGGCATCCCACTGTTCCTCTGGTGCCTCAGCACTACTGATTTCATCATCTTCACTCTTGCATCTGCTATGTTTCCTGACTTTGTTGGTACTGCTTTTGTCAGTCTGACTTTGGACATGTAGCAAGATGTTATCATCACATTAAACTAAGGAACATATAGACATTCTATTCCAATACGGTAATCTTATGGTAAACAAATGAATTTACACAGGACTGAAGTTAATCTTCATTCTTAGCATATATATGTGTATGTATGTCTGTACACATGCACATTTTAAGGATTATTTTTAAGCTAATTTTATTTTTGAGTAATTAGAAAGCAATTGTTTGCCAAATCACTTTTTTTTTCCCCTGGGTAAATGCCTTTGAATATATGTTCAGCAGTGAAAAAGATAACTATTTCTGCTGCATAAAAATTGTCATGAAATAACACACAAAATCACATAGCTAGAACACTGGAAAGAACTCAATTAGAGCTTTTAAAATGTTTTTAAAACATGTCTCCATTGAAGTATGCTGTTTTGCAGAACAGATCTTCAAAAGATACTGGTTTTGATGGTAGTTTCTTTAGATTGTTTCCTCAGATCTGAATGAGACTAATCAAATTAATCCATCCTCTTTTTCCCCTCTATTTCTTTTTTTCCTTTTGTAACTGAGAGCAATTGACTGAAATCTGGGTTCAAAGTTCAGAGCTTTGCTTCATATTAGATGAAGACTGGCCTTAAGCAGGATGTCCCAGAGACAATCATCTTCTCCAGGATAGAGATTTGTAGATCTCCTTGATCTGGTGAAAACCTCAAAGAGATTGATCACTAAAAACAAGACATGATTGCTGTTTTCCAGCCAGCAGCTCACAGGAAATTAACAGTGCCATGCTTTCCTATCAATATAATAGAAATGTTTGCCCACTGCACCAGACTGTGATAAGAATAAATTAAATATTGCAGAGCTGAATATAACAGAGAAGTCTATATTTAGTTATTATTTTTCAAGTTATTGCTAGAAGACTGTGCTTGGAACACAATACTGGGTAATAAGCATTCCTCAGGATCAAGCCAGTAAGCCACTATCAAATTAGGAAACACCCACCGTGCACCATTCCAAACATCTCCATAAGTGTGACTCATATGCAATCTCTGCTGATGCTCATACCACTTGCTTCCTTGAAACTCATCTCTGCTAGGAGATATCTATCTTTCCTGATCACAGAAAATGTCACAGTGAATTTCAAAACAGATTTCCAGGTATGCAGAACCTACATTGAGCCAAATAAGAGGAGTGAGTGAGGCAGAAGTTAATTTCTGTCACTGTCCCAAACGAATTATCCCCTACCCCAAAAAAATTAAAATTCTTCCACCAGAAAAACACAGATGAGGAATCTCTAGAAAATCACTTTTATTTTGTAAGGATAAAAGCTTGGAAATAAAATCTATGATAACTTCATAATAAACTTTTCAGACCCATAAGTATTTATTTTCTGGGACAGTGTTCACTAGAGGCATGCCACTGATGACAATGTATAGCTCCTGATGCTGAACACTGTGTTTACATTAGCATATGTCCGATTGGGCTAGAAGGGAGGTCAATAAATGAGCAGGAACCAGTAGAGCAGTGGTACAGTTGAAGATAGCAGTAACTGTTTCATAGAAACAATAGATGAATACCCAATACTCAGATTGCCAACATCTAGACCAGCTAGTCCAGATATATGAATATTACTTGTTTTAACTATAACAGTATCAAATCTAAAACTCAGTAAAACAGTAAACTCTCAAAGATTATTAAAAAATATAAATAACTTTCTTTTTGTGTTTTTAAACACTACAAGTTAGAAAGTGTCATCTTCCTTCTTTCTTCATAAAGGTTTTTGTGCAGACAAGAATTAAGAAGTAAATAAGTAAGATTGATCAACATTGCAATTATTCTTTTCCCTACTGGAATTAAAATTCTATTAAACTCATTTCAGATCTGATCTACAATGGCAAAAAAATGGAAACACAAATTTCAAATCTAACTCTATTAAGGTTAAATAATATTAACTTGCTTCTTCAGAAAGGGGAAAAATAGCTTATTCTTCTAGTACACACTATAAATGTATTTCACCTCAGCTGCTGCTCTTGTAGTAATAAATTACCAGAAAAATAATAAGCATAATTCTGTTAAAAAGTAGTCACTTTCCTTTTTAGTTATAAAGAAGGACTTAGATTTTTTTTCAGGTTTTCAACATGTGCTTTCAGTGGAGTTCAGTTTACAACTCATAATTGAATTTGTCTCAAAGTATTAGTCACCGACATTGCATCAGTGATAGGAAAATTAGTAGTCTTTCTCAACACCATATTTGTCCCATTGTTAACAGTCTTGCCGATATAAATTCTGCTCACTCCAGCTCTGTGACATTACACTAAAATGCTTGAAGCTCTATTTGCACTGTTGGTAACACTGGGGTAGAAAAACTATGACTGAAGAATAGGTATTAAAATTAGCACGATAGATAAAGCCACAGCTTTAAAATTATGGGCATCTTCCTATAAATCTAATCCTATTGTAAAAGTTCATACATTTGCTTTTCAGTTCTAGATGCCATTATATTTCTTTGAACATTCCTGTACATGTTTCTTTCTTCACAGATGCAACTGTAATTCATTTATTGTTTGAGAAGCAAACAAACAGGAGGTAAGTATTTCAACTGCTGCAGTTATGGACAGCTTGAGACTTTGTTCAAGCAGTCAAGTAAGCATAGTTAAGAAATGGCAATATTTTGTACACTAAGTTGAAAAATAAATAGAGTATATTTTTAAATTGTTTATTCATCATATTATTTACTCTTCATAACAGACAATGGACTAGCAGTCTCTGTCCAGGCTAATTTTTCCACACAGAACATCCTTGAGACTACAGAAATGACTTTTGTATAACAGAGAATTATTTCCCTGTTCTTTTAATAGCTGCACATCTCACCAGCCCTTAAGAGAAGGAGGAGGGCTCTGACTTCCTTCTAAGTCAAAAGATTCAGAATTTGTTTCTGCTTTTTCCGTTCCAGACTGAATAATATCAACATAGCAGCTGATAAAATGGTTGTGATAATGCCCATTTTACAGCCCAGCTTGTGGGAAACCATGAATTCCCCGAGCAAGTAAGTTTGACCTGTATGCTTTCACACGTCCTTTCAAACAGAAAGAATATACACACATACATATGTGGGGGAAAAAAAATACAATAAATTATTAAATTGGTGTCTGATATCTACAGGGGATTTCAGCTGATTGGCAAGGTGCCATAAACACTGGAGAAAAAAAAAATGGAAATTAAATCAGCCAGATGGGCTTAGTAGTCTAATGTACATTTTATGCCTCAGTCTTTTCATGTCACCACAGTTAATACTACTGCAATGATACCACAACAGAATGATCTTTACCATTGCTGAATGACTGGCTGTACTGTTATCTGCCCATAAAAGATTTGAACTTTCATTTCTTCTCACTAAAAGAAGTATCCTTTAGCAAAGTAGCATTCCTTGCACTTAATTTTTTGCCATCTGAAAGTAATCTGTCTTTCAAATGTCATCTCTGTTTATCCGCAATAGAGAATCAGAACTTCTCTAACAGTAAGAAAATACTGCAATTTAACTTTACTTTGAGACTTCTAATGCTTCTGTCTTAAAATAAATTAATATTGCTAGGCATGTTAAAGCATTTTTTAATGACTACTTAATGAAATATGCCTCTATCAACACATGCATATTAGTTGCTAATTGAACATTAATAGAATTTAATCTTTACAATATGATAGTTATTGTTAGACAATTTCAGGTGTTTGGGGTTTTCTATAAGAATTTTCTCCTTGATTTGTATAGTAATAAAATCTAAATGTGGCATTTGGTCAAAGAAAGGCCTGATGGTCTAATGACATCTCATATTCATATCAATGTGCATTTGTATCACTCATGTGTTACAGGAAGACCCTATAGAGTATGACAACACAGACTTACCAACAGTTTATTGTGTTATGTTTTCATCAGGCCAGTAACAATTTGACCTGAATTATACTTGAAAGCTAGCCTGTCTTAATCAGCTTAGCAGAAATGTACTATCTATTGAATATACAGCTTAGGTTAGTTAAACATATGGCTGTGAGCAACACAGAGTGGTATTTTAAAACATGGTCCTTAGTATTCATAAAATTTTGCTCATAACGTTCAGAGCCATGACCTGTCATTATTACATTTGCTATTCACAGACTATTTCAACTTGTTTGTTTGGGGGTACAATGACTTTTAAGCTTATGTATTCATCCTGTTGCATGAGAATAATTCTTGTAATTCCTAATAATATTCCTGGGAGGTACTCATACAAATCCTTAATGAATTAAGAATAAAGAAAGGGCAGTATAAATAGAAAGGACATTGAAGGCAACGAACACTTTTGGTATAAAAGAATAAAAGTCAGATTTTGGTGCCCAGTGGTCAATTAGTGAACTTAATAGCATGTCACTTTATGCACACATAAAATTGTCATGATTTTCACCAGTATTTCCTCTTGGATCCAATACTACAGGATTGTTAAAAACATAATTAAAATAGTTTTAGAATAATGCATGGAAGATATCACCAAAATGTCACTGGCAGAGTTTATCTGTTATTTATACTCTGGACAGTTCTTACCTTCTCATCTCTGGAAACACATTCCCTAATAATTCTACCTTTTTCTCTTCGAAACATAAGGAGAAACCAAGTGACCTTTCAGCTACTGTAAATGTCATTATGAGCTGTGATGTGAACAAGAAGAAAGTGAAAGTTTATTGATTCAATCCTATAAATGTCTAGCAGACATCCAATGTAAATAAAAGAGGAGTGGAATTTCAAGAACTCTTCACAATGACCTGACTTTTACTCCTGTCAAATAGACACATACATGACCTGCCCAAAGTAATTAGCAGACCCAGCACCTCACTTGTCTTACAAATGACCTTCATTTTTATTAAACATTTATATTTTACATGTATATTAACATGAAAAAAGTTCCTATATATAATAGCCACAATAACACTACACCAGAACTGTTCCAGTTTTAGGTGGGTGTTTTTTGTACTTGGGTTTTAGCATCACTAAGTGGGGGACAGATGACAAATAAAAATGTTACATGATTCATTATCTCAGGAGAAAAAAAACCAAAAACAAAAAACCAAAAAACCCCAACAAAACAGAATGGCATTTCTTGCTTTGCTTAATGGTCTGCCTATTCTGTGGAAAACAGCTGGACTTTGACAAAAAATGAGTGCCCCTTTGCTGTGTATGCAATCTTTGTAGATGAGGTGGAATTTGTGAAATTATGCTAATCACTAGCAAAATAAGCATTTGACTGACAATAGAATATGTTTGGGTGAAAGGGAGAGGAGCTGGGAGTTTTCCTCAACATGTTCAGACTGGCGTATATAATTGACTCCCATTAATTGCCTGTGACAAATATTTTGATTCCATCAGGATCATTACATATATTTTTCATTTAATTGTTGTTAAATGTTAATTGGTCTACAAGAAAATCCATTATCATATTTCATTTGTCAAGGACAGCAATGAAATTTATGTATTAATGCTATCAAATCCAAGAAGAAGAAGTTATTAATGTTTTATCTTAATTAAAACACAATTTCAGTGCTTTAGAATTCAGTATGCTACTTCCTGTATCAGTGGTATTACAGACTGTGTAGCGTCTTCTTGTTTCCCATTTGCTATGCAATCTGAGATGAAGATTGACTATGAAAGGTACAGGATGCCACAGGCTTTACGTGGTTATAAATCTAATTGATGTCAAAATGGTTAAAGTGTTGGATAATGACTTTGGAATATTAATGACTGTCTCATTAGAAAGATTAATAGTATATAAACTAGATTTTCATTTTGGTTCTAACATTGATACGGAGAACTATAGTGAAAGCACATAGACATGCTCAATTATCGTACTTCTCTTAATTACAAAATCAATTGCACGGAGCAAAAAAGGAAAGTGCTGTTTGTGTGCAGTAGATATCTGGGTTAAACATCATCCCAAATACAAAAGGGAAGGGACTGAACTTAGTAAAAATGAAGAGAGGAGGAAATAAATAGGAAGGCCAGGTTTCACTGGTTAGTTCATAGATTTTGGCCTTACTAAATTTATATCGCGTTGACAGAAGTCCCTGGCTGTACTATTTTCAACATTCTTTGTTGCCAGTATTCCAGATGTAGATATAATCAGACAATGTAGCTCTTGCCTCCCCACATACTCCTTCCTCCATTTCTTTCTGGGACTGGAGGTAACTCAGCTCTCTGTCTACTGCAACTGATTAAATGAAAGAAAGAACTTCATCCCTTATCTTGGCTGGAAGCTAACTTTAGAATTAGAGGGAATGAATGATCAAACTTCTAGTAAGAGTAGGGCAAAACTGACAATGTTGGAGTCAGAAGTTGTCATCTTCTAGAAGTGTGAGACAGCAGTCCAGGGCTTGTAGGACTTTAAAACTAAAAAGCCTGGGTAGGGGAAAATATAAAAATAAAATTAGGAGATAATGAGCTGAATCCTATCCTTTTTAATATTGCTTTTAGTTTTATGTTATTCATAGAATCATGAAATAATATTGGTTGGAAGGGACCTTAAAGACCATCTAGTTTCAACCCCCCTGTCATGGGCAGGGGCACCTTCCACTAGACCAGGTTGCTCAAAGCCCCATCCAGCCTGGCCTTGGACACTTCTGGGAATGGGGCATCTGTCGCAGCACTACAAAACTATCACACTGCAACAAAGCTTTCCTACACAAGGTTCCAAGAGTTCACCTACTGTTTATCCTGTTTCTTCATGCTCTTCAGGCCAGTCCATGCTGCTTCTTTTCTCTGCTGTGTCCAGGTTCCTGGCTTCTCCTCCAGCCAGCCTCTCCTCATCCAGGCCCCCTTCTTCTATGAGCTTCTCCTGGGGCCTCTCCTTGTCTCCCCTGCATCCAGGGTCCTCTTTGCATCCATCTCCTCCCTCTTCACCTAGTGCTCCTCTTCCACCAGTACTCCTTCTCTTCCAGGCTCCTCAGTGCTATTTAGCTACTTAGCAGGAACAAGCTACAGCTGTACATTATCCACACCAGCCAACCCACTACCTCAGAAGCAAGCCCACACTGTATATTATCAATGTTAATTAACCCTCTACAGGCATCCACAAATACTGTAGGCAACCTGTTTCTATGTCTCATGACTCTCCACAGTAAAGAATTCTTTCAGCTCTCCCTCACCTCTGTTTCTTCATTCCTGCTTTGGCTGTACTTACATGGAGCAAGGCAGCTCCACTGTAGTCGGACTCATAAGACTTTGATTGTAAGTGCCCTAATTCACCAAATTTTCTTAAAGTGTCTGTGAAGCACTGAAAACTTTTATTTTATAGATAGGCAATACCTATCAGTACAATTTTGAATATTCTCTGGGTGAACTTCTGTTAACTTTTCTATTAGACTAACATATTATTATTATTATTGTTTTCTCTGAATAGTATCTCATCTGACCATGTTCTTAGTTGAAACAGAAATAACATAAGAAGGTTACATGAGGTAAGGCTCCTTCTTTAGAAGGTTACATTTTAAGGTAGGTTTCTTTCTTAAAAATCATGAAAACAGCCATAGATGTAAACTATGCCACAGAAACACAGAGGAAGCTCTGTCTAGTTTTATTGCACACAAGAACATTGTCTTACAGTTAGAGACAAGTCTGGTACTACAGTAGGTTCAGGAAAGAAAATTGCTACTGAGGGGTTTCTTGTCAAGGTGAAGAAGAAAAAAGCTGACCCAGAAGAAAATAGTTTAAAAGAGTAGGCAAAGGATACACAGAGAAACATGTAGAAATGCAACTTAAAAAGCACGACAAGATTGTGGAATAATAAGAGACAGTGTGGGAAAACTTCAAGGTGTTTGAAAGTGTAGACATTAACTTCAGTATAGTAATGACAAGATTATATGAAATGATGGCTTCATAAGAATTGGTGAGAGAAAGCTGGTTTAGCAAAGGCGATTTGGATACCTAGGAAGTAAATGACTGAAAAGTTCAAAGGTTTCAAATCAAGAAGGAACCAAAGTTGCGAATCCGAACCCAGCTTGCATGAACTCAGCACTGATGGCAGAACTGACCTCCCTGCTGCTGCCCTCCCCGGGCAGCTCAGTTGACTGAGACTGGCCAGGTCCCCTGCCACTGGCAGAGGTCATAAGCTGCTTCAGGCTGAGAAACAGAGAGGAAATTGAGGTAATAATATATCGTTCCAGCAATGAAGTGGCTGATGGAAGTCAGCTATACTCTCCCTTCGTTCTCCTAGACAAGAGAAATGTCTCAACAAGCCCACAGGGTATGTATTAATGACTGCCAAGGGGCATGAGTAGGTATGTATTAATGACTGCCAAGGGGCATGAGTAGGTACGTGATGGTGCTGAGATGGTGTTCAGGCCACTTGTTACTCAGCTTGGGGACCTTTGTTAACCCTGATCCTCTTTATTGATTACAAGAGGTGTCAATGAAAGTCTGAATTTTGCTCCTTCAAGGCAAACTTATTTCACCCTTACAATTAAATTTTGCTTTCCTTTCTAAAGAAGTCTTGAGGGAGCCTTGAAAATAAAACAAGCAAAAAACCCACCAAAACAAGTATTCTGGAGACAATACAAGACTGTATGTGAATGAATAGCAAAGATTATAGAGAAACAAAATAAAAGACTAATTATATAAATCTTATATAGGAAGGAAAACTATTTTGTTAATTAATTGGGAAGTAGAGAAAGAGATCAAGAGGAAAAACAAAAGCATTTTAGAGACTGGTTTGAGGCTTCTGAGAGCGGCTGGAGGTGCAAGAATCTGGCAGATATCATGGCAAAAAAAGTAGTTTAAGAGTAACCTATAAAGTTCCTAGATTAAATCTTCCTCTTAGGTAAAAGAAAGAACAATGAGGAACATGTTATAGACAGGAGATAAAGAGAGAAGATATTCATAAAATATGTATCCAATAATCAAGACAGAAATTAATAGAAGAGAAAAAATGTCAAGATTTCAAAAAAAGACTTGAAATAATGTTGGGGGAGGGTGGTGGGGGGGTGTTTAGCATGTGCCTGTTATTTCAGTTCAACAGAAAGGCTCAAAGATAGAGAAGAAATCATCAGAAAATGATTTAGTCAAAAGCATACTCTGACCTGAAGACCAAAGACATTAAACTAGAAATGTAAGTGTACAAAGTTGGAAATAAAGCAAGCATAAAGGAATATTCCTAGAAGATGCACTGGATGCTTGAAAAAACACGTAGCAGTCCGGGCAGTTATGATAGGAACGGGAAAAGAAATCACTTATAATAGATGTTGCATAAATCAGAGAAGATAATACAGATCTTTTCGAAATTAAAAGTTTTCCCTTTCAAGCCTATGACATTACTAAACTGAGAGTGCTAGCTTTAGGAAAGAACCTAAATCTAGTAATCCCACCTAGACTACAAGACGATAGGCGCATCCAGTTTAAAAGCAGATACTTCAGAAAACAGCATTTTCACAGACTGTGAGAATTCCTTGCTTGTGATGTCAAATTATGGCTTAAACCTCTTGAAAGGAAGGGACATGAATGAATGTTGTTAACAAATTACATTCATGTTCAGTTGCTGTTGCATCTAAATCACCTTTAAATAAATGAGATAATTAATGAGGCTGGGAAAACACCAACAAAAAATATGTCATCAATGTAAGTAAATTGATGATTTGTGCATACAAAAAAAGATAATTCCCTGGAATAAACAATAATTAATAAATATAATGTTTTTGGAAACTCTTTCTACATAGATATTATCCATGTCATTCTGTTCCTTTCTGCTGGCTCATGAGCTTTTAGTCCTAAAAGTCCTCAGTATGTCTGTAATATCTCCACTTCTTGCTCTCAAGAGGCTAATTTATGACTTCAATTCCAGCTCTGATCAGAGAAGTACTTTTTGAAGTCTACTAACACCACCTCTTTATGGGTGTATAAACAACATGGTATGCAGCATTATGGAGCAATGGAGGTGGCATCCACCACTTTGGAATCTGAGGTTATGATTTGGAAGCCCAACATGCAAAACCAGTATCAGCAAGATTGGAGCATTCTTTTCACTGCAAATATTGCAGTCAATTCTCTGACCACATGAAGTTACTCAGCAGTTACTTGTTTATTTTCAATGTTTAATTCTGACCTAACTCCTTTCTATGGCAATTATTTTCCTTATCGCAACTCAAATTTACTGTGAAAATGTTCTTCTGAAATTGGTTTCTGTGCTGCAAAATAAGTGAAATAGTAAACTGCTCAATTACTTTGAATAACAAACATTTTTTGAGGAAATCTTGCCACCATTTGTACAAACATTCAAATACATCAGTTTTCCAAATTAACTGAATGAATTTGAAATGGGGCTATTCTACACACAGTATGAAGATGTGATTTTTTTTTTTTTTCCTTGCTAAGCAGCAAGTTACATATCTCAATGTCATTTATGTTACCTATTGCAATGAAAGTCAAGGAGTATAGTTAGAAAAGCCTGCCGTGCATTTTCAAAATGGCCATTCTTCCATGAAGAGTTAGATTTTTTTTCGAGAAATAAAGGTTATTAATATGCAGCTGGGGGTGCTTATTAGTCAAGGAGTCATGAAAGTTTTAGATTCTCATTAAAAAGAGAGCACAGTCCAGAAATATCTGTACCTTGCCTGCCCTTTCTCCTTCACGAAGAGAATCGAGAACTTTTCATAATTAAAACCACAGCTAGAATGCACAGCAGGTTATTTGTTCATCCTGGCCCAGTGAACAACAATTTCTGATGTCTTATGTAGTGTTGTCTATTGCTCTGAAAATACCCATTCCTCAAGCCTGATTTTTGAAACTTTATTTCTCTAACAGTTGCATCATCACTCCAGTTATAGAAACACACATATATGTATACTAAAAAAAACCTTGAGATGCTTCCTTAGCAAATCTGTATCTGCAAAAGATATCATTAAACATTTGCAAGGCAACTCCAAGTCATGTCTGTCTATCAACTGATTCTTTTTAAAGAATGAAGAAATATACTGGAAAAATGTTTGAAATATGAACCGGTTACTCCTTTTCTAAGGTAATTACACTGTCTGAAGCAAGATACCTGACTTTTCAACCACGAATTTTCACTATCTTCTTAAATTACATAAATAACAAAGCCTTGCAGGTTCCTTGGGGTCACATTCTCTACAATGGTATAAAGCAATGCAAAATTGTAGAGTGTTTCACTCATAGTTTTTCCTTTGCCTGGAAAAACTATGGTTGGTAGTGTTCACACCAGTCTGCCCTGTGGATTCCAGGGCTGGTTTAATTGCTCTCCTTTCAACACCACTATTAGGCAGATACTTCATGTCTTCACTCTCCTAAAGCAACAGCGTCTTCTTCTTATCTTGGTCTCAGAGCAGTATTAGATGCTCAAAAATCAAAGGATTTATACATTTCAAGAAGATCTGTCCCTTCTTGTATATGTTTATAGTCAATATAAAAAGCAGTTGAAGTAGTTGTTAGCGTTTTATACACAATCTGCTGGCTATTAGCATGTCAGAACTTTACACCAGGGAAACAACTCTGTATTATGAGATGTTACAAAATTTTAAATTTCAGATAGTTCTCTCTCCATGTAGATAGTAGCCTATTTTAAGTATTTCTTCAAAATATTCACTATTGTAATCTATGCGCCAGCTTGCAAGTTCCTCATTGGTTGGTACATGTTTTGTTACAGAAAGCTTGTTGCTGTTGTTTTCTCTACAAATATGTTCTGATATCCAGGAGCCAGAGCTTAAGGGTGTGTGACATCTACTGCCTAATTAATCAGGTCATAAATCTTCGATATGCTGGTCTTGGACCACTACCACAGCCCTGGTAGTTCTTAAAGTTGAAAGGAAAAGTTTTTTCCAAGATTACAGTCTCCTGTTGTTGAACGCTTTTCATTACTCATATATATGGTTTAACTGGACATGAATTTCTAAACAGTGATTGCACATCTCAGTGTCCAGCATGCTTCTTCAGATGTGGTGAATATATTAATCACGTCCTAAGTCTGCAAAATGAAACAGAACCTTGCCTTTTACTTGCAGTTCATGTAATTTCTTATAAAAAATGTGTAACTTCCAATGACACTTGTCTTTGTTATTTCAAGGAAAAGTTATTGAAAGTATGACTACTGTAGTTTATTCTTCTTGTTTCTTCACTTGTAATGATATACTGTAACTTCTTTTCCATAAAGATGTCTTTCTCCTATGTAAAAATGTTTGACTGACACCTACCTGATGGACCTGCAAGCAGTCATGGCTGTCCTCATCTGCATGTAATGTCACAGGTGTGTTGGACTCTCAGAATCAAGTGATGAAGTCATATGGATGCACTTGGGAGCTCCATCTTCCTTCCAGTGGCTTATATCTGCATGTCTGAGTGTATGTACCTTGTGATCTTAATGACGATTAGATGATTAGGCATTCCAGAGAGTGCAGAATTTAATTCCTTTTTCACTATAAGCATTGCCCCTATTTAAAAGCTGCTGGCATTGTATCATTCACACCTGAATCGTTTTCCAAAGAACCACATTAAAAACTTGAATTATCATTGTTTTTCTTTTTCCCTCACACTGAGAATATTCTGGCCTTGTATGGCAAATAAATGTCTTACGACTCAGCAGTGGGTGGTACTGCTGTGTGTTAATTGCTACACAAAGTAAGTGATAATATCTCGTGTTTCATGTCTCTCACACTGACACCCTGCATGCACCCAGTTGTAATTATGACAACTGAATGAATGGCAGCTGACTTCCCTAGAACATGTACCTTGAGAGTCATGAAAGAGATTACAAATATGCTACAAATATCTTCCTTTTCACTGGAAATTTCTACATCTTCCATCTCTGCATGTACTGAGTCTCTTTTTAGATCTTCCTGCTGTATTTTCAGCATAAGGAAATAAATACTTAAATTTCTTGTACTTTTTCCTCTGCATTATCATTTGTCTTTCTCCTGTGGTCTGAATTCCTTTAATATCATTCTGGTTATTTGTGCTGAATTATTGATTTGCAATTTGCATTCCCTTTTATGGATAAATCAGCTGCCCTCTTTAACTTAGATGCATGATATTTGGGTTAAATCTCTGTCTTTCAACTAAAAATTTGATTTAAAATTTAAATTTCTTTAATTACAGGATTTTTTTCACTACCCACAAAATTACAGAATTCCCATCTCTGTAGCAAAAACATTTTTCTGCTTCTCAGTATCAGACAAAAATATCTTCCTATTGTTTCATTTTCTAGGAGTAAAGTACTTATCTTACAATTTTACTGGCTGTGCCCATGTTTCAACCATAATTGCTGTTTTTACAGATGTGTCAATTCTTGTGTCAGATGTGTATTGATTCACGACTCCATTCTGAGTTACTCACAGCCCATATCTTATGCCTTTGTTACATGTACAACTGACCCTGTCCTACATACCAGATGACCGACAGCCACTTCTTAGTTTTTATTCATAAAAAAACCCAATAATAATAATAAATTACTTTCCTTTTCTTATCTTTAGTACTGTGTGAGCTCAATAAGCACTAATAAATATCTAGTATCACCTTTTTTTTGTCTGGACGTCGAGCATTCTGTTTTGCCTTTATCCTTTTCTGATACTCTTTTCCCAGTGCTCTTAATTACTGTATTGTTTGCTTATTAATCCAGTTCTCTGGCTCTGTGTGTCCCTAGACTGGTCACTTCCATTGTATTTCAGGCATTTCTTTCTGGAAAATAAGAAGAGGTGAAATGTTCATGAAAATCTGTGATCTTTGTTAAGAAAGCCATTTATCCAAATGCTAAAAGCAGATCTAACACTTCATTTCCCATAGGTTTATTCTCTGGAGCATTACCCAAATGCCTTCTTTTGTAATTTCTATTCCTTCATCTAGTTCTTTCCATGTTATTAAAATTAATATTGAAGTAGGCTGGATTTTCCAGCAATGGAGAGATCAGAGGGATGGAGTAAAAGAGAACAGGAGTGCCTGAGGTGTGTCTGAGGAATCTAGGGTACCTCGCTGAACATTTAGAGTTTCAGAAAGTATTAAATGGGATTCAGAAATTGTGGGAAGGTATGTATGTTTGAGGGGAGTGTCTTTCCCTCACTTAAACATTCCTCCCTCTGGCTGCTCTGATCTCCAAGGAAGGCTCTCACAGACATCTTCTTGGTCTTTCCCTTCCACCATATAAGCCTCTGTGTTCACCCATCCTCTCCTCCTCAAGGCATTTGTCCACCTTTCTGCATGTGTGGTTGTTTTTTTCTCACTAAGACTGGCTTTTCCAGTTATTCTTAACTGTTGCATTTGCAAATACTGGGCTTTAAAACAAAGTAAAGTATTATGTACAAGAATATTGATTTCTGTATAAATATATTTCAAAAACGGTGTAATGGAGGTTTGCAAGAAACAAGTGATGACCAAAACACACACAATACAATGTCAGATTTCTAGTTTCTCCTCACTTCTCAATGGGACAATAACGTTTTTTCCCCTTGGAAATTGTAGTGTGAAGCCTGAATGGAGATCTAACTGTAATTGCATTTGCTGTATACTAAATCACATGAAATGTGAAAGATGTAATATATAGTACAAGTAGCAAGATGATTTGTTGGGCAGATTATGTTAGTGGTAATTCAATTCTAACTGTATTTTATATCATTGCAACTAGTGTATGAATAGAGCTGTGTGACCTAACCGTGTATGTCTGATTTTGTTAGCTCAGAATAACAGTACAGATAGAATCTCTGTAAGAGAATGAAATCTGTATCTCAGTGGGAAAAGGGAAAAAGTAGTTCCCATCTTGTTGCCCATCTATTGCAAATGCAATGCAAAAAGAATGACAGCTACATTACAATAGCAATAATCGTTAGTCGGAAAAACACTTCTGAAAACTAAGAGCAAAACAAATCCAAGCCAAAAACAACTCCAAAACCAAACAAAAACACAAACCCCAAAACAAAAACAAAAAACAGCAAAAAAACCCAAACACACCCAGCCAACCAAATCAATGCATCCAGATTCCTAGAACATAAGAACTTTCCTGGGGTGTGTGTGTGTATGTGTGTGTGTAGCTTTAAAAGTATAAAGAAGCAGCTGTCAAGGTGAAAACCAGCAATGACACAGGCAACAAACTAGGAGAAGATTTTGCCTAATCCTTACCTTGGTGCAGCATTTGGAAAGGGAGATGACAGTGCCCTAAAGTATATGGAGAAATGCAAAAAGACTGACAATGCTTTTTAACTCTTGACACCAGCACAGGGAATTCCACCCTTTCCAGGTCAGAGGCAGCCAGCCTAGCTCTCAAACTGCAGATAAGTAGTTAAACTGTGGGGAAGCATGACCTCCATCTCTTTCTTGCCTGCCCTAGAAGTTATCTTATTCTGTGCCAATTCTGGTTTCAACTGTAGCTTGAAATTGTTGTAGTCATATGTGACATTCTTCTGCATCAAGATATCTGGCATGCTCCACCTGACTCTTTCATCACAGTCACATTCATTCACAACCATGTGCCATTAAAGGCACTGCAGAGTGTAAAGAAAGCAAAATGAATCAATGACAACCAATACAAGAATGGGCACAGTCTGCAGGTTCTCAGCTGGAAGGACAATAGAGACTCAAAGGTTTTGTTCCAAAAGTAGTCAGTCCTTCTCTGTATACTTTATGGGTTTTTTGCCAAATGGCTACGAGAAATACTGCGGTTGGTTATAAAGTAAAGGCAATACCGTTTATCATTCTGGTTTGCCTTACTTGACTTAGAATTTGTATACAAGCGGAGAAAGAAGAGCCTTCCATATAATATTTCCTTGTCTTTTACATGTGTTCTGCTTATTGGATCATCTGTGGGAAGGGACCTAGGATTCCCTTTGTATCCCCTTGATGTCTGCTACAGCTGTGGGTTTTAGTCTTTTACTGCAAATCTTAAGTATGTTTGAAAACATTAGGGAGGGCTTTGGCTCAAGGAATGTGGAATGAGGTTTTGTGAGGTATAAGGAAACTCCCCTATATGTTTACCTGCCAGTGCAGAGGATTTGATTTGCTAAGCTGTGGTGTGCATTTCTATATTTATTGCTGTTGTAATAGGAAACACCATATTTTATAGCATTTACCTTCTTCAGACAGATAATTATGTTTGCTCTGTTACCATAATGTATATACTGTAGAGTGGTTAGACTCTGTGCCGTGAATTCAACACCTGCATTAGAAGAAAAGCATTAACATACAAAACAGATTCTCCTTCCAAAACTGTTGCTAGGACACTTGCAGTACCTCTAAGTTTGTAAAATTATCCAGATTCTTTCTTTTTTAACAAACAAACATTTACTTGCCAATTCATTAGGTGTAAGGCCAAATAATGCCCGCTCAAGGCAAAACCCATTTTGAATTAAAGATTAATTAATTCCATTCACGTAAATTAAATAGTAGATAAAATTAAGAATAAAAATTCCAGAGAACTCTACTCACTGTAAGGATTGTAACTATAATTTCCCTTCCTAATACATGTGCTATTTGACTCTTTGTTTATTAGATTGCTGACTTTCATAGAAAATGGTGTTTTCCACCAGAAATAAATTTTATGGATAAATCCTTTGGGATTAAAAGCATAAGTATAACATATTCATAAACGATTGAACATTTAGGCCATTTTTCCAATTTTGAAACTTTTGAATCAGGGTTACAGCTTCCGACAGTGTGTGGAAATGTGAGTCACCTCAGCAGAGTTCCCAGTTTAAGACAGTATACAAGCTTGTTCATTAAAGATCAGCTGCATAACTTCTGACAATTCAAATCCAGTAAGATGTTTCAAATCAGTCAGGAAGTAACTCAGGTAATAAAAATCATTATATATTTTTAATGATTTTGATAGAGACTCGTGAATTTAAAATCAAGCTTCAGTTTCTGAGCAGTCAAGCCTTTTTATTACATTCTCTGTTCCTCTGTCTACTGACATATTAATCAAAGACAGTATTTATAGAAACACTGGCAAAAGTTAAGGACAGCTTGCATTTTGTTCCTGCTATAATTGCATTAAATTATTGAGCGTATAATAGTGATACAAAAAATAGTTCTTCAAAACATAAATACTGAATTATATGCCATCACTAAATGAGCAGAGAGTCCTGATGGAAAATGAAGCAGTGTTTCCTGGGTTAGATTAGATTTGATCTGCATGATGTATAAGATGAATAAAATATTTTAATATGAACATACTTTAAAGTGCTGGCTTGTTTATTTGTTGGGTTTTTTCTTTCTAATATATACATGCAAGCTGAGGTAAGTAATTTTTTTATGTACCCATCTGGAACCAAAGCCCGTAGTGATTCAAGAACAAAGCAGATTTGATGCACTATTGATTTTCTACCTTAGCAGAAGAAAAACAATTGCTCTATGCAAAGATCTGTTTTTCTGGATCTCTGCCATCCATCTCTTTAACATTTATGTAATGCAGGTTTTGCATAGAAAAAGAAACCCACACAAGGTTAAAAAGGGGAAAAAAATACCTCTTCTGTAACAATCCCAGGCAAGTCTTCATATTACAAAATCACTTTTGAAAGGTATTTAATACACTTTACACTTAAATATCTGGACATCTTTGTAGTGCATAAATCCATTCTGAATTGCACCTGCTCTTCCCTGCTCTCGGACCATGTGCTGGTTAGTCTACCTGCAGCGGTGCAGTGACAGAGTTAGCACTGTGTGCTGAATTTCCTTTCCTAGACAACCTCAAACACAGAGTTTTGTCCTTAAACTTTCCTGAATCAAACTGTGGTTTATGCAAGAGATATCAGGCAGCCACCAGTTAGGAAAATCATTCCCAATGCCTCTAAGGATGCGTAACAAGAACTGCGTGCAGGAAGCTCCAGCTCAGGATCTGGTTGCAGTGCATCTGAGCCCGAAATGCATTTCTCTCTGTTGTAGGATTTGTTTGCCTGTGACCTGCAAATACTTTGGAGCTCCTCAGAAGAGGAGAGTAAATCACAGCAGCCGAGTGTAACCTTCTTGTGATATATTGTCCTATAAGGGCTATTTTACAGCAGCATTCACAACTCACTAAAAAGTCCAAGACAAAGTGGTATTTTATGTGTTTATAGGTGCAGACAACAGAACATTTAAGGCAACAGTCCCATCAGTTCATAAAACATTAAATGTGAGAGTGCCTCCAGTTCATGATAAAGATCAAGAAGAATAATATTTTGCAGAAATAGTATGTAGTATCTATACTGAAACCTAAAGTGTTTATACATTTTGAAAAAAACAAGTACCTTCTTTCAAGAGGTCTGTTCTAAACCCCCTAGAAGATATGTCATTGCATTCTACTGTCAGGTCTAATCCTCTATCATTTAGTATTAATAGTAAATAAGAATCTGTTCCTATACAAGGATTTGAACATTTTTCATCCCTAAAATGAGTGTTTTATGGAAACGTTAATAGCCATCAAGACGAATAAGACAAAAAAATTAAAGACTGCACAGAAATCTACGTGAAATATGTTGCTTAAGGTTGCACCAAAACTAATGTCTGCATTGTCTGATTCTCCATCCTGTTATTGTCATCAGGATCCCAGATCAGCATCTTTCATCCTGCAACATCATCTCCAGATATTTCAGGATGAAAGCAAATACTAGAAAACATCTGCTTTGCATGGAGGAACTGCTCTTTTCAAAGTCCTTTGGTAGCCTGAACACTCCATCACAAATCTGAATCATTTCTTCAATAGTGGTCTTATCTATCCAAAGAGTTTTCCCACCCTATAGTCTAAAATTATGATTTTCACAAATACAATTACTTTTCCTGCCACTTTTTCTTCTTTTTCTGTTTTGTCACATTGTACTTCTGTTATTCATGACTGCTGTTTTCCTTTGTTCAGACTCATCTCTTCCTCTGCTCTCTGTCATTTTAACTACATCTCTTCTCTATACTTTCTGTCTGCCTAGACAGTGCAAGACAATTTGGTAACCGCTTTTTGTCAGGATTTCAACAATTTGGTCTAGAATGCTTTTTCAGAAGTACTTTATTAATACAGGACCAAGCAAAACCAAAACACCAGTACATGTGTTCCTGTACAAAAGTATATTTATGAAATTTTTGTCTCCTTTAACCTTGGTGTTTGGTTTTGGCTAGATTTATTTCAAAGCTTATGGATGTCATTGACAGTCTTTCTGTTTACTTCCATGTGCTTGGGTTCCAACATACATGACTCTCGTGAATAAAATCTACGTCTCATACATGCAATGTGAAGAAACAAAGAAACAAATAAGGAAGGTTGGGGAGAGGCAAATGGTGTAAATCAGCATTATTCCATTGGTTTCAGTTGAGCTATGTTGGTTTATACAATTTTAAAATGACCTGTCTTAGAAGGAAATGAAATTAACTTACATCAGTGATCAGTATCACAGAGAAGAAATTTGTCACCTGTTGCTGCGACATTATGGGACAGATGGCTTTGAGGAAGGGGTGATAATCAGTGAAAGAAGTGAATACAAGAACCAATATTCTGAATTTTACTGATGAACCAAATAATTGTTTCTTTCCAATCCGTTTTACAATTTCATATTTTCCATGCCACTTGGATAGTTGACAGTAGATTCTGGACCACATGATAGATGGTAGCAGCTGCTAAGTTTTTCCTCAGTTCCACATTCACATATTTTTACAGTTTCTCTCCTTCTGTTTAATTTTGTTTTGCAGAACTATGCACGGGTCCTACCAGTGCTCCATGATAAGATTCTACTAAAAGCACTAACATAATAATAAATATAACCAAAAAAAGGATTAAACTGTGACGAACTGAAGAGAATCTTAAAGTTTCTTATTTCTAATTGCACTCTGGTTTTACCTAGTATCACTGGCTTCTTTTAAGCACCAGAGAAGTAAACCTTATTCAAGGACTGACTTTCATGTTTACTTTATTTAAATAATGATTGTCATATTCTGTCTGCCAAAGTATATTTTTATGATTCTGATAGATTATTTTCACTGTCAAGAGAACACAGCTTTGGAAAGCACAGAAACAATCAAATAATAAAAATGTGTGAAGTATGTTCATGCAGAGTGTGCCAGAGACAGACTGATTGATTGACTGAAAAGACAAAATGTTACTGTTTTTTTTCTAATTTAATAAAAAAACTAAAGAACATTTTGCTATTTTTAAACTACTAAGCTTTAGTCAGATTCTAAGAGTAAACCACTTCCCATTTCTCACCCAAAAGAAGTGAGTAAGGCTGTGTTATGAAGAGCAAAAACTGTGAATGAACCATAAGAATTGTCTGTCAAAGTCTGTAGTTTACAGTTTAGGTGTTACCAGAGGTTACTGATAGGTTTTTTAGTATGAAATGAGCTGACATCTTTTCTCTCTGTATTTTTGAGATATGTCAGTTTTGTAGAGTTCTCCAAGGTTTCAGCAATGTTTTGGCAAGACTGTGGTGCTTTTATGTCTTTATTAGTAAGTGAGACTAAAGCAAGTGAAGCCACAGTAAACTAGAAGACTCAGCTGAGATGTCCTTGAGCTACATAGAAACAGAGAGCGATCTACAGAGATAACTATAATGATTCTGTATTTGATGCATAGTAATTAATTGGCTCAAATTATGATATTTACTAGTGTAAAGAAATCAAGGTATACACCCATGAGACATAAGTTAGTCAGGAATCCCTCTTAACTGAGTGTGAACAATTAACAACTAACATAAACTTTTAAATTCCTGCATGCACACCTTCCCCTTCCCTTGTCTTCCTCTTTTCTGTCTTTTCAGGAGTAGAAGCAAGAAATAAAGGTGAGGTGTGAGAATCTGCTCCATGCATGCTCCCTTTCTCAGTACGGAGCAATAGCTATAAAGAAAACACACAAAGGTTTTTAAAATTGTAATTATTTGATCATCTTTTGTGTTGAAGTTTAGAGTTTAAAAAAAATTAAGTTAGTTTTGCAATTAAGTATGAAACAAATATAGCAAATACAGAAATCATTACAGAACACAGTTTTATATCTCTCTCAGGCCTAAACCTCGAGCATGAAAAAGATGTTTAATATATTTTTTTCAATTCTAACACAGGTTTACACGCAGTGAGTCATCACCAGAATATCTGATATCCCTTGTTATATCTTCCCAAAACCAACCTAACTTTGAAGTATTCCTGTTGCTGAGTTCTCCATGACTCAGTGAGGTTTCTTTCATTGTGTCTATATATTACTCTGAAATGTATATAGCAAATACATATTTGTTGGAGTAGAAAAGCCATACCTGGATCTCTGGTCAAAATCTGCCTCGAAACTTTTAATGCAAACTTGTGTAGCCTGAATAGCTTTGGTGTTATGGAGTCAAACCTACATATCTGCAATTTTTAGTAGCCATGAATTGTTGTTTTGCACTGTTCTCCATGCCTTCCACTTCATTAATCACAGGACTAGAGGTAGGCCAGGGTTGTGCAAGGGGAGCACCTAAACTATAAGGAGTAAATTTTCTGCTTCTGCTCAAAACTGTGCAGTAAACTTCCAACATTCTTTTTTATAAGAAATGCTATTTGAAAACAACTGGTAAGTAGGAACCGAGCTATCTCAAAGTCATAGTGAAAGGCACAATATTATGGTACCTGCACCAGTTTCTAGTTTCTATTACCTAGCGATGGCATATTATGGTTACAATCCTTTGTCACATAAATTTAAAACTATAAAAACTTTAGACTATGCCTGAGAAACTAAGAAATTAATGAGTAACATATTTGCAACCTGGTTTTGTTGTCCATTTTTTTCTAAATGCTAGTAAAATTAATTAAACAGCTGCATTGGGTATACTGGGCACACCCTGCTACAGGATATCCTGTGCAGGGTGAGGTCATGAGTTGCCCTGTGCTATACATGGATGGCTCTGACACTCATGGGAACAGCACTGCAGTCTGTCAGGTATCCCTTGTGCACCGACCTTGACACATTTAAGAAAGAAGCATATGGAGACATATGAGGAAACAGGTGAGGAGAAATGAAGGAGACATGAAAGGGCCATTTCTAGGAACATGGCTGGAGATGCATTCTGTGAAGGATGTGCTGCATGCCAGAGCAGGGACTACTGAGGGACCATGGCTGTGGGTGACCCATGCTGGGGCAGAAACACCCTTGAGGGACTGACGGCCTCCCTGAAGGTCTTGGGATCAAGTATAAAACACAGCAAAACCAATGGGAGAGGAACCTGGGGAAACGGGGATGAAAGATGTTTCCTAAGTGTTTGTTTAACTGGGTATGGTTTTTCTCAGTATCTGAATCAGTAACAAAAAGATTGTGTCAATTGTCAGTAGATTAAATTAAGTAAATTTACCCAGGTTGAGACTATTTTGCTCACAGCAATGAGTTAAGATGACTCTTTTTCCAGGTATTTTAGGATATGTTGTGGTGACAGATGTTCTGATTTAAATTAACCTGTCTTTGCTCCTGTCCCAATAATTTGACAGTTTATTTTGCTGACCATATGTCTGTAACTACAACCATAATCTATTGTATTTGAACTGAAGAACAAGGTGGTGAGGACAAATGATAAGAGAATAATTTGCTTTCTGTCTCTGCTATTCCCTGCAGGGATGTTTTGCATAATTAAAACAACATTCTGAATTAAAATTCTTCCATTTCTCATATCAAGGTTCTCCTCCTATTTAGGAGATTTTTTTTTTTAACATACTCAATGCTTTGTTTAATGCTATAAATATCTTATTTCTAGCAGAAAATTAATTCCTAGAGTCAGAAACGGGGTACAAAATCCTAAGATCTTGATTTTGCTGGTCAGACTTCCTATTAAAGATTCTGTGCAATGTGTGTAAAGAAGGACTGGATTTTCAGAACTTAATTACTTCAGCCAGTTGCCATCTGTTCTTTGAATTCTGACCTTTCTTTCCAAGTTGAGGCTACATGGAGTATCTGCGGGCAAGTCAATTAGATCATGGATGTTTCATGCTGACATTACAACAGACTTAATGTCCACCTGCAGAACCCTGGTTGATAAATCTAATAGTGATGACACAGTGGCTTTCTGCAACCTTCATCCAGCAAGCAAATAATAGTTTATTACACTTGGCATCATTCGTTTAAAACGTGGCACAACGAGCAGTGACAAAATCACATTTTGATTTGTTTCTTCAGCCCATGACATTAATCATACACTGTCAAAAGCTTTTCACGCTACAGTTTCTCACAAAGATAATGCAGGTTAACTCTGAAAAACAACCACACAAAAATACCATTTTCTGGGCTAAGAGGAATAGTCACAAACTGAAATAGCATGGAGCTTTAAGCCACCTATTGTCCCATAAAATTCTCAGACAGCCAAGGCTGAACTTTGTAGGAAGTCCGTCACTCTAGTCTCATACTGCTTGTTCTCTTTTTATGAAAATTATTGACTGCTTACAGAGTTCTTACACTGGCAACATGAATATGTACAAACTATCACCGTATTTCTTATAGTAGTCATATTAACAGATGATTGTCCATCAACGTACAATAGTGATACAATACTATTTTAATATTGTTTACTAGTAAGTGGTACCAAAGATATATTCAAGTCTATTGCAGCATCTAATGAGGACCCAATTACTTGTGTGAATGTCAAAATGTTATAATTTGTGAATGTAATATTATCAAAGGGTATATGACTGTAGGACTTGATACCTGAAAGTTTATTCGCAAAGAAACTTCTGGAAAAATATACAGCTTCAGTTTCATTAAGTGTCTGAAAAAATAAGAGGAAATACATACTCTTCCTTGAGGAGCACTTTGAAGCTGACTGTAAATGCAAAGATGAGCTGGAGGGTATGATGTGAAGACTATCAATGTCAATGAGAGTCAGCCCTTGTATTGATTTTAAAGGTCTTTGAGTCAGGTCCTAAGGGTGAGATTTTGATAACTCATTAAAGTCTCCATATTTTAGAACTGGACTTCTTCTATTGCTCCATTAACTCAAAGAGAGAAAATAAATGTTACATGAAGAAGCACAAATCCTTACCACCGTACGGGAATACACTACGTAAGCATTTCCTGTGTTTACAGTACTGAGTCAGATGGCAGTATATGTAAAGCGCTATGTTGCAGTGTTTCAGAAGCAATTTTGCTGAGTTTCAAGGAGATTAATCTCTTAATAGAACTACAGGTTGTCTGTTTGCTCTTAATAGGAATATTTGATTCCTCTCTCCACTTCTTCAATGCTGCAAAGTGCAATAAAACCAACTGCATTTACACTGAATGAAATTCACTCTATTTCAGTGCTAGGTAGTGATGAAACTTCTAATGAGCCACTTTGCTCCTTCTGTTTATTTGGCAGCATCAAACAGAAAATTCATACATCAGGAAAAAAAGTCTTGCCGAGTCTATCCCCCTAAATGGAACATTTTCAAGATTCTGGATAGAGAACTAGATGTTTTTTCAGCTTAACAAATGAGTCCAAATACTGAGTTTCTTCTCTACAGATACCGAGATGTTTCTAATCTTTCCACAATAACATCTGAATAAAAGGAAAATTAAACTGGCTTAGCTAAACATTTAACATAAAGCATCTTTCTTAAAGATAATAAACTCATTAAATTCAAAGTCGCACACAGAAATTAATTATACTTTTAAACTGATCTGTGATGCATGTATATAAATGTTAATTTTTTTATTTGAAACAACTAGGCACAATAATGTACTTTTTTTCACTGAAGACTACAAATCACATCAACAGCAAATGTGTCAGTCCTTAATTTGCTAGAGCATACTATTTACCTCTATGATCCCTTCTTTATTACCCTTTAACTATGTCTGTGTCAAGACAATCTGAAGACCAGACACAATACTCTTTTGAAGCTTTCCACCATCACTGCCTACACACTTTTTCTCCAATTAAATTTGGTCTAAAAAAGAGTAGTATCAGTGGATGAGCATATACAAAAAATTCTTATCCTCCATGCCTTGTGACTCTTTTGGCCCCTTGTGATAATTAATATTTAAACATAGATTATTTTTTTTTCTTCTATCAACATATTCATCACATGTGTGTGCATACACACACACACACACACACACTTAGTATCAGTCTTGCTCAAACCTTCTATTGCTCAGAATACAATAGACAATGTCCAAGGAAACAGAAGTACTATTTTATTTTATCTTTTTGTGACCCATACATTTACTTATGGCCTGACAGTGTGCTTATTCTCACCTGGCTGGCATTTTAAGACTTCTTCAAAGAGCAGACTTTCCAGCAGCATGGTTGCTAAGGACTACCCATGTAGTCTACTTAAGCTCTTTTTCTGCTATTACCTGTTGTTTTTCAGCTGCAGTGGTCTTCTCCTCCCTGGAGGGAGGCTAAGACCAGCTCTAGCCTTTTCTTACCTCTGAGTTTCTTTAGCAAGAGTTTGTTTCCATCTACAACAAGGTTATATCCACAACTGCTGCAAATCTGTACACTTTGGGTGAATTTTCTCCAACAAATTTATTCCCCCCTTCCCTTCTGTCCTCCCCCTTCCCCTCACTTCCTTCAGTGTTGTCTTTCCCTGCTTTCTCACCGCAACAAACCCTATAACTAGTTTGGGTTCCCCCGCTTATCTTTATCTAGCCACCCTAGTTGTCCTTCACCCTACCTGCACTCTTAAGTGTTCACCTATGCCTTCCTGGATCTATACTAATCTATAACCTCATGCCCACTTTAAATCATAATCCTCCTGCCCAAAGTTATCACTTGTTTTAATATCAACATTCATTTCTACTTGGTCCTGGTAAGGTTGAGCAGGAAGATTATCTTGCCTTAGAAGGGGCTGGCCAAGCATTGTTCCCAATTTTGGAGCTTTATGTTCAAGCTGACTGAATGGTGGGCTGAGCATTGCAATGGTAGCTGGATACTCAGCAACTCTAGATGAGGATTACCTGACCCTCAATGGCAAATAAAATCTGCCTTATTTCTGAACTGAAGACTCATGATTTTAGGACCAGATGTTGTTGGCTTTTGTCTTGATGTTGTATTTGTTACAAATTACTTACAAAATGAGGTTAAAAAAGAAAAGCATTTATAAACTACTTCTTAAGTGCAAAAAATGAGAAGGACTAACCAAAGTAACATCTCTGTTAACCCAGTATGTCAGCCTACAACAGAACAGAGAAAATGGGCTGCATGGAAACAGTTACCTCCCTGCTGCTCTGTCCATGTAGGCTGCTATGGGTCTGGTATTAGTGTGATGCAGTGATCAGGGACAGCCAGGTCATTAGAGTTCGGAAGTTTATTTTTCCAGACTGTGCCAGCTCGTTTTCATCTGTTCACTTGCCATTTTTAAAAGGGATTATTTAAGTTTAATTAGAAGACCACAAAAAATATTTGGCCTCCATGGTTTAGGGCCAAATTCATGCCATGTTTATAAATTTTCTATTACTGTCCTCCTGAATTCATAGTAACACTACAAAGTGAATTGCTTTTAAGCAATTATGGATCAAATGAAGCTAATGTTCTTGCTCTTTATATCTTTTGCAAACAAGAAATAAGGACCAGTGAGCATGTGGAACAGACTGTTTTTTTAAGAAAAGATTAGTACCTCATTAGAAAGGTGGTGCTGTAGAGTTCTGCTTGTAGAGTATTAGAACATTTTTGCTCTCCATTCAGATTAGGTAATCACGGAGTTAATTTTGCACTGGCTATATGAGCTATCTCATTAGTTCTGAAGTCAACCTATCTGTTGCAGTAATGCTGACAGTGGAAATCACTAGAGAAAAATTACTACAGGATCATATTAAAAAAATCAAAACAAATCAAAACATTAAAAAAACTCTGTATTCTAGCAGTAGCCATGTAGCTTGTGTCAAAATACTGTGACATACTGAGGTATGCTGGTATTAGTCATAACAGCTGACAAGAGAGACACTGAGATAGAAACAAGAGGCTACTTTCCCAAGAAATAAGACCAAGAAATAAGAAGAAACACGTTACTGACATTATAAATTACATATTTTGACAGGAAGTGGTTTGAAGCAAAAAACCCACGGAAATAGAGTTCATGTTACTGCATTAAAGAACTAACAGAACTTTATGTTTAGTGAGGACTAGGGAAATTATTGATTATATGTACATCAACTGGACAGTTAGTAAAATTCCAGAGGTGTGTCTCCGTCTCAGTCCTAAAACCAGAAGTCAACACAGGCATATCTATCCTATTCCTCTAAACCATCCTTCATTGTTATAGCCAGCAAGAAAAGAACTTGCATGTTACTCACTATCATTCCAACTGAGCTATAGATTTAATGTTTGTATACTTTATATGCAGTACATAAATGTTATCAGTGACTACTGGGATTTAAGAGGAAACTGAGCACTCTGTATGAACAAAGCCCTAAATAATAATTTGTATTCTGTTTGAGTAGAACCTGAAACAGAAAGTTGATTCACATTTGCTCATTGATTGTGTTACAATGCACAAAAAGAAGCCAGTCAAAAGTAGCAGAAATATTTTATTTCACAGCTTTTTGGTTTAACCAGCAAATTAAACAAGACTAGCAAGGCAAATTTCCTGATTTTTAATGTCTATGATCCTTTTAAATTTTTGAAGAAACTGATCATGCCTTCACTTCCTTGAATTAAAGATTATTTTTGTCTTTGATGAAGGCAGTTAATGTTGCCAATTATTTCTTTTCAGGCATGCTTGAAGCATTTTAATGAGAAAAATTCATTCCAGTGACATTTTTAAGTAGTGGATTAATGTATTCTTAGTATAAAACTACTCTTTATATAGATTAAAGAAGCTCGGAAGTTGTTAATATTGCCAAATGTTTAAGATACTTACTTCATTCTAAGGCATTAAAGCTAACAATTTAAGATAAAAAATTAAACAAATAAATTTTATTCTCTTAAAATTGCAAATTATCCACACATCAATAAATTAGTGAGAAATTTGTTGAAACAATGGAAGTGATATATAGAGAGATCTAATTTTTTATATGAATATTTTTATATATGAATACTTGAAAGACTATTTAAACTTAATGAATTTAGGGGACTAGGTAAGTTTCAGGTGATAACTCAGTTTTTTCAACTCAAAAACTAGGATTGGATTAATCTGAAGATATCAAAGTTAAACTTTTTAGTTTGTTTGTTTTAACAGCTGGGTGAATTTATTGACAGTGATGTTCTATCGTAGAATTTGATTTTGATAAATTGACATTTTCTGAGAAAGGTGTTCTGACAAATTGTTCCTCACAAACTCAAAAGCTGGTGTTTAGAGTAAGGACCAGAGTTTGCCATTTGTGATCCTTAAGGACAATCAATTCCCGTCAATGACTAAAGTAGCAATATTATTCCAGTACATCTCAGTTAACTGAAATAAACTCTCATATTTCCCTTTATACAGTGTTCTTTGTTCCTAGACACAGTTCAAAGTAGCTAACAGAATGAAAGTTGCCTCCGGGGTGAGGAAATGTACCAGAAGTTGTAAAATACTAAGAGGAAAAAGGATACTTTTTAAAACAGAACTGGCACAAATTTCTGTGTTTGCTTAATACAGTATGAGCTGTATTGCAACAGGAGAGTGTTAGTATAGCTTTTCTGGGTAATCTATATTACAAAGAAGAACATACAGTGATAAGAATTTTAAACACCCATAGTTAATTTATGAGTCCAGCCTGAAACTTCTGGAGCATCCTGAAAAACATCTGAAACATCCTCAAAATGTTCAGTGATTAATATACAAGCAACCTGAATTTTATATTAACATTTCTGTTTGTAATTTATCAATTCACTTAACTGTGAACTAAACCTCTTTAAACTAGATATTCCAAAACCCCATCTAAATTGTTCAGCTCTTTTCCATGTAACAATAATCATAGAAACATAGAAACATAGAATTATAGAATGGTTTGAGTTGGAAGGGATGTTGAAAATCATCTAATTCCAACCTCCCTCCATAGGCAGGGACACCTTCCACTAGACCAGGCTGCTCAATCTTTCTTAGCATCTGGAAAGTACAGATGAAGAATGGCAAAAATACTGAAGTGAGGTCAAGTGACGAGCTGATACTTTTCTATGATTGTACAATATGGGTATAATGGACTTCCCATGTATTCGCGCAAGGAGCAGGTAAGTAACTCACAGAACTTCTTTGAACAGTTATGGTCCATCTTGAGTTAAAAAGAAGATGATTTTGTCTACAAAGATCTCTTCAGGTAAAACTCCAACAGCTCACTACCAGTATTTTCTGTTGAAGAGTAGACATATCTCAAGGTTTTTTTTTAAACAGGTAAAAAGGCAAACACCACCACCCTCCAAAGACCAAAATACAAACCAAAAAAACTTATTTCTTTCTTTCTTTTTTTATTTTTTTTTTATTCAGCTAATTTGCCTTCCCAGGAAAAGTCCCCCTTGCCTTTTGTGGAGACCTGTGGAAAAACAGTGACAATCTAGGGGCAGGTATGGGAGCACTAGTATTTTTATCTTTTTTTTCTTTGGCTGGTTGGTTAGGAAAGATTCTAAGCAGGCTGCAAGTGTAATCTTTCAGAGGAATATGATAACAGTGGAAACTGCAAGACAGGCAAGGGATCTTTAAATACTGAGTCATTCCTACCTTCCTGTGCTATTAACTGTCACACTAGGTGTTCACTTCAGATGCTTTGATTGATTTGCTATGTTAGGGCAAAGGCAAAGAGGACCTGCCACATAAGGCAGCAATTTTTGCTCTTCAGTTTTCTGAGATATTATCACAGCTTCCTAACAATTTATGTAGATCAAAATATTTCTTCATTCAGATATGAATAAATAGAAGAATTTTAAATGTTTACAACATTGTATAAACTAGTCATAGTATCTGTCAGCCATTACTCCTAAATTAATAATGATTTTGATTTAGTGCAGTCTTTCACTCACTCATTTCTCTCATGTGTGCTTTTCTCAAACACACAATCATGCCCCAAACAGTACACTTGCTCTGATTCCTAAAGTTTGTTCTAATTTTAGGTATTTCACATAAAAAAATAATAATTAAAAAAAAAAAGATATTTTGTTTCATTTGTCGTGTTGTAGGTTGGAAGGATTTGAAAGATGGTTGATGTCTCTGCTGTCTTTTACAGCATTCTTCAGATCACTTTCTGTCAAGTTTCTTTGACTTTTGTTAATAGCTTCAGTATTATTGGGGGAGATAGAAACATGATCATGTGTGTCTCATTTCCATAAGAAACCAAGTTAAATGTACACTATACATTTTGATATATTTTTGTATGAACTTCTCCACTCATCTTATTGCTTAGGCAAATCAGTGTAAAGACAATAGAAAAGAAAGATGTAAAAATAAGTTAAGAGCCTAATCAATCCTTTAAGTGGGAATAGTATGAAAATGGGGGCAGGCAGACAGATTCATTTGACGTTTTCTCTAACCAAAAATTCCACCCAAATTGTCTGACTGTTTTAGCCAAGCTCAAGCTCTGTTTCACTGAGTAGCTTAGGTTCTGTGCCAAGCCAATGCAGTACAGTTTTTTGACTCTAAGCACAATCACATATATATCTGTAATATCAGTGAATTCATGTGTACCTGCAAAATTTTTCATCTGGAAAATTTTTCTAGCAATTAGAAAAGAATTAAAAAGGCAGAGAGTTAAGTGGAATACACTGATGGTGGTCAGTTTTACAGTGGTCACTTTTAAGAGTAAACAGACTTTTCTGGTCTACAAGAATATTATCTAGCATAACTAAAAAGTTGCGTGGCAAAGCATCCCACACCAATGTCTTTATTGCAGTTTACATCAGTAGCTGTTTTGGCCTGCAGATTCCATATTGTCAAATTTAAGACAAAAGCATATATTTTCATGGCATACATTGTTTATATGTGAACTATCAGTGAACTACCCTGAACATAGTTTATGACTATAAAAAAGATTGTTGACTGACTACTGTCTTGAAATAGTTACTATTCTTTTTTGTTACTGCATTTTAACTGCATTCTTCTATCTATACTGTCTAAATGCACGTATCTGTGGTTTGCTTACATTTTGCTGTTGCTCATCTGGTCAAAGCACCACGATGTATGTTTCCTGGGGTGCCAATGCCTGTCATGTCAGGCTGAGCTCAGTGGACTTTTAGCATGAATTTGGGAGAATCCACATTATAAACTCACTTTGTAGATAAGTCAGTTCCCAGGTGTTCTAACCTACAAGATACATTCTTTTAGTGCTCACTGACATTTTAAAATGAAAGTTGCTATCATTTACTACCTCTGTGTTATTGGATGGTAATTGGGCCGTAGAAGAGATTTTCTTCACAAATTAAGTAGGATAGCAAAAGTTCTCAGGATATAACTTTTTTCTTTCATTTGGAAATAAACCACTACATTAAGCATTCAGCTGTCCTTTATGTCCTTGTTTAAAAACTAAAAGGAGTAGGTACACTGGACACAGGCCTTTTTGCTTTCGCCAAGGAGTTCAGGACTCAGGTTGAGAAATTTAGGTGGCTTAAGACACATAGCTTTCTATAGAAGCTTAAAAGACTTCATGCATTTGAAAACACTTCAGCATTTTTAAACAGCTTCAAGGTTTTGAAGATGTGCGAGTCCTTTAGGGCAGGCTATCCTGCTGAAAAACTAGTTTGCACTGGTTTGAAATAAGAATGCTACCTGAGGAATCTAAGATGTTCTAAGCTCCTAGTTTAAATGTGTTATAAACTTATCTCTGTTACACAGGTTTTGGTATGTGTTTATAGTGTAAATGTAATTACAAATCTCTGGAAAAGATGCACTCCCTGACTTTAAAATAGAGAAGGACTAGGCCCAAGGTTCTGAAGCAGTACTGCTCCATGTCCTCCTTGGAAAGGCTTGTTATACTGTCACCTAATGCAGGAATATTTTTTTTTGCTAAGGAAAAAAACAAGGATTTGCTGGCAAAATTTAACAGATAACTGCCACTCTGAGTCATAAAATTTGACTCCTTACTCTAAAAATATCTATGCCCCAACATATTTTGATAGACTGCCGGTTTTGCTGCTAGTTAATTTCTCTTGTTTTGGCAATGCATGAGTTTTCTGCAAAACAACAGTTCCTCCTGCCTACCTGGTGGTTTTCCATACATATTGCCCAGGTCAGCTGAAGTTTTAGAAGCTACCTATGGCAAAGGAGGTTACAGGTCTGAGACCAGATATGAACCCTGTCCATATGTGGAAAACAGGAGACACAGTGTCTGCATGGATCTAGATCAGCTCAAGAGAAATATGATGCACTGCATTTCAGATAACCATATGTATCCTTGAAGGTTGTCAATAAACACCAACCGAACAGCAGTTTGGGCCTATCATAAGACATGGACAGCTGCTACCTCCATCTCATTGGATCCCTTGATCTTCTATTCTGTTGCCCACAGCATGAAGGAAGCAATATCACGGGGTGTCACTACTTTCATAGCACACAGTCCAGTCATGAGGACTACCTCAGAAAAAAGTTTTATTCTAAACAGGTGTGGGAATACAAAGGACAGAAGATAAAGACACCACAGTACAGAGACAGGCCAGTCTTGAATGCTGCCAAATTTTATTCTCTTAGTAGGAGTGAGATCAACTAGGTGAAGCTTGTGTCTGACTCTTTTCAAAGCATTTTCTTAATGGTACTTTTAAGAGTACCATTTGGTAAACACATCTTCTTCTGCCTATGGTCTTTTTTACATATTATTGGTAGATAATGGAAAGACAAGTCTAAGCCTAGATTATGCCTTGCAGTTCTGAAATTAGAAACAGTGACTTAGACTACATTTGAAGAAAGCGTGATTTTTAAAATCAGTTACAGACCATTAGTGAGGTGGACAAGGTCAGACTGCAGCAAGAAAGATTGGAAGAATGACTTTAGAAAAATCTGTTTAACGAAGTTTTCATATTTTTATAAAAAGTTTCAATTATATTCAGAGCTGTCTAAGATTACATTATATATTTACATCTTACTTTCAGTAAGAAACTTTCATGTAATTTCACCCCCCTCTCCTGATTTGGCAAAATAAGCAGACACCTCAATGAAGGAGATCCTTGACAGATTTCTATATCTAATAGAAGTTTTATTTCTATAGCATATTTCAGAGATTAAATATTATTATCAGAGCTTCTTTCATAGATGGTTGCTCCAAAGACGCCTAGGGAAACCTTCACAGAATCACACAGAAATGCAGAATGGTTGAGCTTGCTAAGTTGCAATCATTTAATCATGGAATTGTAGAATAATTTAGGTTGAAAGAGACCTCCAGATGTACTCTGGCCCAGAGCAGGACCAGCTTGGATGCTGGAACTAACCAGAAAGTTATAGCAGGTTTTCAGGAACTCATCCAGCAAAATTTCAAGACTCTCCAAGGAGATAATACAAACTGTCATTATACTTTCCTAAGGTTGTAAGCTTCCTCTCTACTTCTAGCAAGCCCACTCAGTGAAGCTCCTTAGGTTCGAAGGATTTGGGTTGTGCTTTGGAAGCATTTGTTTCAAGAATAGACATATTCATGCAAAGTCTTTAGTGCCAGGTTCACATGTAGGGCCTAGGCTACAAGCTGGTTGAACAGCATTGGAGTTCCCAAACCTTGCTGGTGTTACATTAATCAAAGTAAGCGGCTCCTAGCCAGCTGAGAATAACAGCAGAGATGTCTCATGTCTATCTGTAAAACGGACTTTTATTGACTGGATATCCCTAGCATGGCATATCTTATTTGCCTAAGGAGCCTGAAAGAACCATCTGGTTGTTTTTGATCCTCATAGTTATTATGATGAGAAACTCATTCAGGCAATTCTTCTGCAGCTGCAAAAAGTGGTGAGACAGGCTGTATTTGGGAGAGAAAAAAAGATCTCAAATGCTACTAAATATGTTTCAGGATAACAGCCTCAATAGCACATCTGATGAGTATTTAGCAGAAGTGAATACTGAAGGCCTTATCAGTAATAACACAAAGGTTATCGGCATGTGCTGCACATCAAACATTGATCTCACTGCAATTAATTTAAGTTAAAAATCGTCTCCATCAGCAAATGCTTCTGCACATCAAACCCAGTTCCTTTGTTGTTCCTCTTCTTTTTAACGGGAAACTTTGAACTGCCCAAGCAAGTTAGAAATCTTTGTTTCTTTTAATTTATTAGAGTTTCCCATGTTTGTAATTATCCTCCCAACCTTGCAGCCTGAACGTGGTAGAAATTTTTATTGGCATTTTGATAAACAACATTCTTTTTTCACCTTCTGGGATAATTTTTATAGACATGTAAGTATTGTGATATAAATACGATCCAAATCACCTTCACCATATTAAGACCTACTGATTCTATTTTTCACTATGAGATTACTCAAAGCCCATTTAAATGAATGTTAATACTCACTGGAATTTTGAATATATGTTGTCTTTGCTATTAGAAAGTACTGGTTCCAAGGTTAGCTTCTGAGATATGACAAGAACACTTCGAAAAGATGACAGCAACTTAGATACCACACAGTGGTAGGGCCAGTGTGTGACTTTGCACAGACACTGAAGAAAAGAAACTTTTAGAATAGAGGCAAAGTTCTGCCAGAAAGTACTTGAACACAAACAGAAATTATATGTCACTTTAAACATTTTTTTAAAAAATATCAACAAGTACAAGATATGCAAAATAAGGACAATAATTTGAGCACAATGCGGTTATCCTTTGTTCTAAAAAGACCTGGGGCAAATTGCCTGTGCAGTAGTTATGGGCATAGTAAACCAATTCTAGAGGTCACAGGCACTGAACAGTGTGAAGGCAAAGTTGCACTTTGCATTTTACCCTGCCCAAGTCACATCCTGAAATTAACTACGGTCAGCGCCAGAGGATTGACTACAGAAGGACTAGGGCAAAAAGTACTGTAAGTAACTTTGCTGAGCAGAAGTACAACCAGACAGTCCAGTTTGTTTCCAGATTACCACACATTATGATTTCAACGTGTTTGTAATTTATGCCAAAAGAATTATTATTATAAATGAAAGTCTGGCAGACTTTTCTAAAGAGCAACACAAAAAATATGAACAGAGAACCATCAGTAAAATTATTATAAGGTATGCACAAGTTATAGAGTAAATAGAGTAAAAATGCAGCCTCACTGTAATTGGTCTGATTACTTCAACATTTAATTTGCAAAAGAAGATACACTCTTTGAAGAAAAAAAATTAAATTGATTTAATTGATTTTTCAGTATCTAACTATTTGATACCTGCATATATGCATCATCTATTCAACACATCCAGATGTGCTCTGCATGAAGAGACTGATTATATTATAGTATTGTAAACTAATATTCTGTTTTCATAACATTCCCTGGAAGAAGGAACCCTTCATTTAGGTTTACTCGCCTTTACCTTAATTTGTAAGAAAACAGACGCAACCAATGAGGCATACAAGAGTAATACATACTCTTAAGTACAATTTATGAAACTGACACACCATCAACCAAAACTATAAAATTATCATTTAGCACATAAATTGATCCACTAGAAATTGTAGCCCAGGGAGGACAATTAGCAGTAAGATATTGTGATTGCTGGCTGACAGTGACACAAGTAAGTGGCTGAAACAGGTATTCTGCTGATAAACAACTCGCCTTGCTCTTTGAGATACATGTAAAAGCCTTTGGATAACAACAGCACACAACAGTAAGAATGCTACAGTTCTTTTGGGAAGATTTTTGACTGATTATTTGAAGAATTACAATTTTGGTAGAAAATAAATGCTTCTTACGGTTTGCAATACTATAGCTCCCTTGCATTCACAGAAGATACAGGAAGGGGAGCAGGCTATATAAAGAGTAGGGAAAGAGGTGAACAGGACAAATGGGAAGAGCAATTTAAATATAGGCAGACACCTGAGTCTGCTAACTACCCATCTGACAAGAAGAACAATAACTGAAGTTTCCTCTGTATTTCCACAGTTATGTAAACTTAGATAGAAATTTCACTGTGTCAGGTCTGTCCACTTTTCTAAATTTTCCCTGTACCAAGTTTCAGAAATCCTACATAAGGAACAGAGATTACATGTACTTGCCCAGCAACTTTGTATCTTTCACTAGTGCTCTGCCTGCTACAGAAATATTATCAAATCATTAACTACCTATATGCCACTTAGGATAAAACTTACACGTATCTAGTATTGCTTGCTAGTATAGCCCATAGGAATTCAAGAGACTATGTCTGATTTATAGTAACACCACCTCTCTCCAAATTTCTGGATCACAAATAAAAGCCCGTTTTGAAAGATTTGCAGTAAGATTCACCAGGTAGAGCTAAGTGGTAGACCAACAGTTACCCAGATTTATATCAGAGCCTACAAATTGTAGAGCTACTAAAATCCTGTCTGTTCCTGACATCCAAAAGAGATGCTTTTCATAAAATTAAAACAACTGACTCATTTTGGTAATGGCCCACAGCTTTCTCTACCTTAAGCTTATATATCTTTAGAAGCCAGAATAGCTGTACACCTCAAAAAGCAAAAGTACTAATACATTTATTTCCAGATGAGAGAGGAAGGTCTTCTGCCTTTCAAAACAACTGCATTTAATCATTAATAGCAACACACTGTAATCTTAATATGATACAAAAATTTAACTAAATGATCTGACATGCATTTGAAAATGCACATTTCCATGGAAAGGCACAAATGGGATTTATTTGGAGCAATACATGACATTAATTCACCTAAAATCAGAGCTAGGGTGGAATATATACTTTAAATATTAAATACAAAAAAGCAAAAATATAAATATTTAAGGGTCTGATATTTCTGATAACCTGTCCTGGAGAAATTTCTTTTCTTAAAGAAAAATATTTCCCAGTCATTTTGTCAATGAGATACCTCTATAGAGCTGAGTATTAGCACTAGTACATTAGTTTGATTTGGTTTGGATAGACTGCAACATTATGCATGAGTAGCTTGAGAGTCCCATATAGTATAACACTGGTCCACGGTACATAGAAGAAGAGTAATATTCAAAGTGGATTA
>JAVJGI010000040.1:64780571-64794808 GCA_035590275.1 Ibycter americanus
CCTTGTGAAGGGAACAGAAGGCCCAACATGGAGAGCAGACCCACTTGTTAGGGAAGTCTGCTGCCTCCCTGGGGCCCGGGTTAAAGATGTGACGAGAAAGCCTCCTATCCTCGTACGGCCCTCGGATTATTATCCATTATTGATTTTTCAGGCAGGCAGTGACGAAATTGTAACAGGAAGTCCAAGGGCAATCAAGAGAGAGTTCAGGGCCTTGGGACGACTGATTAAGGGATCAGGAACACAAGTAGTGTTCTCCTCTATCCTTCCAGTTGCAGGGAATGATGAGGGAAGAAACAGGGACAGCCAGCAGATCGATACCTGGCTCTCAGCCTGGTGTCACCGGCAGAATTTTGGGGGTTTGATCATAGGTCAGTTTACAGGACAGCAGGCCTGCTGGCATTGGACAGGGTACACCGGTCTCAAAGGTGGAAAAGGATCTTTGCACAGGAGTTACAAGGCTTATTGAAAGAGGTTTAAATTAGATTTGAAGCAAGAAAGGGATAAAAAAAGGCTCACTAGAGATAAGCCCGGGGGCAGCACACCAATGTTTGAGGGACAGTGTGCTAGTGACGTCCTTCCATCTGCAGTCTCCGTGGAAGTAGGGGATGAATATCTATGTGGCAGCAAAGGTGCAAGGGTTATTGATGTGTTAGAAACCACAGAAGCACCTGAGAATGGTCATCCAAATCCCCCAAAAAGGTGGTGGAATCAATAGCCCAACTGAAGTGTATCTACACCAATGCATGCTGCATGGGCAACAAACAGGAAGAAATGGCAGCCAATGCACAGCAGAAAGACTATGACATAGTTGCCATCACAGAAACATGGTGGGATGACTCGCAGAACTGTAGTGCTGCAACAGATGGCTATAAACTCTTCAGAAGGGATAGGCAAGGAAGGAGAGGCGGTGGGGTAACCCTGTATGTTAGGGAGTTTTGATTGTTCAGAGCTTAATGATGGTGATGATAGGGTGGAGTGTTTATGGATAAGAATCAGAGGGAAGGCCAACAAGGCAGATATCATGGTAGGAGTCTGTTATAGACCACCCAACCTGGCTGAAGAGGCAGATGAAATATTCTATAAGCAGCTGGGAGAACTCTCGCAATCACTAGCTCTTGTTCTTGTGGGGGACTTCAACTTACCAGATGTCTTCTGGAAATACAATACAGCAGAAAGGAAACAGTCTAGGAGATTCCTTGAGTGTGTGGAAGATAACTTCCTGACACAGCTGGTCAGGGAGCCAGCTAGGGAAGGCATCCCACTGGACCTGTTATTTGTGAACAGAGAAGGACTCGTGGGTGATGTGATGGCCATCTTGGGCATAATGAACACAAAATAACAGAGTTTTTCATTCTTGGAGAAGTAAGGAGGATGGTCATCAGAACTGCTGCCTTGGACTTCTGGAGAGCAGACTTAGGCCTGTTTAGGAGACTGGTTGACAGAGGCCACTGGAAGGCAACCCTGAAGGGAAAAGGATTCCAGGAAAGCTGGATATTCTTCAAGAAGGAAATCCTAAAGGCACAGGAGCAGGCCATCCCCATTGCCAAAAGATGAGCTTGTGCAGAAGAGGATCAGCCTAGCTGAACAGAGAGCTTTGGCTGGAACTCAGGACAAAAAGGAGCATTTATGGCCTTTGGAAGAAGGGGCAGGCAAGTCAGGAGGACTACAAAGATGTTGTGAGGTTATGCAGGAAGCAAATCAGAAGGGCCAAAGCCCAACTAGAACTTACTGTGGCTACTGCCATAAAAGACAATAAAAAATGTTTCTATCATCACATTTAGCAACATATAGTAACAAAAGGAGGGCTAAGGAGAATCTCTATCCTTTATTGGATGTAGTGACATGTAGGGAAATGTAGTGACAAAGTATGAGGAAAAGGCTGAGGTGCTTAATGCCTTCTTTGCCTCAGTCTTTAATAGGAAGACCAATTGTTCTCCAGGTACCCCGCCCCCTGAGCTGGAAGATGGGGACAGGGAGCAGAATAAAGCTCACATAATCCAAGGGGAAATGGTCAGTGATCTGCTACAACACTTAGACACACAACAGTCTATGGGACTGGATGGGATCTACCCAAGGGTACTGAGGGAGCTGGCGGAAGTGCTCACCAAAACACTTTCAGTCATTTATCATCAGTCCTGGCTAAGCAGGGAGGCCCCAGCTGACTGGGAGCTAGCAAATGTGATGCCCATCTACAAGAAAGAAAAGAAGGAGGACCTGGGGAACTAGAGGCCTGTCATTCTGAACTCAGTGCTGGGGAAGGTTGTGGAGCAGACCGTCTTGAGTCCCATCACATGACATGTACAAGACAACCAGGTGATAAGGCCCAGTCAGCATGGGGTTATGAAAGGCAGGTCCTGCTTGACTAACCTGATCTCCTTCTGTGACAAGATGACCTTTAGTGGATGAGGGAAACGTTGTAGATGTTGCCTGCCTAGACTTCAGTAAAGCCTTTGACACCATTTCCTGCAGCATTCTCCTGGAGAAAGTGGCTGTTCATGGCTTGGACAGGTGTAATGTTTGCCTGTTAAAAAACTGGCTGGATGGCCAAGCCCAAAGACTGGTGGTGAATGGGGTTACATCCAGTTGGTGGCCAGTCACAAGTGGTGTTCCCAGGGCTCAGTACTGGGGCCAGTTCTGTTTCATATCTTTATCAATGATCTCGATTCGGGGATCAAGTGCACCCTCAGTAAGTTTGCAGATGACACCAAGTTGGGCAGGAGTGTTGATCTGCTTGAGAGTAAGAAGGGTCTACAGAGGGATCTGGACAGGCTGGATTGATGGGCTGAGGCCAGTTGTATGAGGTTCAACAAGGAGAAGTGCTGGGTCCTGCACTTGGATCACAACAATCCCATATAACACTACAGACTTGGGGAAGAGTGGCTGGAAAGCTGCCTGGAGGAAAAGGACCTGGGGGTGCTGGTTGACAGCCAGCTGAACATGAGCCAGCAGTGTGTCCAGGTGGCCAAGAAGGCCAATAACATCCTGGCTCATATCAGAAACAGTGTGGCCAGCAGGACTAGGGAAGTGATTGTCCCCCTGTACTTGGCATCAGTGAGGCTTCACCTAGAACACTGTGTTCAGTTTTGGGCCCCTCACTACAAGAGGGACATAGAGCTGCTGGAGTGGTCCCAAAGAAGGGCAACGAAGCTGGTGAAGGGTCTAGAGAAAAAGTCGTATGACATATTGCTGAGGAAACTGGGGTTGTTTAGCCTGGAGAAAATGAGGTTCATGGGAGACCTTACTGCTCTCTACAACTACCTGAAAGGAGGTTATAGTGATGTGGGTGTCGATCTCTTCCCCCAAATAACAAGCGATAGGACAAGAGGAAATGACATCAAGTTGAACCAGGGGAGGTTTAGATTGGATATTAAGAAAAATTTCTTCACTGACAGGGTGGTCAAGCATTGGAACAGGCTGCCCAAGGAAGTTGCTAAGTCACCATCCATGGAGGTATTTAAAAGACATTTAGGGAAATGGTTTAGTGGTGGACTTGGCAGTGCCAGGTTAATGGTTGGACTTCATGATCTTAAAGATCTTTTCCAACCTAAATTATTCTATGATTCTATGTTCATCACAGACTCCAGAAATTTGTACGTAGAGTACAGATGGTTCACACAAAGTCCCATTCAAATCAGCAGTGTGTGTAGTTCATGACCATTAGCTTGCTTAAGCCTTCCCGTTTTTTACTTCATAGGGTGGATGGAGCTAGACAAGTTTGTTTACTTAAGGGATCATAGGAAATAACATATTCTGGGAACACACTTTGGAGTCTTTTTCAATTTACTGTTTGGACTTACTGGTTGGAAGCAGCAGGACAATGTCTGGAGAGAGGTTCCTGGCTTGTATGGATCTTTAGACACTCCATTCCTCTTCTGCAGAAAGCTGCAGTGAAAAGGTAGCTTTGAGAGTAATATGATTGTTTCTAGTAGAATCATGTAAAGATCAAGTGTTTACTAACAGTTGCCACATAGCACATTGTTTCTTTATGCTACAAGGAGCAGTGGCCTACATCATTTATTTCTCCTTGAATAAGATGGGGATACGCTCATAATCATAAGCCATTATAGACTTTAAAAGCTGTTTTCTCTACAATATTGAAGTTCTCCACCGTCTCGTATAGCAAGTTTTAAGCAGTGATGTCAAAGGAATCTAGATCACTGACTTACTTATATTAAGGTTAAAGTTTTCAAGACAGAAATATTTTTTTGTAAAGTGTAGATTTTAAGAGAGAAAATATTTTATCTGTTTCAGGTAGGTAGCTCTTATCTTGACAGGAAATCTATAGACTATGTTACATGGTTCATTACGCTGTAACTAATCCATGAGCAAACACAAGAAGAAAATGTGATTATGGATAAGTTAGCATTATTGCAAACTATGTTCAGTGATTGGATTTTTTCCCTGTATGGTGTTCTGTGAACTCAAAGACTGTATTGTGAAAATATCACCGAGTTAAACGTAATTTATAACTTAATAAAACTGGTTTTCTGTAACTATAACAAAATTAGAATTCAAGATGTATTATGTTAGATTTATAACAGAGCAATAATTAACCTCAATCAAGCATGATGCATTGTAATTTAAATACTAGGTTAATACTGCAGTTGTTCTAGTAAAAACATACAAAATTTTTACCCCAATCACCAAATAAAAAAACTTACATTATAGAAATTCCAAATTGTCCTTTTCTCTCCAAATACAATCAGTAGCTTTTCTATAATTCATTAGTATTCTTTCTGTCCCTTATTATATTCTTGTCAACTTGCCTGTGTGAGAAAGAGAAAGCTAATACTTAAAAAAAAAAGAAAAAATATTCCTTTTCTAAAGAAAGTCCACCCTTTATAGAGTCCATGTGAAAAACAAATCCAAAGAAATATTATTCTGAGATTAATTAAAAAGTGGGATTTAAATTTGCAAATACATTAAAAGGGCAGGAATGTGTTGCTGTGTTTAGTAATCTCTGGGTTATTATAGCTACTAAATTCAAATCACATTTACTTCAGTGCTCCTTCCTCAGACTTGCTTCTAAAAAGATGTATTCACTGGCTTAATTATATACAATACAAGTAATCATATGAAAGTAGATTTCAATGGAATTATTCGTAACATATAAGGTTAAGGTTTTGGCTATCTATTCAAAAGTTAGAACATAAATGTTAAAAAGTCTATCAATGAGCAGTAGACCCAAAGCATTCTGGATTTCAAATGATCATATCTACAAATTTTACTATTTGGAGTTTCATCTGGACTTTGTTTCCTTCCTCACAATGTGCATTTGAGTTCTCAGTCTGGTCAAATGGTCAAACCACAGCACTTTCTGTATCTGGATAAGAGCAAGGGGTTGGAAGCTTGGGGGCTGAGAAGAAAACACTAACAGAAGCATATTTTAAGCATGGACTACAGCTATCCCCAAAATGGTTGTTATGGATAATTGGGCAAACCATGTTGTATGAACATGCACTACAAAAATTGAATCTGCATGCATTCTATGTTAGCCTGTACTTCCTATACACTATTGCAAATGATATCATTTCTGGTATCAGTCTTCATTCTTTTAATGGCTGGTGGGTTGTTTTTTTTTCCCTATTCTTAATTGTACTGTTGATTAAGCAATATTAAGAAAACTGGAAGTTGCTTCATATGTGAGAGCTGAGCTGCTTCTATTATGCAAAAAATGTCAGTTTTCTTTAGCAGTGTAATCAGTTTTTAATGTTGCACTGAAATGTTGATTTCACTTGCAATAAGATGTAGTTAATTAACTTGAAGCAGTATGAAAGTTCATGTTGAAAAGTCATTGGAACTGAGTGAAAAAGTAAACTCAATTAAAATCAAAAGATAAAAATGATCTTTTTATCCTATTTTGACTTGTTCATAAAATCCTGATTTTCTTAGAAAATAACTCCTGAATGCTTTATTACCTTCTTTTAATATTTTTTCTGCCCTTCTTCAGTCTCTCATTTTCTATAATTTTTGATGAGGTCAACTGTACTTAAGACTTTAATTGTTAATTTGGATCAGTTAGAGTAGATCAAATGGAAATCTATCAGTCAATCCTTGAATGCCATGGCACCTCAGCTTCTGTCTCATGCTTCCAGTCTCTTCTATAAGCCAATATTTGCATTTGAAACGTATTTTCTGTGATGCATCAGTCTCCCCTTTGGTTGATCTAAATGCTAAATCATGGCATTTCCATTAGGTAGCCTTCTCTCCTGAGGACAACAAACATGCAAATTGTCATCTCTGAATTTATCTTACCATTGATAGAAAAAGTTCAACAGGTAAAGTAAAGGTGAACAAAATTTTCTTTCTAGAAATTAAAAATATATGTATTTGGCTTTGTATGCTTATGTGAAAATGGATATTTCAATATTTGATAATTTATTTTTTAAAAAATTCTGAGGGCAATGATTGATTTCAATATTTGTTCAGGGGAAAAAAAAAAAAGCTTTGAAGAGTTTGTATTTATTTCAGAGCAGAAATCCAAATTTTTAATCAGATTAATTCATAAGAGATGGCCTAGTTTTCCCTTCTTTCATAGAATAATATCTGTCTTCTAACTATAAGCTGGAAAGGCTAGCCCTAATTTATTCTAAAAACCCATTTCTATAGGATAAAATGTTTTCCTGTCTCGGTGGCTTTCACTGTTTGGTGAACTCAAATATACTTCAAAATTATTTTAAAGGATTCGATATATTTGGAGAAACTAGTTCCATTTTTCTGTCTTTTTTCTCAAACTGGAACTTCATTAGAAATAGTTATTTCGTCTAACAAAAGTTTTAGATTTCTCACAGTTAATTTTAAAAGTTTTACAGTCTGAGAGGAAGTTCAGCCACATGGATCACCAAACTATGAACTTTGAAGCATTTTCTTCACAGCATTTCTCATTATCATCTCAGTAGAAAAATGGAAGGAGCATAAAAGACATATTTTTATATCCTTTACCTATAGCTGTGATACTGATCTACTCAGATGAAAGCTGATTTTGACTCAGATTTTAAAACAGAAGCAAGATTAGTGCTAGAGCATAGTACTAGAAAGGGTAAGTACAGTAGAACCATAGAATCATGGAGTGGTTGATGTTGTAAGGGACTTCTGGAGGTCATCTGGTCCTAACCGCAGGTTCAGGCAGGGTCACCTACAGCTGGTTGTCCAAGACCATGTTCAGACAGCTTTTGGGTATCCCCATGGCTGGGAATTCCACAACTCCCCTGGGCAACCTGTGCCAGTGCTTGGTCATCTTCACAGTAAAAAAGTGTTTTCTGATGTTCAGATGTGTTTCAGTGTTTCAGTGCGTGCCCATTGCCTCTGGTGCTGTGACTGGGCACCACTTTCATCTTCTTTGCAACGTCCCTTCAGCTATTTATATACCTTATAAACAGTACTCCAGGTTTAGTTTCACTGGTGCTGAGTACAGGGGAACCATCACTTTCCTCAACCTGCTTGCAACACTCCTCTTAATGCAGCCCAGAACACCATTGGCTTTTTTTTGCCACAAGCATACATTGCTAGGTCATGTTCAATAAGGTGTCCTCCAGGAACCCCAAGGTCCTTTTCTGCAAAGCTGCCTTCCAGTCAGTCAGTCCCCTGCATGTACTAGTGCCTGGAGTTGTTCCTCCTCAGATGCAGGACTTTGTATGTCCCCTTGTTGAACTGCATGAGTTTCCCATCAGCCCATTTCTCCAGCTTGTTGAGCTCCCTCTGGATGGCAGCACAGCCCTCTAAGTGCATCAGCCACTCCTCCCAGTTTTCTGTCACGAGCAAATTTGCAGAAAGTACACTGCCCCACTATCCAGATCATTAATGAGGAAACCGAACAGGATTAGACCCAGTATTAACCCCTGGGGTACACTACTGTCCTCCAACTAGATTTCATGCCACTGACCACCACTCTCAGCACAGCCATTCAGCCAGTTCTCAGTCCACCTCATTGAAATGGGCTGCTCGTCCAGCCCACACTTGACCAACTTTTCTATGAGGATCTGATGGGTGACAGCGTCAAAAGGTTTCCTGAAGTCAACATAGACAAACATCCACTGCTCTGCCCTCACCTACCAGGCCAGTCACAGCAGCCAATGAGCCAGGGAACATCATCTTGTTCAAGCAAAATTTGGTAGTCCTAAAAATCATAATGCAAGAACAATAGGTTCCTCATGCTCTTAATTCATGAATAAATAATCATTTCAGTAATAGCTTCAGAACAGTGCAGTAGTAAAGAGGAATAAAGATACCACATATGCAAAAACAGTACCATGAGAAGTAGGCAGCTATTAAAAATTACCAATTAATCCCTCCAGAAAGCACTTCAGAAGAAATGGCCTCCAAACTAATGCTAACTGAAAGAAAATAAATAGTTAAAGGCATAGCATAACATATGTTCTTTATTTCTGTGAACCAATAATAAATTAATGCATTAGTTCACATCTTTAGAATTTGGAGAAGCTCATAGTCATCATTATCAATCCTACAGATTGTTTGGTTTTGTCATAATTTTTTTTCATTAAAGTAATGAAGTTTTTCAATAAATAAAAATAAACCAGAGAAAAGATGCAATGCTAATCTCTCTAAAAAGTTTATTAAATATTCAAAAGCTCTTATGTGAAATAATAAATTTTAGCTGAAGACCTATACATATAGATCACCTCTGTGTGATATATATATGTGTGTGTGTGTGTATATATATCTATATATCTCACAGCTAAGTGTGATTTAAAGGTTTCTGAAGGCTGCTACTGAAGCTGGAATGCATTAGAACTGTCTTTGAAGCTAAGCCTGTATGTCATATTTGTTAGTGTTCATACACTAGTGCAATTAATAAATATATCAAATTGCCAGGTATGATTTTTATGAAATACCTTAAATGAGTTAATAGTGCAGCTAATATTACTGTAGAAGTCAGACAACAAACCAATAACTGTTATGCAAATTTAACATCTAAAATAATACCAGCACTTTAAAGTGAATCTGTGGTTTTAAGATGAAAAATTAATGTTGATATTCAAAATACAATGTAAATCTCTTTTCTAAATTACATTCTCTAGTTCTTAAAATTTGATATTATTAATTTTCCTCTAAAGGTGACAGTACATAAAATTCAGGAGTCTCCAGGGCAATTAATTCTCTGGTGGGTGAATAGTTTCACCATACAAAACTAATCTCTAAATACATGAAGGTAAAGAAATAGAAGAAATTTTAATATCAATAAGTCTTATGCTGAAATACCAATCAATTTGCATGTTGCAGGGAAAGGAAACATGCAATATTGTCCTTTAAGTCTACATCTGCTTACATTCCCGAAGAGACATTGGATACATGTTCTTTTGTGACCTGCTATGTTGAGTGATTTGTGCAGATAATTTAAATTAAAAAGCAATACAAAGCCTTTGACACCTATTTCTTCCTTATTTATAGAAGAGTAGTCTGTAAGTTTGTGCATGTTTTCTGCTAGTTGGAAGGAGAAAGTTTACATGAAAGGTACTGTGAAGCTTCTACTTCATTGGTAAAAGAGATAGGATTTCACAAAACTAAAACTATCCAAAGATTGATAAAATCTCCCCAGAATAGAAAAATTTAAAGAAGTATCTGAAACCATCTCAGACAAATTATGAAGAGAACTGAGGAAGAAATTAAAATTAGATTTGAAGTCTTGTCAAATGTCTGAGGAGTGGCTTGTGGACACACTGCAAAGACACATAGCTGGACATGAAATATCTTGTTCACCCAGAAAACCTGCAAAGCATCTGACAGATCCTGAAATTCAGTTATATGTACAAATCAGATCAAGGAGCTGTCAGCAATTTCATTGTCACAGATCAGGGAGAGGCAAAGGGAAATTTTAAAACTGGTGGAAAGCTTTGGCCATTGAAGAATTTCTTGCTTCAAGTGAGCTGAGTAAAAAATGCAGGAAAAAATTGCCAAGGGAAGAAACTGCTGTGAAAACTATCTGCCTGAATAAAAAACAAGGGCAACCAGAAAATTTAAGACAAGAGATGTCTAAAACTTCTATTTGTCAGCTCAGGTGGAGAAAATAAGACTAAATCAATGGGAAAATTTGTCTTTCGTGGAAAGCAGAACTCACCAGATTCTCTCTAAACTCAATTTAATATCATATTTCTATTGAATAAGTGGAGAAATGAATATTTCTAGTACAAGTTTTGAGGAATGTAATAAATGCTATGCCTATAAAGAAAAATCTTAGTTAAATGGATTTAGCACAAACCTTCAATATTTGGCTTGGATCCGTACATCATTTTTTGTTAATGATGACTTTTCTCAAAGAAATTAACAGGTGACTGGGGAAAGAAATCTCACTTGAACTGCCACAAGATTTGAAAAAAATACATATGTCTGACTTATCCAGATACCTAGTAGACCTATGTACTGATGTTCAGTCAGATATTGATTCTCAGATTTTTATTCTGAAATTACTGTAATTATTATTTATCTGTGAAGCAGACCAACAGAATGAAAACATACATAGGAGTAGATGAAAGCTATCCATCATGTGTCCCACAACATATCTAATGAAAAAGTATTGGAACTTGTTCTTATTTTCAGCGTCTTGAAAAGAAAAAAAAAATGGTTATCTCAAATAAAATTACAGGGGATTGACAATAACATAAAAGTCACAACTATAGAGGAACATGCCTGCAAGACAAAAAAAACCCAACCAAACAAGCAAACAAAAGCTCTTCAAAGACAAATGAAAGCATAAGACAAAATATGAGGATGATACATTCAAGTCAGACCGGGAAGAATAGCACATACATGTAAGACAACATCTTAATCTGTTAGAAAACTGTCAAAAAAACTGCTCAGCAGAGACAAAACCTAACAAGTATCACTGTTCATTCTTAAACAGCAATATTTGGTACCTGCTTATCTGGCACTAAAAGCAACATATTGCAAACTGTCTTTAGGGGATGATTTTTCACATCATTTGGCAAGAAATAGACAAACTCTAGTGTATGTATGTCTGTATGTTGAGCATGTGTATATATGTGTGTATGTGTGTGTACTCACACATACATCGTTGACAGAGAGGATGAATACAACAATGTCAAATAGAGCATCTGCTTTGTAAAGATGAACAGCTGCTGCCGTCTCATGACTTGAAACACATCTACTGCACCAGAAGGTGCTAATATTCCTTTAGCCATGTCAGACTCTTCTCTCAATACTTAATCTGTGGCTCCACATCTATCATCAACAAAGATAATTACAGTGTTGTCAAAACATTAAAGGGTGCAATTACCTGGGCATTACAGTTTTAAAATATTTAACCACCTTAAGTGTCTAATTATCCATTAATCTGAAGATAACATTTGATTGCCTACTGCTGAATTCACACAGTAATTATATGTTTATCTATATTATAAAGTAAAATAAACCTTTTAAGATAATAGCTATTTAAATGTTTGTTTCTTAATAAGATTACAAATATATAATCTACTACAATTTGTCAGTCAATTATATATTTTTTTTTTAATAGAACTGCATCACTTTGAATGAGCTGAAACTTCAGTGCTAATGTCAGTTTTAGCACATTGCAGCAGATAAGCAATCATGGAGAAGCCATATTCATTTATATTTTAATACTCCAGGGGTATTGAAAATAGTAGAGTATGTAATGGATCTTTGGGGAAATCTCTTTTCTTTTGTGCTTATTCATTTTGTCAACTAGCCTGTAAGTTCCAAGGTCAGTGACAAGTTAGTCCTACCACAGCTACGTTATGTTTTAGTAAGAGACATGATAGCTCTATGATGTAAGAATACGTTTCCTGATTCTTTCTCTTCATGAAGCTTTAGCAGTTATTGAGACAGAATTTAAAACATTTACAACTGCAGAAAACTTCAGTACTACCAGGAAATATTTCTCATGACTTGCATTTGGCATTTTCACCTGCTCGGGTGTGAGAGAAAGGGTGGCTGGATACAAAGTAGATATGACACTGCACAATTCAAGAGTACTCTACAAAATACAGATTATGCAAAACCATTGCTCTTCTGTAACACAACTGCATGAACACAAAAGTAATGGCAAAAGCAGTACTAAAAATGTCCAGATTTTTATTATTATTGCTGCATTCAGAAAAAAGAAGAATCATAGGAGAGGAAAAAAAGCAAGACAAAAAATTTTATTAAGATTTCTGAATACGTTTTCTACTTGACACTAAAAAAGCTTTAGGGAAAAAGTTTGTTCCATCTGTTCAATTAAAATCAGTGCTTTCTTAAAATAGAAAAAAATCCTGAAATAGACCTCTTCCAAAAACAGCAACAAGAAAAATATTGATGCATATAAACTGAGCGTACAGAGAATAACAGAATGATTTTGGGTCTTAGCCATTAGAATTCATTATTTTCGTTAATGAACTGAATTGTGTTTATTAAACTCAAAGCTGTCACCAAGATGAGAGGGATTACAAGAAAAATAAAGAGATTTATTAGAAAGTCCAAGTGGTCTTGACAGATAGAAATTATGTCTACATTGTCTGAAAATAAAAGACAGTTCTGAGTAGGTATAAGCATAGTGCTTTATGATGGAAACTAAGCAGCTGCATACAGATAACATGGGGATAACCGATTAAAAATCTGGCTACTGGGATCACAAGCCTTTATGAATCAGTAATGTCATGTTGTAAAAAAGGGAAGTATCTATTTTCCTTGGAACCATAAAGAACGTACTATGGCCACAGAAAAAGGAAAATATTCTTTATCTCTGAAGAATACAGTGAAGATTTACCCACATCCCCATGTAAGGACTCCAGTTCAAGGAAAATGATGCCTGAGAAAGAGAGACAGAGGAAGTCATGGTTATGTGTTATAGACCTCTAGGCATGCTCTGTAAAGCAGATTTTTAAACCAACTAAAGTTGTTTAGTCTGAAAAATAATCTAGTGAAGTGGAGATACAAAAATCTTCCCATGCATAAAACATTGCTGAAAAGAAGGAGGTAATCTGCTCTCAGTAGAATTAGGACAAGAAGTAAGAATGTTAAATTCTAGTAAGGAAGGTTCCAGCTGTATATGAGGAACAGGAATAATGAAGTATGAAAATGCATTGCTTAGAGAAGTTATGAACCTTCCTCATAGAAAACTCATTAGAACTGGCTGTCCTGGTTTCCTAAGGAATTTAGTCCTATGTAACAGGTCTGCCCACATATTTCTCAGTGTTTCTGATCCACCGAACATCCAATCAATTTAAACCAGATTTGGCAGAACAGTATAGGTCTCAAAGATACTTCACTTGTGTGCAGGAAAATACATTATGGGCAAAGGTGAGAGACTTAATTAGAATTCTCTACATGTGTTTTGAACTCAGCCTTTGCTAGATAACACAGACACTGTCTCTGAGATCAGATGTGACATGAATGTATATGAAACCTAGTTGTTTCACCATTCCTACTGTATCATGGAGAGACAAGTTTTTGAGGCATGTGGAGTTACAGCTCTGCGTGTGCTTCAGTTTTGACTGTTTGCAGCTGTCTTAGCTGACATTCAGACCAATCTGAATCTAAAAATTAAGCTTAAATTATATTTTAGAAGTCTTTCCTCATCCAAATTAACTTTCTGCATGTGTTTATTCTCTGATTGTCTGCTGTCTAATTTCTGATTAGTCCTCTGTAGGATCAGAAAAATCTGAGAAAACCATTGCCCAAATTGGTTTGAATATATATAAAATCAGACAAAAGAAATGATTGTTTCTGTACAGTCAAGCATTTTCTCATCATCAGGAAGATAATAATATCTTTGAGTTGTTCTGGGGTGGGGACAGGATGATCCGTTATGTGTGTTGCACGATGGAATTATGCCTGGTCTCCTAGGACCTACTGTGTGCATGATGATTTAACTCAATCCTTTCTGTCCTTTTCCCATTAAGCAGCCATGACTAAATATAATAGGAGTATAATTTAGCACTTACATTAGAGCAATGGGCTATATGTATATGGTATTCCCCAGTACCTTGATCAGTATAATGCCATATACATTTCAAACACAATTAAACTTCACTAACTTTACAAATCAGATTATTTCCATTTCACATGCAAAAAAGCTGACCCCTAAATGTTGTCATGCTATAAAGCCATCCTGTCTTTTACTTCATCATGAGTATGTAGCCTTCTTTATATTTTTACTCAATAGTGGGCACATTCACCCCTTCCCTTCCCTTCCCTTCCCTTCCCTTCCATTCCCTTCCCTTCCCGTCCCTTCCCTTCCCTTCCCTTCCCTTCCCTTCCCTTCC
>JAVJGI010000040.1:64794917-64815557 GCA_035590275.1 Ibycter americanus
CTTCCCTGCCCTTCCCTTCCCTTCCCTTCCCTTCCCTTCCCTTCCCTTCCCTTCCCTTCCCTTCCCTTCCCTTCCCTCTTTCTTGATATAGTTGTCAGCTATAGCAGGCTTTATATATAGAAAGCTTCTCATGTTAATGTGATACATTTTGTTTTATTTCTATTTCAATAGCCTGAAATCAGAATAGGCTGAATTACAGCATCTTGCTTCCAAAATGTAACAGTTAACGACTGCATTACATAAATTTTGTATCATACCAACTGGATTCTTGATCACTTAGTGTTTTTTAGGGGGAAAAAACATGAAATGTTGAAGACAAAATGGAAAATAACTAAGTTCTTATTCTTTAACTCCTTTTCGGATACATAGTATTAAAAATGTTTCTTCTCACAGACAAAATTTTTCCTTTTTATTTAGTGCAGGTGAGAATAACCCTGTGCTGTATATGTAGCATGACTGGCCATTTCTTTGAATCTCTGATGACTGTTGAAAACTTTCTTTAAACAGAAGATATGGTGTCAACATGTAAAATGTAATGGTCACATTTGAGCTGTAGGAATACTCTCTGTGTCAGCGAAAAAGCCTGGATGTTCACTATCTGTTGTCTCCTCTTCCTCTGTTTCCCACAGGAAAAAAAGTAGAGCCGGCAAGCAGGGAAGGAGCCAGGTCTTCCACACTGGATGAATTCACCAGCCCTGCAGCCATGGCCACAGCACTTACCTGCTGAAGTGCTCATTACAGCACCAGGCCCTTGAAAGCACCAGATTACTTCAGCTCTGCTGACAGTGAGGTGTGCTGATGCTCTGCTTGAAGATGGGTTATCAGTCCTCAGCAGAGCAGATCTGCACATGCAAAAGGGCTAACAGCATCAAAAATTTTGCCTATGCTGTTTGCAGACATAATATATGGTTAAGGGTTTCAAGCGTACTGCCTTAATTCTTGCATGTAGAGGCAGAGGAACAGAAGTGTTAGACAAGTTCGATTTACTTAAATATAAATGATAGCTGTCACACAAAATGTTTGGCCTCAAGACTTCCTGTTTGGTTTTTAGCAAAGGATTTCAGGCTGAAAAAGACAAGTAATCTTGCTTAAACTACTTCAGAGAACTTTGAAAAGCAGCTTTCTTCCAGTTTAATACTCTAAAAGTTTATCCATAAGGAGAAAAAAAATGTTGGTGGTGGAAAATAAAACAATAAATTTATAATTCAGTATTTATTTTAAAGTATACCTGAGATAAACGACTAGAAGATTTCATTGTACTGAAAGAAACTTGATTATATTAAGTTCTCTCAATTTAGGGGAAAAAAAATATTTCAAGCATCCTGCACTATTTGTCCACAAAACTGTAAGAAACCTGAGAAAAGTAAGGCTTTCTAAATATTAGGTTTCAACAAATCCATACTGCTGCTTGTGGTGGTGTCTGTCTAAAATCCCTATTCTTTCATTATTATCTGCTTCCCAATTGACAACTGAAATACAATATTGCCGCTGGGGATACTGATAGGTGAAGCTACCAACAGCACAGTAGACTAACTATTGTAGTTTCAACTGTATCAAAATTTCTGCTGTCACCATTACTTCTTGGCAAAGCATAGAAATTCCTTGCTTGCCAAAGTACTTTCAAGGTCAATGACAAAGCATTTACTGTGAATTCCAGAAGCTGTTTTTATTTTAACAAAATTTCAGAGAAAAAATAGCCTAGCTGCTAAACTTAAAAAGCCTACAGAGCTTCTCAGCAGGTGGAAAAGTACAGAACTAATAGTTTGGAGTAAAAATAATAAAATATATTAAGAAACAATAAATATTTACAGAAAAATTATTTCTCCTTTATGTCTTTACTTGTCATTTGCTCTTTCCACAATTGTATATATTCCATTTAAAAGCTATAATATATATTTTTAAAAAGGAAATATTCTTTCCAAATTTTAAATGACACCAAATACAAGATACATTTATAAGACCATGAGACTTCAAGGGAAGATTTACTTAGAGTTTAGTACACTTCCTGGGACCAAGTTTTGAAGCTACCAGTGCTCTGGAGGCATATGTTAATTTCATAAAGCATACCTTGTTGTCTTAGTGCTGCAGTTAGATAATGGAGTACACGTTCTCCTCAGAAAGGGATTAATAACAATTTCCTGACCTTGGAAACAGTGCTAATTGGTGCCATTGTATTTACATGCAAAAAGTAAGAGTTTCTGTAGCCTGGTACTGTTTGGATAATTGTATCTATGAGGAAGTACTCAGACAACACTGCCGTGCTTGAAAAACATCTATACATTTAAGTGCTTTGCAATGAAAAGTAAAGATCATTTTTAAAAGCAGAATGCACCTCACAGAATGCTAGGGGGGCCAACATAGGTGACTTCCTAACTATGCTTCTAGCAGATCCCTGCATCAGAGAATGATGGAATTTTAAGGGCTTGAATTAATTTTGCATGACCATAACTTAATGCTTCTTGGCCTCTCCATTGAGTTTATCTGGTTTTGAGAGATGATTTGGCTGAACATGCATGCAATTGCAAGAGCCAGCCTTTCCTTTAGTAGTGATCAGTGTATAGTAACTTCTTTCAGTTGTTTTAGGAATTTCTTTTCATACATTCCAAGATTGCACTGAAGAGCATTGTAGTAGGAGGCTAACAATAGTTTAAATGTAAGAACTGTGTGCTATTTAGAGCATATCTTACTTTTGTAATGTGTTTATGAAGCTATCTATGAAGAACAACCCTATCTGAGTTCTGCTTTTTCAGAAATTAGCAGAGAAGATCAGCTATATTTGTTGTCTGTGTCTGCTGTAGGTTTGACTGAGCTTCCTACGTGGAAAAAAAGGGGCTCTGTGCGCAATCTTTAAGATGTGTTAGCAATGGAGAATGAGGCATGAGGCAGGTGATATGGCTCCCTAGGCGCAGAGAGTGCAGGGGTGGATGCAGATCAGAGACTGCCCAGTCTGAACACTGCAGAAGGCTAGAGAGCTAAAAGTACAATGTTCCTAAGGGACTATAAGAGTAGTTAATTATTCAGAGCTGTTGGTACAATAATAAGTTGTAATTTATGTTCATAATAAAGTCAGCATAAACTGGTGCTACACAGTGTTGAAAATCCTTTCATTTGTAAGAAAGATCTTATAAGATCAAGACAAAGAATTGCATTTGTATAATGGGACTGGATCTTACTTGTTCACTTCATGCTCTATGCCTTTCTTAACTAGGAATGGTTGACTCTAGCTTCTAATAGAAGGTTGAGGATCTGAGTAAAGAGCCTACATAATAATCTTGGAATGGAATGGATCTTGCAGGTGAGTATGATGTCAAAATGTAAATATTAATTCATTTTTCAACAAGGCAATTGCAAATAACCTTATAGACTTGCCTTCCTCCAGTGAATGAGTTACAAATGGGCTTAATGGAGGCTGGTGGCATGAATGACATTCTTGAAATACTTGGTGTTCCTTTGCTCTCAGTTCTGGGGGAGGCAGTTACTGTTCAGGGTTTGCCTGTACTAAAGGTAGCACAGGCTCTTGCTTTTTCTTTTTTTGAATACTTTCAGTGTTACAGTGGTAGTTCAGTGTACTGTTCTTATTTTACACCACCTTTGTGAGCTGATAAATGTTGAACACGCATTGAGTTTTAATAAATAGAGCAGGCAGGAATGTGAATGGGATGATTTCAGAGACTGTGCCATTGCAACTTTTTAGCATCAGGATAATATGTTTCTGAATTCTGTAAGAAAATGCTGCATAAAACTTTCTTCTGAGAAAGGAAAATAGAGTTTCATCTTTGTAATAAAAAAAAAACAAACAAAACAAACCAGGCTCAGTACCTGCAAAATGTGGTAATTTTCTTTCCCTTGTAACTTGTTGGGGTTTATTTCTGTACTGCTTCTTCATGTCAAGGCAGAATTCATTACATATTTTGTTTTGGGCTGATGTGAGGGGTCAGTATGTAGCTTGTCTACCTTCGTTTCACTTGCATATCTATGGTCTATATGCATCAGTGTATAAATGTAATCATTTAGGCAATTCATCAGTCAGATGTGTTGTCAACATTGAAATAGGCAATGTCTGCCTGCAGAGATCTTTCGAAACCTGGAACGAAACTTAATTGTTGCTTTCTCCTCAAAGGTAAACATTTCTGGGGAAAGACAGAAGAAAAAAAGCTTTGGCCGAGCTACTGCCACTCTTCACATGCAGGTTGGTATTTCAGGTTCTCCAGCTGGATTCACCTGCCACAGCCTGACAGGACTCTCAGCAGTCAGAGCAGCAGTGGCTTTTCCTCGGCTGAGCACAGAAATCAGGAGATTTCAGACATTCTTAACTAGGAGGAATTAATGAATTACCTAAATATGTAGTTCTGGCTCCCCTCAGTTTATCTTTTGATTAGGATAGAAACTGGAAAGTAACTTGCACCTTTTAAAAACAGATGCATATATGGGAGAGGTTTAAGGATACCCCGTGAGTGGAAGCGTTTACCTTTCCAAGACAAAACCCCAACTTTTTGTTAGACTCCACTCCCAAAACTGCTCTTTCTCTCAACAAATAGCACAATGCCTAACCTGCTCTTTTACCATACTAACCTACTTGCTTTGCAGAGTAAGTACATGTAGATGTGTAGGTCTTCTCACCTGAAGAGAACAAATGTTTAATTACATCTTTATCGTGAATGTGTTCTAAATCCTGAATTTATAAGACAATATGGAATGAGGTTTCTTATAACTTTTTTTCACATGAAACAGTTATATTTTGTACTGACATCATTGAAAGTCTGTGAGAAAGCTGGTTTCTCAAATATTTAAAAAAGTTATGAGGAAGAAACAGGGCTTGCATGTTGCTTGTTCTCATATTTACTTCATATAAAGTTATTTGGATAAAATGGTCTAAACTTTTTAGAAGGAATAGACTTCTTTACAATATCAGGCAGTTAATGAACAGGTTACCTATATGGAAAATGAAAAGCCCACCCTACCTCTAATTAAAACAGATGCCATCTAGAACTGTATTATTCTTGGTCCTAAAGTGTATGACAGATAAGCTAGTCAAACGAGCAGTTTTGTCAGTCTAGCCATGCAGCTAGGCAATTCCATTCCTTTGACTGGAATTTCCTAATTCATTTCACCTCATAGCAAATTTCTTCTTCCCGACTTCCTTTTTTTGTTGTGTTTGGCCTCTGAACTGCAAAAGCACTTACCTTTATAACTCTCTAGTTTACCCATCTATAACTTTCTTCAAGGTTCTGCTAGTAAGAATCTTGTGGAGACTCTTGTTGTCTACAAGACTCAGCTTTCTTGTAGAAAGCGCTTGTAATAGACAATATATAAAGAAAGAATCACAGCTGTGATACATCAACCTGTACCAAAGTCTTGTTTACAAAAACAACTAAAAAAATACATTACTTAATAAGCAAAAGGTGTTTTCAGCCTTACCCATCCCCACCACCACCACCTCACCCCCCTAAGGCAAAAAAAAAATGAGTGGCTTGTATTCTTTTAAAGCAACCATCCTCTCTGACTGTGCTGGTCAGCCTGCCAGCCACATTTGCTCTCTCAAAACCTGCAGCTGCTCTTTTCCCATAGGCACACATTAAATCCCTTTCCCCCAGACAGTTTTTCTGTAGTTGAGTTACATGAACCACATTATAGGAGACAGTCCAATGAGAAAGAGAGAATTACTTTTCAAGGCTTATCAACTTCTCTCAGAAATTCACTTGGCTTTCAGAAAGCAGCTTTAGTCAGTACTCTCAGTACACCTCCTTCTCCTCCAAGCAATCTCTTTTTCTTCTTTTGTCTTTGTGATCAATTTATGGGCAAAGCCCCATTCATTTTGTCACAGACACCTTAGACATCATGTTATGTGTTCGAAACAAACCCAAATCATACAAAGAAATGCATCATCCACAAAGTCCATCTAACTTAACAGCTAACGGTTTAGTTACTGCATGCTTTTGCTGAAGTCTGTGCAACAACAGTCCATCTAACTTAACAGATAATGGTTTAGTTACTGCATGCTTTTGCTGAAGTCTGTGCAACAACAACAATATTGAAATTTCTGCTTAGTCCTCATTCCATGTTGGTCTGTTGAAAGTCTCTGACTACTTTGGCACTCACTACTCTGGTGAATGCCTGGTGAGACTGAATGCAGTCACACCTGACAGAGAGCACATCTGCAGTGCAGCTATTCACCATGTCTAGTCTGTTGTACACTGGTTTCCTGCTCACTGATATCTAGCTGTCACTTCTTTAACAAATTGGGAATGTGGGGCTCTCTGAGGGCACCTTAAGATGGTATTCATGTGAGTTGTCCTAATATTATAGACCAAATGCTCTCTAATACTGGAAGATACGCCTCTATCACAGCTGGCACGTCTTCTTCCTTGCCTACTTGCTCTTACCTATTCTGTGCTCGTAGTTAATCAGTGTGCTCCACAACTTAGGCCTAAGTGGCAGTAACATGGAGCTTTACAAGTCTACTTCCACTGTTTTAGATTTAAGACACTGCAAGAACCCTTCCACCTCCAAATGAATTAATTAATATCCATCATTTATGCAGCTTACTTCAGTATGTTAAAAGGATGCCTGCAGTCTCAGACACCAGTACAGTTGTATTATCTATGTACAATCATTTAAATAAAAAAGTGACACTACAGCTCTTTTGATTAAGAAAGTAACCACTCTTATTTTTGTATTACAAATACTTATTCTTGCAGTACTTTGCAGTCTGTTATGAATTTAAGCTGTACCCGACAAAAATCATAATGAATCCTTCTCAAAGGTGCTGAATTAACTGAACGAATAAACATATATCCTGTTATTTTACATACTGCTCTGTTTTTTCTCACCCCAACCACCAAAAAAATAAAATACCAGTTCTGGTTTTATCCAACATACTACAAGCATTGTGCTCCTGGGTCTGGACAGACTGAATTCAATTGTTGCTTTTGTTAATTAGGATTCACTGAATTTAAATAATCAGGGTCTCATTGTGATATTGCTCAGTAAGAAGAGCACATCACAGTCCATCTACGTGAAACCTGAAAAATGGAAGTGAAGCAAGAATTTTGTTATTTCAGCTGGTTATTGATGGAGCTGATCGAGAGTAAAAAATAACAAAATTTTAAAAGATGACTTCTTTTCAAAAGGCCAGGGATGGTTATAACTCTTTTGTTACAACTTTTTGTGAAAAGAGTAGTAGTTATTCTTGTTATTCTTTTCCACTGAAGCATGATTTCTATTATTAAAATAGATCATCAGAAAATGTACTTATTTTTATCAAAACTTCTAATAATATTTTTTGCTTTACTATTTCTACTAACAAGACTGAATTTAACATAATACATGGATATTTTGTCTAAATACAAACCTTAAAATCAGGTGCACATCATGAACAGAGAACACATACGTCTGCCAAATTTGGGTTAAAAAATGTACTAAAGTTTGTTATACATTTTTTATGTGATACTAACTGCTTACATTGAGAAATAAAAAGTTTCAGGCCTTGAACATGAAAATCTATGTTTATTTTCCTGATTTATTGTGCTATTGTGTAGCTACATAAACCTATACTATGGCCTTCACTTTGTGCAAGGCTTGTATAGTATTAGTCAAAACATGTAACATGCAAGAGATACAGAAGAAGCCATATGAAAAAATCTGCTATTTTGTCATTCGTGTTACGTCAGGCAGCCTTCTATGTTTAGACTGAGCAATGGCATATTTAAATTAGCATTTGAGGTCACTTCTTTCATACTAGTAAGTTCAGTACATGCTAAAACGCTACCAAAGTAACGCTCAATTGAATTATGCAGTCAGGTAACTAATGTTCATGCTTTGCTCTCCTTGAAAGTAGGCAGAGGTTAAGACAAATGCAGTCTAGAATGGATGCAGAAGAGAGTGAACAGGAGCTCTTACACACTTGACCTTTTCCCCAAATCCCTAGGACTCTGAAGAAATTTCTCTAGTCCTTGTGCATGCTTTAATATCCTGTTGACTTTCTTTGTCTAAGGATTTTTGGAAGAATAATAGTGGGCTTTTGTTCTGTCAGTGCAGAGGGGGGGAAAAATGGGAATACAAGTTTTCTGAATACTTTTTCATGGAAAATATGATTAAGAAAGTCTTAAAGAGCAATAAAATTAAAAACAGGAGTAGGGAAAACCACAAAATTTAATAATAATAATAATGATAATAGTGTTAATAATGATGATGATAATAATAAAACATAAGTATTGATAATTATAATATTTTGATATAGTATAAATATAAATAATAATATTATAAATATAAATAACTCATAATAATTAATAATATCTGATATACTGCTTCTGAGTTCCTTTTCAAACACTGACTCAGAACATGAACAAAAACCACGCTTATATTCATTTTTGCTCTGTATCAGCCCCATGTTATCCAGGTTACATAGTGAAGCTACGTGAAAGTTAACACAAGGTACTACTCCATGTGTAGTCCTAGCTCTGTCCTTGCATGTAATCCAAGGATAACCAGCGATACCCTATCAAAAATGGAATTATGTCAAGTAACAAAAGGCTGTACTACCAAGCACTTAGGAAAAGAGGTGGTTTGAGGACTGTGCAATCAATCTGAATTCTGATGTTTCCAAATCCACCCTGCAATTCTTTTCCTTCTCCTGCTCTTGCAGTAATGCAGTACTTCCAGGCAGCTTGATGCGGCTGCTTAGTACATTGCTTAGCACTAATATAAACGTGGTCTGGGAAAGTGCCAGGGTGATTTTGACACACATCCAGGATTTTTTCCTGAGGAACAGAAGTTAAGAGAAGAGACACTTCAGTTTTTTGTACCTTCAGTGAAATCTGAATGTGATTCCATGAAAAGAGAAAAATCAGTCTTGCCATCTTCACAGATTTCTTCCCTTCAGGCTCCACAGTCTGCAGCAAATAGCAGAAATGTGGACGTTTTGAAAATCTTCTTCAAATTGGCGAGCATTAGACATTTGGAATATATAAGCTTTAATAAATTACTATTATAATATTCAGGAAAGGATTTTCTGAACTCAGGCACAAGAAGGAATGTGCCATTCACCATTAAAAATAAACCAAAAAAGAAGAAGAAGAAAAAAGCATTGCAAAACTGAGAAGAGTGCCTCCATTACTAATATATTAAACAAAGTCCTGTTTGGTCCCTTTTTCTGAAAGCATCTTTGTAAAATAGGTTTATTTCTCATGTAAATGTGCAAGGGGAAAATCTCCGATAACCCAAAGGGAAATTTTATGAGGTAAAAATCTTCAGTAGCTTTGTACTCATAGGACATAGATGAGGGATTGCACATTTTTCAGGATCTAAATGGAGTTATCACTTTGTAAGTTATACATTAGAGCCACTCAAAAACCGAACGTATGCACATTTGGTGAGAGCAGAACAGGCCTCCAGCTGCACAGCTTTCATAGCAGGAGATAGGGTAGTGCACTACAGGGCTTTGTAACCATGCGGAACAAAGAGAGAGATTTTCACCTGCTGCTGTACAGCTGAGCTCTGGCAAGTCATGATTTTTAGGAAGATATTAATATATATAAATGTATTCACATATATAAATCTATGATTAAGTGCATAGTTTGTTTAAAATGCATCAGCAGTGATCATAAAAGCATTATACAACTGGTAAATAGAAGGAAAAAGCTGAAGAAACTACAAAAGCAATTGCAATAAAAAGAAGAAAACCAGCTTACACAATATGTAAATTATCTGAACTTCATACAAGGCCAAGGAAAGACTAATAAAATGTTGGGTCATGTGTTGGACCTGCTTATTCAGTCCTTTGCAAATCCTATATTTTTTATGCCTTGTATAGAAAACAGAGAAGTGTCAATAGACTCCTTCCCCTGACACCAGTCTGTGAATACATCCAAACAAAGCGTCAATGTTTTGTTGTTCTGAGGCTCACCACTTAGTTTTTCTGAATACCTGGCTAGTGTCACATGTCAATGATCTTAAATGATCTTTAGTAGTACTCAGGGGAAATCCTCTGTTGCCTTTTTTAGAGATTTGATCCAATGCCACAGTAGCTGTTGAACATTTCTTAGACATTGTCTGATTTAGAAAGGTTTAGAATGAAAAATTAGCTATTAAAATGTGGTCATTCACCCCTCAAAGAGGAACAAATGTTTCTCCAGCAAGATTTTGAAATGGTGACCTTTTTTTTCTTTAAACTTCAATGTGAAACCATATGTCTTTTTGATGATACATAAGCAGGTGGGTTTGGTTTTTTTCATGGTTTTCAGCTGCCATCCCTGTGTCATGTGATTATGTGTGCTTTCTTTACCAAAACCTAATTTCATTCATTTAGTTTTCATAGCAGTAGAGGAATGCTGAAGAACAGGCTGTGTAGTTCTCACTTATGCAGTGACCCAACTCCCTGTGGATTCGTGAAGATTCCTAGGGGTGTTGTATCTTCTTCATCTGTGGCTGCTTCTGCTGGTCCCCTACAAGACACTTCTTTCCACCCTTCTTAATTTAAAAAATCACACTTCTACTAGCAGGCAGTAAATGAAACCACTTCCCTGACTTTCTTTTAAACAGGGTATTAGTGAAAAGGAGACTTTTTGTTCCATTTCTCTTCTTTGGTTGGGATCATGTGACAGTATGAGGATGGTGTTAGGATGAAGACAGTGTGTCAAACCTGCATTTAGCAATTATCTACTGTAGACCTAAGTTAGAAGCTTTCATTTTGCAGAGGAGGGAAGATTTAGTTTCAGATGTCTATGATGTTTATTGGAAGGATTTTGCTGTAGGCATATTGATCCATGGGAACTATTCTATTACTCACAGTGAGCACTAGACTCCCTAGTAGTGAATAGTAGTGAATTTTTTGGTTAAATTCAAAATGAAAAAATCCCCCATAGTATTTTGGAAAAGTTAGAATGTTTTGTTTGTTTGTTAGATATGTTTTTAATTGGAAATTCAATGCAAGACTTAGCTGTAATAACAGTAAAGCTGTATACTACAAAAAAAACTGATCTAAAGTTAATACACAATTTTTTTGCATGTAGCAAGTAGAACCGATAGCCTAATGTACTAAGTAACATTCTTAGAAAACGAATATTAAAGGAAGTAAGTTATAAGGGGTACACTGAAGGAGTCTGAAGGTTTTTCTTCAAAGCTTTCACCAAAGTGTTGTTTCTGGGGGTCAAATGAGCTACTTTTCCTGGGCTGTGTTAAAGTAGAGAAGGTAAACAAGCAACTGTTTTGATTCTAATGAGAAAGGATGTTGAATTTGCCTCTTGAGTTCTTCTTAGGTGTCTTTCTGCTGTGTCTTTCCTTAATAATCTCAATGTGACCAGTCAGACATATAATCAGTAAAACTATGAAGAGTTATTTGGGTTCTCTTCAATGTAATCTAACTTTAGGTTATTATATCACCCATATTTAGGGTTGCTCTATTGACCACCAGGCTCTGAAAACATGACCTAGAGTTTCATACCCACTATTAATTTGTATTTATTGAGTTCTGGGGAAAGTTCATGAGGGATATAATTCAAAAGCCTTGTTTTAAGTTCTTCTTCTTTTTAATCTTGGCACATGCCTAGCCTTCATCACCATGCTGGTTGTCATTTCAAACAGGGATGGCTTTCATAGAGGATGGAATATTTTATTTGTAGCAAACTTATGCAATATTTTTAAAATTAACAAGCTGGGGAGTATAAAAAATACCATTTTTTTAATTAATACATGCTTCCCACCTAAATATGCCTTCTAGAAAAGGAACAATTCAAAAAATTGCTGGTCTTAGAGCACGAATTGCAGATTCGGAGAAGAAAGAAAAAAATCTCCATTTTCAATTAACATAATACCGACTAGAAATCGTATAACAGTTGTAATTATCTCATCTTTGAAATGAATAGTAATGCTTGCTCCTGGTTAGAATAGTCGGTCATATTTAAAAGGTAAAACCTGGATCATCTGTGGTTAAAAAGGAAGAAAAAATACAGGCAGCAAGAGCAAATACTAACATTACCTTCTAATAAAAGATGATAGGCAAGTAATAGCATATCTGACAGTCACAAATGATCAACTCAGAAATTTCTATCAAATCATTACAGTTGTTTGAAAATACATTTAGCGCCCCAAATTGTTAGGTTCGTGGAAAGTAATCCTTTAAAATTACTGTCCTTGAGACAAAAGAATGAATTAGGTGCCCAGATCTGTACAACTAAATTGAAGCTATTAAAAAAAAAAAAAATGCAATCAAGTAAGTCAGATGCTGATGGATTCCTGGGTGATTTTTAAACATTCATAAAATACTTAACTCCATTTTATAAAAATACACTAGAGCTTTATTCCACTGTTAGGGCATGAAAACAGTTCTATTATAAGTTACACTTTGGACCGTACATTTATTTGTGCATGAACACATGCTTACATGTACATTTAGAGGCAAATGAATGAATATTAGAGAACATTTTCTCATTCAGTCTAAAATGTCACATAAGTTTTCAAATGCAATGACAGCAATTTTTCAGAGAAAAACTACCTCATCTGAACAGCCTTTTTTGAACTATTTGACCCAGAATAATGTTCATATATTCAATTTAAAAAAAAAAAACCAAACTTTATCCATTTTCTATTTTCTCAAGCTGCAGTTTCAACTGTTCCACACAGGGGAAAAAAAATGTATTAACTAAAAAAAATAGTATTAAGTATGAACCTTAAAATATTAAGGATTGGCAATTAGCTACATATGTAATACCTTTATTACTTCTAAAGGTTTATGGAAAGTCGGTGGTGTTAATATTGAACCATTTTGCAAAGGCATTCAGGTAAGATTAAGTTGTGAAACCATACACATATGCGTTTCGAGATAAGTAGGGGAATATTTATATTTTACACTGTATATTCCCTGAAGGGTTGTCTACCGCCTACTCTACCTGATATGGCAAGAAATGGAGGGTGAGGAATGATGACTTGGTAACACATTAGAAACATCGACATAACGTGATGCTCTGCTTCCAGTGGAAAGCACGTGGCTGTGAGGACTGAAATAGGTTTTTCCTCCTGCCGTTTCCTACCTGCCCACGCAGAGAACCTGGGCTAGAATTGCTGGGGTTGTGCAGAGTAGTCAGTATCAGCCCAGGGAGAATGCAGGCTGCAACCACAATTCCTGCAAACTTTACTAGATTGGTGCTGGGTTTCTCACTGGATTCAAAGGCACAGTCATGTTAGGGCTTATAAAAATGCAGTATAATCCCCAGCTCTTGGACCCTACCCAAAAGGTTATGAAAGTCAGACCTCCCCACAAGCTCAAAACTTTTGTTTGGGACTCGGTGAGTCACAGTCTAGCCATGTGAAAGTTACAGGTACTAAGAGCAGCCATACAACCCCTCTGCAAATTTGACATCTGTTTGCTAGTGTCAGTCCAGATACACCCACACAACAGTGGAATATGCACCAGTTTGGGGTATGGTGTTCCCAGGATGTTCTCAGATGAACAAAGGTTTATAAAACAGTGGGTTTGTACACTCTCCTGGGGGAAGTGCTTCATCCTGTTCTCTAAAGCTTCAGTATGTTTTGTGGTAAATATTGTGAGGTATGATGCTGAGGCAGTGGGTTTGTGACTGTTAGCTCCTCCACTACCGTTAGGAATACCATATTCTGAAATATCTGATATCCACAAGGGCCACTTTGAAATATATGAAGGCATAAATTTTGCTTGTGTGAGCATGGAAAAGTTACGCATCCAGATGCCTTTCTCAGGCTGCAGGGGCTGTTCACAGTGCGAGAGGCTGGTGCACTGTCAGTGCAGCTGGATTTTAAACAAGTCGCTTTGTGAGCAAAACCAATGAACTCTAGACTGCTGGAAATTTGTGATTTTTCTCCTGTATTAGAAGTCCTAGCCTCAGTAATCACAACTCACCTGCTGTCTCCTCCAACACCTGGACATAAGAGGTTCATGCTGTATATAGTCCAGTGTGTGATTATGGGGATTGGTCAGAAGGTAACAGTAATGCTGAATACATGGTAGATGAACTTTACTTGCCTTCCCTTACTTGATAGGACTAGTTGCCATCTTTGTTCTTTACCTGACATCAGTTTTCACAGAATTTGTAAGCAACTACCCACCTTTCATTTTTTTTATTCCCACCAGACTGGGTTGTCTGCTAGGCTTCACGAGGATCCTGAGCATGTTCTCAAGGATGGTCCCTACTTAGACATGTTTCCCACTATCTCCCTGCACGTGCAAAGCTTTCCTACCTAAATCTTGTTATTTCCTTCCCTCAGACCTCCACACTGGCAACTCACAGCTAGTCTATACAATACAAGTGGAAGTACATGTTTCTGTTTTGACATTTTGAAGCAATATAGATATTAAAACATTGGAGTTCCTGTGTCTTAAGGACAGGCTCGCTACAGCTGTAGTAATGAAATACATTAGCTTGTATATGACCACTAGAAGTCAGCTTTCCCGATCGACAAAATTTAAGGCTAAAAGACTGCAATTTCCTTCAAGCATAGAGTTGCAACAATACCAGAAAAATACAGAGAAAAAAAAGGTAACAAAATGCATGATGAAGGCTATGTTTAACAACAGTCACTTTTTGTTCCTCAGCATCTTAGCTAGATTCCACTCCTCTTTCTGTTAGGTCAAGCTGGAATTTCCTTTAAATTTAAGGCAGATCTCTCTGCCTCCTATTTTCTCAAGTACTTGCTTCCCGTTCCATCAGGGAGATGGGTAAGAAAAAGAAACGATGGGACAACTATACAGAAAAACATGCTAAGCTAGACTGTCCTAGCTTTCACTTGTGTCTTGGGAAACTGCTTCCTAGCTTGCAAAATTCAACACTGAGACACTTCATTGTGTTACAGTCAGTCCCTTTTCTCTACCTTCTTAAGGTTCTTCAGTTAGCATTTCTATCCTACATTTTCATTATCGCATTCTTGGGTTTAGGCTGTTTTTTTCCTTGTGCATATTTCTGGAGACATATTCATAAAACCTTACTCTTTATAAGAAACATAAACTGAATAGCCCTCTTTCCTATGTTCATTCTCTTTCTCAATATTACATGATTTAGTCTGGAAGGAAAATTCTTTTTGTTGAGACTATCACAAGACCAGATTTAAAGGTTATCTTCAAGGACAGAATTGGTGGACAAACAGATAGGTCAATATCATAATTTCCCTGTGGGAGAGGAGGGAATTGTAAGAATAGAATATGCTTAGAATGAATTTGGTAGCTTTTGTTCCACTGTAATGCTTTTCATTAACAGGGGATAAATCTGACAATTTATAGGCTAGAAAGCCATAGAAAATATGAAGAAAGGTAGTAAGTAGGTGGAATATTTTCTTTAATACAGGACTTCCCATGGCAGAAAACTTTGAAGAATCAGAATTCAAGTTTGTCTTCAAGCTTAAGTGTACTTCAGTAAGTTTCAACTTTTGAGTCTTTCAAGGTAATAATAATAATGGAAAATAATACTTTATACACAAAATGTGATTTCATTCCCTAAAAGTTTTCCTGCATCTGTTTCTGAAGATAGTTGGAGTATCATAGGTAAAATGCCAAACATTATTTTAAATCGAACACTTATGTGGTATTCAAGTTTCATGTTTAGAAATTGGCAGAAGCCAGTCAGAAAATCCTTGGTTTTATAGCTATATTTTTTGCAGGGGGATTAGGCTTAATGGGTTCTTTAAGATTTAACTACCTTAATTCAAAACATTATTTCCCCATAAGCAGAAGCAAAGTATCTTACTCTTGGATATTGCACTTCATAGTCAAATATATCAGCCTAAGCCCTTTACAATAAAACCAGTGTACATACACTTCTAATATCCCTGCTACAGGGCATTGCTCTCCAAATCTGGACTGGGGCAGACATCTGGGAAAAGTAATGCCTCAGGCTGCTGTAGTTACCTCTGAGAGAGCACATCTGTCAAAACAAAGTTAGCTTGCCAACTCAGTTACTGGGGCCCCAAGCATGCCCGTGGTATTTCTTGTTTTGGGGCAAAGAGCAAAAAGCATAAATTATGATTTGTGTCAAAAGGCAGAGTCTCAGGGGAGCAGAGATTAGACTCTCACTAGCTCTGACAGAAAAGCACAGATGACAATATTCCCTTTTTTGATCTCCACAACCAGACTAATCAGCTATAATATTTCACCCTATAAACAAGATGTCACTTTTTTTTTTTATTTACCTTTTTGACACAGGTCAGAAGCAACAGGGTAAGATATTAGTCTACCTGTCTACCCTATATTTGGGGGATGAAAGAATATGCACTATGGGTCTGGATAGTAAGCCAGTAATAAATATGCATGTGGTTTCATGCGGGAACTAATGGCTTTGCTTTTTACAATGCCCATGGAAAACAATAGTTTTTTAATATTGCCTATCTAGGTGATTTATGTTTCATGCTAGTTCACAAAGGACTCTGGTTAGTATGTGATTTATGGGTTAGAGTGAAATAATTGTCCAAAGCCAAGCTGAAGATAGACTTCCAACACATTAATAATACATTAGTTAATGTTTCTTTCTTGGCATTGCCTATGCAAATTCCTATTCTCATAATAAAAATTACTGTTTATTTTATATTGGAAACAGCTTTAGGTGAGAACATGTTTTTTTTATCAGGTGTCTTGATTAAATACTAACAGCCAGTTCCCTGATAAACTTTTAACCAGAGGTTTTCCTTTCAACTCAGCTGATATTTGGTCAGAAAAGAAGAGGGGAATCAGCTTGCTTCACTAAAAACTGAGAGGGAGCTCTCTGTGCTGCTCTTTGGCAAGTATGGTAAAAGTCCATCCTGGTTAGAAACTTCAAACACTGATAACTGTCTCTGGAGAACTGTTCATGAATGTGAATCATTCACAAACAGGGGGCATATAAAGTCAGATTTAAAATATATAGTGCCAAAATTCATTCATTTTGTCAAGCAAGCACAGGTGAAGATAATTTCATTTAAATTAATTACTTTCTGACAGAAGCAAATGGCAATACATATTGTCTGTCCAAAATAGTATTAGATTTGATTGCACTTATGTTAGGTAGATTAGAAATTAACTTCTCTGCTTGAAATAATTTGTGACTTGATTACCTGCTGAATCATTTCCCTTTCCAAATGATGATTGCATACCAAGGGGCATATCAGAAATAATCTTTTACAAAATATATAAGGAATTCATTCATGGCAATGTATTCTTCAGAAGGAATCATATTATGTTTTTCCTGCCGCCTCTTTTTTTTGCCTCCATTGAGTTTGTGCCTATTGAGTTTCTGAGAACATTTGCCTTTCTGAGATATCTGAAGAAAAACAGGGTAAAGCATTTGGGGTGACTGCTTTGGGGAATCTTCCTTCTTAAGTTGTGACTTTCACAGAAAATATGGTGTATGAATATGTCATGAACACAAGACTATTTTTGCGGGGAAGTAACAAGACAGTTCATGTGTCTTCCTATAATGCAGAGTGGGCTTGCTATATATTTGTGCCACAAGCTGCCCATGAGACCCATATGCAAATGAATATTTGATCATTCTGACTGGCGCTATCCAAAGCAGCTGCAAATAAATACCACACCAACCATTTTATAAGCTCAAGTTGGCTAGTTTACACTCTGTAGAATGCAAAATGAAAATGCTTTGTATTTTACAAGTATTTTGCTTATCTTTTATTGCATTTTTATTATAATTAAACAATTATAATGCAATTCATACATGGATTTTAAAGAAAAATACAAGAACATTAATAAAGAATAGGGGGAAACTGTTGAAAATTATTAATAGAGATATTATTATCTATACCATCAAAACCATTTTCCATGCATGTTACATGATAAAACAATATAGTCAAGAATAAATGGCCAGTTAGCTTTGGAAATATATCACCTTCTTCAATTTCACTTGCAGGAAATTTTTCATACAGCAGAGTTCTGACAACATGTATGTTTGGGAGGTGACACAAGTTCTGCTGTATCATTACCTCTTACTGCAGACACTGAAAAACTAAAAAATGCACAGGAATGCTGTATTTTCTGAAATTGCTGTCCCTTTTGTACGATATACAGCATAATCTTTTAAAAAAAATTAAAAATCATACCATTAGCTCTACCTCAATTTGAGGACACACACAATTTTTCTCAGATCCTACAAGTCAATTTTTGCGTAGCTGAGAGGTGGTGAAAAGCGGGCAGGGACTGCATGTGAAAACAGGTCTATAAACTTACGAATTTTTCAGGGTTAATCTGTGAGGGAAATGTCTTTTTGTCAGTTAATTGAATAGGATTATGTACTTTTCTGGTAGCAATTGAAAGGAAATGTTCCTCTCCTTTTTGATCCTTCAAGAGCTTTCTGTACTTTAAACAATTGCTAGTCTCATTTTGAACAAAGCTTGTATTTAATATGTTGTAAGGTGTCTTGAAAGGATTCTTTTTTAGGCATATCACAATTTTCTCTCTAAAATCACAGAATATTCTGATTTGACATATCATTAAAAGATAAATTAAGGAAGAAATCATATTCTGCTCAAAGTAGAAGTTCAAACTTAAAATATCCTTTGGACATTTCACTAGAAATATCTAGGAAGCCACAACTGTATATAGGCTAACTATTTTTCTCTATTCTTTTTTATGATGGTATAACTTATAAACAATTGCATAATTATATAGACAATTTTGCTTGGATAAAAGTAATGCAGAATATTACTCCTACCAGATGTTCCAAAATTCATATAATTGGGAATCAAGTTACTAGAAAATAAAAGAACAGGTAAATTTTCATCTGTTTCACCATTATTAACTGACTTTCACAAATAATTCAGAAAAAATAATAAGGGTTATTCTGGGGAAGGAGAGTTTTCTTGGTCTAGTATCATAATTTTCATACTGCTTAGACTTCGATGCAGAGACAACAGCAGTCAATGAAGATACAAGATCGCTTAGATCATAATATTAAGATTCTTTTGGGGGGTTTTATTATTTTTTCTTTTTTAAATGAGATTCTATACCTAGTTTACAATGGGCTAGCAAAAATACTCTCAGGACAGTTTAAAATGTTGTGGAAATCAGAAAGATCAAGATTTCTCTTTTATCTCCTATTTACCCTAGATAGAACTATAGAATCATAGAAGAGTTTGAGTTAGAAGGGACTCTTAAAGTTCGTCTAGTCCAACCCCCCTGCAATGAGCACAGACATCTTCAACCAGATCAGGTTGCTCAGAGCCCTGTCCAGTCTGATCTTGAATGTTTCCACGGATGGGGCATCTACCACCTCTTTGGGCAACCTGTTCCAGTGTCTCGCCACACTCACAGTAAAGAATTCTTCCTAATATCTCATCTAAATCTACCCTCTTTCAGTTTAAAGCCATTACCCCTTGTCCTATCCCTACATGCCCTTGTAAAAAGTCCCTCTCCAGCTTTCTTGTAGGCCCCCTTCAGGTACTGGAAGGCTGCTATAAGGTCTCGCTGGAGCCCTCAGTTCTCCAGGCTGGAAAACCCCAACTCTCTCAGCCCTCATAGGAGAGGTGTTCCATCCCTCTGATCATTTTCGTGGCCCTCTCCACAATTCGCTCCAACAGGTCCATGTCTTCCTGGTGCTGAGGGCTCCAGAGTTGGATGCAGTACTCCAGATATATAGAGTCAAGCTACAAAGCTTTTCCTTATAATTCCATCACCCAAGCACGGCACTCAACTTTCTAGATTGTATCTTTCCTATTTCCTGCAAGATTAATCTCTACATGTAAACTCAGAAATGTTTTACAGAGAAAGTCTAATTTGCAGAAGGTTAGATAGGCAAAACCAACTAAGATATAAAAAAATTCATTATCCATTTGCTAAGAATACTGTCTATTGTTTTTGAAAATCTGAAATAAATCTGACAAGCTTTCAGCTATAGAAATAGGTTTAATTGCCCCAGTCTACAGGACACTGTATGCTGCAAATTCCTGAATCATAAAACTTCAGAGCAATGGTGCAGTAGAAAGTAGATACCTAGGAGAAGAGCTTATGAAGGTTTTATTTAAGCTTTTCATAAAAATCGAACTTTTTGCACTGGAAGTGTTTATGAAGTACGATTTACAGAACCACAGTATTGCACTCTCCTTGTCAATCCCGTACCTTTGCAGCTTTTCTTTCTCAAACAGTTTAGGTTCATTCTTGTCCATCCCTATTTTGCACATAACTAAAGCAAACACAACCAACTAGATTTTTGTTGTTGTTGTTGTTGTTTCTAAACGTTACCTGTTTTTCTCAGAAGCCATTCGTTCTGCTAGATCCGCCTCAATGAACAGGGTAAGTAACTAAAGACACGGTCATCACTGCGGCGGGCACAGAACGCCTATGTGCGACACCTCATTTTTCAAGTTCAGATGGACTTGTGCCTTTGTTTTTTTTAACTTTTGTAGTTTGGATGTTTGTTTCACTGAGTCAGTTGTACTGACACAATATTTCAGCGGTTGGTGGTGGGGTCTACGCGGCTTCCCGAATAGACGCGCAGAAGATGCCCTCCTGGGCCGCGTTTCCGAAGGGATCTGCCAGCCGAGCGGGGGATGCCGCGGCCACAGCGCTCCGACAGCCCGGAGAGCCGTGGATAAGACCGCCAAGGCCGAGGAGAGCGCCGGGCCTCAGCCCTGCGCCACGCCCGGGGCCATGGCGGGGGCTCACCCCGCACCCGGCTCTGGGGACCCGCGCCGCACCCC